>CP139505.1:434198950-434798950 GCA_021014915.2 Artemisia tridentata subsp. tridentata | reverse complement strand
AACACAATATGTTGGTAGTGTGAGTTAATTAGACTCATACTCATGGTTGGAAAACAAAACGGTTATTATCATATACTAAGCTCATGCAACCAATACGTTAACGTGTACCATATAAATAGGTGGATTACCCCGGTAGGTATTTTGCCAAATACCTAAGTCTCAAATATTAGTGCGTTTGTTTGCCTGACTGGTCAACACAAACGGGATTCGTCAATCCCAATAGGCCTATTCACAATACTCGCGCTCACTATTTCTAGTGATTAAATGGTTCATGATTATGGGGTCTTGGATTGGCAATGGTGGTACTTAGTGATAATAAAACAATCGGATGGTATACAATTTCAAAGCATTGTGTTCGGTTAAAATAGCATGTATTCCCCCCAAGGGTTTGTAAAACAATTAAGTAATAGAGAGTGGGGCTATGAACTCACCTCAGAGTAATTGATGTTACAGATATAATGAAATCGCTGAATAAGCCGGGAGAATCTCTACGAGCAACCTAGAAATATGATATCGTGTCTTAGGTTCTAAAACAACGAAGTGAATATTTAAACATGCCTTATATAGTTTATATATCTCGTACTACCGTTCGGGCCATCATAATTCAGAGGTCACGCAATAAACGTTCGAGGAGCCAGGACACTTTAACTCGTAAATCCACAACTCGTCGATCCATTTACCCAAATAACCCCTCACATAAAGCTCCCTAGTGTTGTAGTATTCGATAGAAAATATATTTTTCTTGCTTGATTATATGATATATTAAGTGTTTATAAATACAATAAATAAACTAACAAAGTTTATAAGTATTTAAAGTATATAAATACTTACCTTAATATAGAATGCTTGAGTATTATAGAAAAATGGAATATAAGCGGAGCTTCGACGTAGAATTTGTATTCTTCAAAAACCCGAGGCTACTTGAAGATTATAACAACGCCTTCTTGAAAACCCGAAGCTATTTGAAGATAATAACAAAGTCTTTTTGAAGACTTGAAGTTATTTGAAGATTATAACGACGCCTTTTTGGAAACCCGAAGTGATTTGAAGATAATAACAAGTCTTTTTGGAGACTTGGAATTATTTGAAGATTATAACGACGCCTTTCTTGAAAACTCGAAGCAAAGTAGATCAAAATCTAGCTTTTGCTCAAGAACGCTTGCACGTTCTTGAAGAAACTTGCTAAAATAGCTAAGAATCGCCTTGGGTTTAAGGACTTTAGAGATAAAGAGAGGGTGGTGCAAGAAATAATGAAGGCTTAGGCCTTGTATTTATAGGAGAATTCCCACCGAGGACTAATTGTGTATCTTTTATGCTTTTCGTGTTCGGGACTTGTTTAGGCTAGCAAACGTTTGATTCAAGTCACGAAAATTACGCCGTTGCGTTTAGAATAGTTTTTCCAACGAAAGAGTATATAAAACGAGAAATACTTTTACAGGGGTCATTATTGTAACTTTTGTGTTATTATGGTTCGGGACTCATTTAGGCTCGATAACGATCGATTTAGGACACGAAATTAGTGCCATTGTATTTAGAATAATTTTTCCATGAAAAATGGGTATTTACACGATTAGTGAATTTCTGAAAATATCTAGATATTTTGGATGAATAGTGTTTAGATATTTATCTTGACTCACGGAGTGGGTTTTGGTTCCGTTAATCGTTAACCGTAAGTTGTTAAGCCACGAAACGAAAAACCGGGTATCGTAAAAATACGAAACTTGCAGGAATGATTTAACTTATCATTATACTCCATAATAAAATATAAAATGAGTGATAAGTTCCATCGGGTTGCTCAAACCCTGTTAAAACTGAAAACGCAGGTCTAAAACGCGAAATACGTAAAACGTACGAAAGTTGCGCAAAATTGAGAAAAGTAAAATGTAACTTTTCTAATAGGATAATAATGAATTAAAATAGCCTATAACGTCTAGACTGGGCTCAGTCTAGCGTCGGTTGGTGTTAAATGTCTTTTAAACATAAAACCGTAAGCCAAAAATTCAAGGAATGACTTAGAAAATCAAAGAATGATTTTTATGGTCAATGGAGGGGGAAAATATGTTGACTTTTCTAATAATATAAAAGCTTCTAATTGTCTTAGAAAATGTGGTGCAGGTGACAGCTAAGGTTGCGGATGAGTAAAAGTGTTTAAAACACAATTCTAGTTCTGTAAGGCACGAGGCTTATTTGTGACATTTTAATTTAGAATTTTTATTCTTTAAAAATTCCAAAATTAATTGTGAGTGTACCAAACATTTATCTGATGCGAGGAAAATTGGCGCAGTTGGTTTTCGTTATGCGCAGGATGTTTAAACGACGTTTAAACCAAACGTATAATTCCTTAATAACTTCTACGAAAATGACCCGACAAACGTCAAAATTTTATTTTGTCATAGAAATAATTTATCTTACGAGAATATAAAATAAAAATTTCGATATGAAATAAAAATCTCGGAAATGAATAGTAAAAATGAATAGTAAAAATCTCCAGAATAGAAATTATCCTGAAAATGTGAATTGTTACAATTGACACTTGAACAAGGTGAGAGAGCACCACTTTAAAGGTACAACAGCCACATCGAATCACCCAGACCTTAGACTAGGGGAAGAGGGCAGCAGTAACTAAAAGAGTCCCTAGGCTTGTTCATTGTGACAGACCTCCAAACAACGAGACAGCTCTCCCATCTTAAGAAGCATCAGGAACCCTACAACCCATCATCAACATAACAGTAACATAAACTTAACTCCTCTAATCCATTCACCTCCTACATAACCAAAACCTACGCTGACAAAACCAGTAAAGCAAACCCAGAAACGAGCAGACTCTAGAGACCCACAGACCCAAGCAAAACACCACAGACAACACCCTAACTATATATTATCAGTATGCATCTCCTCAACTAAACTACTATAATAAGCTGTTTTGTCTAAAGGCAAATTCCAAATTCTCGCAGCCTTAACAACATCTTCTGTCAATTTCAGGGAGAGGCCCATACAAACCGAAACTGACCCATAACTGATATGATATAAGGCCACTCATTACTGACCCATTCTCCTTGAAGAACCCCATACAAACCCAAACTGACCCATAACTGAATACTCATACTCAACCCCATTCTCCTTGAAGAACCCCTCAATCAATCCTTTAGCTTTCTCAGGGTCTACACTCTCACACTCAACCTCATACAAAGTTCCAACCTAATAACTAGTCTCATCAACTTCAAGCACCAACCCATTCCACTCATACACTCAACCTCATACAAAGTTCCAACCTCATAACTAGCCTTTGAATGACGCTCCACACTTTGTTATTAGCGGGAAAATTAACCACCCCTGATATGATATAAGACCACTCATTACTGACCCATTCTCTTTGAAGAACCCCATACAAACCCAAACTGACCCATTCGCCTAATCTTCTTCTTCCAACTAAAAGTCATACCTTTGTCACAAATTCACACCAAACCACAAAAAGAAAAAAAAAAAAAAAAAAAAAAAAAAAAAAAAAAACCAAGTAGTCCCTTCAACATACAAAACTTGATCAATAACAAGATTCAAAATCAAATAAAAACTGGGTCAACCCGACTCACTGAGCTGACTCAACTCAACCGAGTTGAGTCAACTCAGTTTAATAATCAAGCCAACATCCTTTTAGGTCCGTTTTAACCACCACACAAGTTGTTTTTCTTTTAGATCAAATAGAAAAGATGAAAAGATCAATGATTTGACGAGTTGTGAGATGTTACCTACAAGGTAAACATGAGTTGGGATCGGTTAGAGATGGATTCGACACAAAACTCGCGACAAAACCCCAAGGTATCACTTCCAAACCCTCGATCTATGTATGGCTTGACCCAAAAACGGATGAGTGGTGGCTGAGATTTTGATAAGAATGAGACAATTCTTAGCATTCTCTCTTTCATATCCAAATAAACCTCGTCCAACAGATTTATGATTCGTGATGATGAAAAATAGATGAGATGAGTTAGAGATGTGAGATGCAAATAGATGAGATTGATTTGGGGATGTTTTTGATTTAGGGATCTGTTTTGGATTTGGTGGATTAATTTATTGATTTAATGTATAAAGACCAAATTACCCACTTGTGCTAATCACGTGCACAAGGTATAGACGGGAAAATAACGGAGATACACGTGGGGGACCAAAAGTGAATGAAACAGTGGAAAATAAGGACCTTTTTTGCACTTAATGAACAGTGCGGACCAAACGTGCAATTTGGCCAAACCACAAGGACGATTTTTGCAATTTACTCTAAATAAAATTAAAAAAAAATCAAATTTTTTGTCCGATTTTTTTTCTTTTTTGTCCGAATTAAAAAAAAAAAAAAAAAAAAAAAAAATTAAAAATTTTTGTCCGAATTTTTTTAAAAAAATAAATAAAATATTCGGAAAAAAAAATTCGGACAAAAATTTTGAACTTTTTTTTTTTTTTTTTTTTTTTTTTTTTAAATCGGACAAAAAATTCGGACAAAAATTTTGATTTTTTTTTTTATTTTTGATTTTATTTTTTTTAAAAAAAATTTTGGTAAAAAAAAAATCAGACAAAAAAGTCGGACTAAATAAAAATTTCGGACAAAATAAAAAAATTCGGACAAAAAAAAAGTAAGAAAACGTACAAAAACGTAAGAATAACGGACGAAAACCTAAAAACAGTAAGAAAAACGGACAAAAACGTAAGAAAAACGGACAAAAATGGATAAAAACGGACAAAAACTGACGGAAAAAAAAAAAAAAAAAACGGACAAAAACTGACGAAAAGGTAAAAAACTAAAGAAAACGTAAAAAATGTAAAACAAAGTAAGAAAAAGGGACAAAAACGTAAGAAAAACGGACAAAAACGGAAAAAACGTAGAAAAACGGACGAAAACGTAAAAACCGGAAGAAAAACGGACTAAAGGCCCATTTGTGTAAGCCTTGCGCAACACAAGGACGATTTTGTGTAAGAAGGACCATTTGTGTAAAGAAAGGACTAAATTTGTAAAGCCTTGCGCAACACAAGGACCATTGGTGTAAGAATTGAAAAGGAATATTAAAAAAGAAAAAGATAGGGGTATTTTTGTCATTTGACGGAGGCCAGGGACGATATTTGCCCAAAAAGTTTGCCACATGGACGATTCTTGCACTTTCCAAACTTCAGGGACGAAACTTGCAATTTGGCCAAACTTTAGGGACGATTTTTGCAATTTACTCTTCTTTTTTTTTTTTTTTTTTTTTTATTTTTTTTGAAAATATATATTTTTTTTAAATATCTTTTCAAAAACTTTATTTTGCAAAATTTTATTTTTATGAAATTATTTTTTCGAAAAAAAATTTTAGAAAAAAGATTTTCGAAAAAAAAAAAATTTGAAAAAGGCAGTTTTTGAAAAATGATTTCAAAAAAAAAAAAAAAAAAAAAAAAAAAAAAGTACTGTAGCTACAGTACTATTCATTTTACTGTGCTGCACTGTAGCTGCTACTGTGCTGCACTGTAGCATGAACAGTCCGTTTCTGCCTTTTTAATATATTGATAATTATTATTTTTTTTTTTGCTCGACCGATATTTGACCCAACGCCCACATAGGGCTCGACCGATTTCAAAATCGGTCGACCTTATGGCTTGATCGATTTAATCCGTCCCATTGCAAGCAGCCTAAGGTTTATAAAAAGGGGTCATATAACGAATTACTATTGTTGGTTGATTAAAAAAATACACTTCGAGGATCGCTTTATGAAACCACCCTGGTAATCGATAAAAGGCTTCACTTATCAATCGATATTTGACTCTTTGTTTTTTTGTGTCTACACTGCTAATCGTATTTCAAGGTTTGATGAAATTTTGTTTTTTAAATCATATGAAATACTACTGATGGTTGGTGGTTCATTTCACTTTATGTATCCTGCTTTTCAATGAGGTAAAATATCATGCTTCAATGTATAATTATTGATCATAAAAATGTGTTTGGAAAGATTAACACAACTCCTTCAAACACATTTATATTTGGCCTCAACTCACTAAAGCTGGTTTAAGGAAGGATCAAATGTTATGATTAGTAGGAAGTTGGTTTTCAGTACTATAAATAGGAGCAAGTTGGCGGCTAGTACCATATATGCATTGTGTTTGAGGGCCAACGTGCAATATCACACTGCTACTAACTCATATTTACGTGACTTTTTGCTCAGCTTGCATCCTTGTCCATTTGAGTTGAATTAATGCGCTATATCATTTTCTACCAGCACCAAACTTTCAATTTTACCAACTTTTTAGTTTTTCATCAAAGGCAAGGTTTCAGGTGTCGTGCCAATATTTATGATTTTTATGTACTTGTTTATATTGACCAAGTCTTAGTTTACTTATTTTAATCTCATGGTTTGCAAAGTATAGTCAATTCCTCTCACAACCAAACTTGCTTTATATTTTTCTACACTCCCATCTGCTAGATATTTTGTGATAGTTAAAAAGACGATAACAAAAAGATTATAAGGAAATTAAAAGAAAGCCCGCGCGACAAGTGTAGTGGTAGGACCATCTCGAACATGATCAAGTTAACTAGCACGAACAACGCTTCATATTCTTAAAAGCTTAAAAGTTAATTAATGATCAATCTTATCAAACAAATGATAAAATAATCAAACAAACAAATTATTGTTTTGATTTTCAAACCACAGGACTATTCATGTAATTCTTCTATAACAACACTTCATATTCTCAAAAGCTAAAAGTTAATTAATAATCAAGATCTTATAAAACAAAGGATAAAATAATCAAACAAACAAATTATTGTTTTGATTTTCAAACCAAAGGACTATTCATGTAATTCATCTATAACAACACTTCATATTCTTAAAAGCTAAAAGTTAATTAATAATCAAGATCTTATCAAACAAATGATAAAATAATCAAACAAACAAATTATTGTTTTGATTTTCAAACCACAGGACTATTCATGTAATTCTTCTATAACAACACTTCATATTCTTAAAAGCTAAAAGTTAATTAATAATCAAGATCTTATCAAACAAAGGATAAAATAATCAAACAAACAAATTATTGTTTTAATTTTCAAACCACAGGACTATTCATGTAATTCTTCTATAAGGCTAGATGGCAAGGGTGTGTTTTTTTCACCTGACAACTCAGCGCTACCTCAGTTTTCTCTCTCCTCTCACTTCTCCTCATTTCACTTAACCATTTAGTGGGCAAGGGTATGTCTCACTTCACCTTAACTCCCATTTTTTTAATACTTAGTATGAATTATATAAACGTAAATAGACGAAAATAAAAACGCGAACGTACGAAATTAAAACATTACATAAACTTCAAATATTAAACATAGTACATAAACCGGGAATATTAAAACAATACATAAACTACGATTATTAAAGACGCAAACATACGAAAGTAAAACATTACATAAACTTCGAAATTAAAACTAAAAGTTGAAACCCCACTTCTCTTTCATCCCCGCTCTAACCTTGTCTATGGTTCTGCGTGCATCCCCAGTCAAATGTTCATATGGCTGCATATAGAACATTAAGTCTTTTTGCTTTGCTTTATATTCATTCACTTCCACTTCCTTCCTTTTTATCTCCATCCATTCAGCCCGTTCTTTCCTCTTCAACTGATTGTCACGTTCGACTTGCTGTGCCATCTCCGATATCATCATCTTAGCAAAATCCTCTTCATTGATAGTTGCCGACGATCTCGACTTATTCACACCTTTTTTCTTCAAAGCTTTCGCTTGGTCCCTGCCCATTGGTCGTGGAAGTTCTTGCACCTCATTTTCCTCGTCATCTCCACCGGCATCATCATTCAGGTTTATACTTTCTCCTCCACTCTCTTGGTTAAACGAACTAGACCCAGATGACTTGTATCTCTTGGACATTTCATTTGCTTCCTTTGATAAAAAACTTGGAACTTCAGTCTCATTCCATTTCTGACATTTCTTTAACTGCTCCCAACAATGTTTGAGTGTGAACTTTACTCCGCATTCAGCTTCATAGTT
Organism: Artemisia tridentata subsp. tridentata; assembly: GCA_021014915.2. Lineage (NCBI taxonomy): Eukaryota > Viridiplantae > Streptophyta > Magnoliopsida > Asterales > Asteraceae > Artemisia > Artemisia tridentata. The sequence continues at coordinate 434,790,948 of CP139505.1, read as the reverse complement.
TAGAGTTGCCTTATTGTAGTAATCTTCTTCTCGGGCTCCACTAATAGGCTGCATACGCATGAGGTTATTTGATTGCGTGGTTTTGTAACCTTACAACAGGTTTTACCTCTCGAGGGATCTCAAGAGGCTTACAACCCCACCAGGCAGTGTACCTGACCGATGTAGTATAGTGTAGTGGTAAGTACGGGGGATTGATCGTTCTCCACAGGGAATAGTGTTCGTTAGGTATGAAAGTCTACTCTAATTAAGTCTAAAGGTTGAGGAAGATTCTTTTTATGTTTTTATAGTTTTTTATGAAAGCAAGTAAAATCTCGGTTTTGAAGGAGTGGGCGGAATTAGTTGCTAGTCAACTAACCCAAATGACTACGAATGCAAATAAATAAAATAACAAAAATGAAAAGTGGTGAGAAACTTATGTGTAGAGAAATGTGTTTACTTAGATTTCCTTACTCCCTAACTATCTTTTACCGGTTAATTAGTGTGTATTAGTCGCGTGGATGACGGGTGTATTCCTTAATACCATTCGTGGGGTGGCGTACTTACTTCCCCAAACTCTACAAGCTCCTACTTCACTCCTATGTCGAGCCGGCTAGGAAGCTCCTAACATGGGATCACTAGAATTCGCTTGTGCATTAAATACAACCATAAAAACCTTTAGTACGCGTTTGGTTCATGTTTCTTAAGACGTTCAAGCAAGTTACCGAATAGGAAGTTAGCCAGTTTTCTTAAGCCTAACATAGATAAACAATCATCCAATACAACTAACAACACACTAACAACCAATAATCAATAGCTAGGTTTCATTAGATCTAAGCAAACACAAGATAAAATTAGCCTAACATGTTAAACAAAAGACAAGCATAAGATAGAATCAAACAACACATAGACATATTGAATGATTAATTGATAACTTATCTTTCAATGAAACATGGAAGATCTCAAGGCAAGAAGCCCTGAAAAAGTAGCTAAAATCGTCTTAGGGTTTTATCCCAAAATTCCACACACTAAGCTCTCTCTAATGACAAAAGATTAGAAAACTATATATAGATTTTTGGATCTGACGGCGTCACCTTATGCATTGTGACGCCGTCACCTCGCCGCTTTTAGGGTTCCCGGGTGACCTTCTTGACGCCGTCCCTCTTTAGCTCTTCAAAAATCCATTCTGGCTTATCAAGGCTTGACGCCGTCGGATCATGAACGTGACGCCGTCCCCTTATGATTTAAGCCGTGACGCCCTTGATTTAGTTAAAGCGTGACGCCGTCAGAATTCTCATGCTAACTCACTGGCCCGTCATGAGTAAATTTCACATCCAACTTTTCTTGCCAAGGCATGACGCCGTCCAGAGTAAATTGTGACGCCGTCAAGAGTAACTTTCAGCCGAATTTTGAGACTTTGCCGTTTTCTTCACTTTAATGCTCCAAAAACGTCCAAAATGCCTCCTTTTCCAGATTTCTCCTCAAAAGTACCTAAAATGACAAAAGGAACGATTTAGGGCAATATTTGATCAAATAAATACGATTTCGGGCTTAAATGACCCCTTAAAAGCGGTACACTTTTCGCCTCATCAAATACCCTTACACTTGAGATTTGCTTGTCCTCAAGCAAATGCGCTTTTATTCTAATCAAAATACAAGTTAGGGGTCATTTAATGCAAACATAAAAGTAATTACAACAAATAATCGTTCCACTTCAATCATAATAAGCACGGAGATTACATACTAGCACCTCACAAGTAGTGTTTAGATACTCACATCTCTCAAGTGTCATCAAAATAAATCTCGTAAATGAAAACGGAAAATATCTCTCACTACCTGTCATAGCAAATAGATTACCATAGGCTTGGGAAAGGATTGAAAACCTCCTCCACTAGGCGTAAGCACCTAAGATAAACTATCAAAGAGGGCTTTTAAATGGGTTATAACGTTAGGTGTAGGGAAAAGGAAAACACGGTTTTGTTGGATACGGGATATTTTACTGGTGGCTAGTTAAAGATCTTGATCAATTACATGTACTATACAATGTTGCTAAGCCAAGACTCGACTCAATCTTAAGCTAGAAACAAAATAACAAAATAACAAAAACATAAAAATAAACATAAAATGAAACGGGATGGTAGTCCGTATGTTTTTTCTATTTTTCATTTTCTCTTTTTTTTTTTTTTTTTTTTTTTTTTTTTTTTTTTTTTTTTTTTTTTTGCATACACTTTTACCCTACCATCCAAAATAATACATCATAGGGGCGTTGCATTCCCCTTACACTTGAACTTTTACATAACTTTACAATTAACTATTCTAATGACTCGAATTAAGATAATCAAAACACTTGGAGTACTTTTTAAACTATTTAGCACATATGGGGGTAATAAATGATGTTCTTCCCCATTACTCCATTACACTAGTACTTTACCCATGAGTCCCAATCGTCCCAAAACAATATGTACAAGGATATGACTCGACTTAGCAACCATGTAATCAACTAGATAATTAACTTGGGTTTAAACAAATGTTGTAACAATAATGCACTAAAAATGAGTGCATACAAGGTAGGCTAAGGCGATTTGGGTGTGCATTTAAGTGGGGTGTAAACAAATTCTTCCTTCAAGTAAAATGCTTAAAGGTCGAAACGAAAAGATAGGCTCTGAGGGGTGTACTAGGGGTATCGTGTACTAAAAATGAGTACAACGCAAAGGGTGTGGGAGAATTACTTGACCAATGTAGCCAAAGTAATTATAACAAAAACACAGGTGTAAAACAATGGGTTAATCCTAATGCCTCTTATCATGTAGTAAATCTAACTACACGAATGTAGTCTCACTTGTGGCTTCGGAATGGTCCTAACGCAAGTTCTAGAATCTAAGTGCTACCGGTACACACATCATAGCATAAATGCTTTTCCTACCAATTCTAGGGGCAAACCTCACATATTTGGGGTGGAAAATTTTTTAGTGGTACGGTTTTTGTGCTAGTCATATAACTCCTATCCGTGAGACGCTCATTAAGATCAAAGTTTCACTCCTATATGTTGTAAAAAAATTTTAAATTTGGCACTAAAATTACCCTAATCAAGTATTTCTCTCAGTTTTATTACACATCTATTATTAAACAAACAAAAATCAAGCGTAATTGTATTCTCTAAAATCGTACTTTTACCCTCCCCTTACACTTAAGATGAACATTGTCCCCAATGTTCAAATAACAAGATGTAAAAGTAAAAAGTAAAAGAATGAAATCAAATACTCCCCTGATTCGCTCGTTGGATATTGAAATTACACGGTTAAATCTTCTTCCAAGGTAATGTTGAAGCTCCATGACTAATGCATCGCCATAAGCTTGATCCAAAAACATTTCCTTGTCCAAAATAACCTGTTAACCTGAGAAAACAAACACGAAAACCTGCATAACATCGGCGGGATAAATCTATATATAAGGATATAATGCTTGTGGAATGATAATTTTGCAGATTCCTGGAGATTATAAGTTATAGATTTAATAAAAACTTTTTATGAAAACAAAACTTTCAAAAATTTTCAGAAAATTAAACCTGACGCCGTCAGGTTGTAAAGCCTGACGCCGTCAGAAATGATCTGACAGAATTCTCATGTTACGTTTCCGGAAAAATTTTGTAAAAACTTATACCTTACTTCCTGGAAATCCTGCAAAACATCATTATGACTCGATACAAGCATTTGACTCAAACAATTACCAATATACATGTTCATTTAATATTGTTGTGGTTCATGCTCAATTTCGTTCTTATAAACAAATTTGGGTCTCCCCTTACACTTAGCTTTTGCAAAATACCTTTATATGTAATTAAGACGAAGTTAAAAACAAAATAAAGCATTTTCACAATTTATTTTGAATCATGATCCACAAACAATAAAAATAAAACATGCATACGGAAACAAATAAAATCAAATAAACAAACAAACAAACAAATAAATAAACACACAAAGCAAATAAAACAAATAACGCTTGGGTTGCCTCCCAAGAAGCGCTTGTTTTTGTTCGAGTCATGAGCCTGACTCTACCCTTATTTAATGGATAAAGGAGAGGTTTTCCCTACACTTAGGATTAAGTGCGGGTGATAGTAGCGATACACACCAGCTCGGTAGGAGTATGCCACGTGAGGAAAGAGTGGTGGATGAATTATATGCTCAAAGGGGTGTGCTCCTTTCATCATAACCTTGCCTAGTTCACTTTGGTCAATGGGTGAATTAAAGTTTTCTCCTAAAAAGGGATCATTTTCTAACAACTTCGAGAGACTCCTAATTGGGAATCCATCTTGACCCAATAGACCCGGTTTAAACCCATAATGTTTCTTGTGATCAATCATGAATGGGTGATGTAGACATGTAAGGTCATTTTTCACTCCTATATTGTCTTCCTCACTACAAGGCTTAGAGTCTACTACCTTAATCTTAAGACTATATGGTTTGATGGGTGGGTCGGGACCTAATTCAATTCCTAAGTTCACATCTAAGGATGGAAGATTAGGTAACGTTTTTGGTTTAGGCTCCGGTTCATCAAAACTAGGAACTTCCATAGAACTAAAAGAAAGGTTATGACTAAAAGTATTCAAACCTATTTCTTCTAGTTGTGTTTGGTCCAAGGGCTCTACCTCTATTGGGGTTCCTATAGTCTCCTCAACTTCTTCCGGGTAAGTCACGGGTGGTGTGTGTGCCTCAAATGATGGTAGGACTTGTGGGGTACTTGGTGGGCTTATGTTACTTACCTCATCATTCCTTATGTCAAGATCACCTATATCCTCATCATGTGTTTTAGTATGATCTAACCCTAACATTTTACCAAGTATCTCAAGTACTTCTCTAGGCATCTCAACTTCAATGTCCGAATCATAAGGATCATCCTCAATATTCTGACTGCTATATTCAAATTGCCCAAAAGATTCATCATGTGTTTCTTGAGATTCATCATCATCGATCATAAAACCTAGGTCTTTTTGATCAATGTGATCATGTTCGGCTAAATCCTCCATCACATCAAGGTCACCTATGTGTTTGTTTTGTACTATGGCATTACATGACAACCACTTAGGTATCTCAACACTAATGTATTCATCCCCAAACAAACTTGTTTCATGATCCTTGAAATTTGTGGTCAATTGACTTGTATTAATGTTTGTTGGGTTGTCTACTATATAATAATATTGGGCACACTCTTCAATAGCTTCCCATGCTTTCTCAGCACTTAATTCCCTAATATCCCTGCCGGCAATATGGTAAATGTCCCTTTGGGCATGTCGGTCGACATGATTGTAAAAGATTTGAGTTAGGGACCAAAAATCGAAGTTATGATGAGGGACTTTTTGGAGTAAATATTTAAAACGAGTCCATGCATCATAGAGAGGTTCATCTTTATGTTGTTTAAACATCAAGATGTCATATGGAGTGGGTGAATTACGTGGTTGGTGGTATGGTGGATTCGCATTCTCCATAATGGTGAACGGAAGAGTCAATGGAAATTACGAACAAACACACAAAGAAAAAGATAGACTAAAGAAAACCTAAAATAAAATAAAATAAAAATCTCACTAGAAAGGAATCTAGTGAGTAGACCTAATAAAATAAAAATTCAACCTAAACAATAACTATTCCCCGGCAACGGCGCCAAAAACTTGATTGCGTGGTTTTGTAACCTTACAACAGGTTTTACCTCTCGAGGGATCTCAAGAGGCTTACAACCCCACCAGGCAGTGTACCTGACCGATGTAGTATAGTGTAGTGGTAAGTACGGGGGATTGATCGTTCTCCACAGGGAATAGTGTTCGTTAGGTATGAAAGTCTACTCTAATTAAGTCTAAAGGTTGAGGAAGATTCTTTTTATGTTTTTATAGTTTTTTATGAAAGCAAGTAAAATCTCGGTTTTGAAGGAGTGGGCGGAATTAGTTGCTAGTCAACTAACCCAAATGACTACGAATGCAAATAAATAAAATAACAAAAATGAAAAGTGGTGAGAAACTTATGTGTAGAGAAATGTGTTTACTTAGATTTCCTTACTCCCTAACTATCTTTTACCGGTTAATTAGTGTGTATTAGTCGCGTGGATGACGGGTGTATTCCTTAATACCATTCGTGGGGTGGCGTACTTACTTCCCCAAACTCTACAAGCTCCTACTTCACTCCTATGTCGAGCCGGCTAGGAAGCTCCTAACATGGGATCACTAGAATTCGCTTGTGCATTAAATACAACCATAAAAACCTTTAGTACGCGTTTGGTTCATGTTTCTTAAGACGTTCAAGCAAGTTACCGAATAGGAAGTTAGCCAGTTTTCTTAAGCCTAACATAGATAAACAATCATCCAATACAACTAACAACACACTAACAACCAATAATCAATAGCTAGGTTTCATTAGATCTAAGCAAACACAAGATAAAATTAGCCTAACATGTTAAACAAAAGACAAGCATAAGATAGAATCAAACAACACATAGACATATTGAATGATTAATTGATAACTTATCTTTCAATGAAACATGGAAGATCTCAAGGCAAGAAGCCCTGAAAAAGTAGCTAAAATCGTCTTAGGGTTTTATCCCAAAATTCCACACACTAAGCTCTCTCTAATGACAAAAGATTAGAAAACTATATATAGATTTTTGGATCTGACGGCGTCACCTTATGCATTGTGACGCCGTCACCTCGCCGCTTTTAGGGTTCCCGGGTGACCTTCTTGACGCCGTCCCTCTTTAGCTCTTCAAAAATCCATTCTGGCTTATCAAGGCTTGACGCCGTCGGATCATGAACGTGACGCCGTCCCCTTATGATTTAAGCCGTGACGCCCTTGATTTAGTTAAAGCGTGACGCCGTCAGAATTCTCATGCTAACTCACTGGCCCGTCATGAGTAAATTTCACATCCAACTTTTCTTGCCAAGGCATGACGCCGTCCAGAGTAAATTGTGACGCCGTCAAGAGTAACTTTCAGCCGAATTTTGAGACTTTGCCGTTTTCTCCACTTTAATGCTCCAAAAACGTCCAAAATGCCTCCTTTTCCAGATTTCTCCTCAAAAGTACCTAAAATGACAAAAGGAACGATTTAGGGCAATATTTGATCAAATAAATACGATTTCGGGCTTAAATGACCCCTTAAAAGCGGTACACTTTTCGCCTCATCATGAGGTTATTATACACTCCACAAAAACGAGCCACATTCGGCCGCACCGTCTTCCATTTCCCAAGAACCATATCGTACCCTCGTCGATTCGAATTTGTTTTGCATGCTATGTACGCCTGTACAGCAGACCAAAATCCATTCCCCTTCCTCGCGTTACCTTTGGCAGCATCTTCGGATACATGAATCCAAGTATTACACAACGCAATTTCTTCTTCTTGGGACCATGGAATGTTCCTTAGTGGCTCATCGGTTTGAGCCGACTGTGGCCTCTTTTGGCGTCTTCTCGTCCTCGCTGTAACCGGTGGTGGTGACGGGGCTGTGGCCTCGGTGGGAGATTCTTCACGTTGTATGTTTTGATAATAAGTCTCATCAAATTGAGGTGAGTACATATCCTCATCAAATTGAGGTTGTGATGATGAACCACCAAATTGGGTTTGTGACATATCAAACGGGAACGAGTTATGTTGGCCCGAGAATTGGCTAAACGCGTTTTGTTGGTGTTGTTGTGAGAATTGGTTAAAGGATGGTGTTTGTGGGTATGGATTACGGTATGGTAGGTTTGGGTAGGTTTAGTTATAATATAATGATTGTGGTCGTAAGTTGCGTTGTGGGTTTGGAGGGGGAGTATTTCCTAGATTGAATGTTCCTTCGGGTGTCGGGGGATTGCTTTGATTATTTCTTCGTTGGGTACGATTGATGTTTCGGGGAGTGTTTTCTTGAGACATTTTTTTTATAAAAAGAGTGTAAAAGATTTGAGATTGTGTTTAAAAATGGTGGGTTTTGTGTGTATTTATAAAAGAAAATTTTGGGGTGTTGAATTTTTTTTAATTAAAAAAAAAAAAAAAAAAAAAAAAGGTGCAATGGATACTTTGTGTTTATAACGTTAATATTTAAGACATGGGACCCGAAATTTTTGTATTGCTGCAAGGTGAAGACTTCATCATAAGTCTTCTTGGGTTTCGTGTGTCGCGCGTGAAATGGATGAGCAGGCAAGGAGGTTAGCGCGTGAACTAGGGTTGGATGGTGAAGGTTTCACCTCCTTGCCATCCAGCCTAACAACACTTCATATTCTTAAAAGCTAAAAGTTAATTAATAATCAAGATCTTATCAAACAAAGGATAAAATAATCAAACAAACAAATTATTGTTTTGATTTTCAAACCACAGGACTATTCATGTAATTCTTCTATAACAACACTTCATATTCTTAAAAGCTAAAAGTTAATTAATAATCAAGATCTTATCAAACAAAGGATAAAATAATCAAACAAACAAATTATTGTTTTGATTTTCAAACCACAGGACTATTCATGTAATTCTTCTATAACAACACTTCATATTCTTAAAAGCTAAAAGTTAATTTATAATCAAGATCTTATCAAACAAATGATAAAATAATCAAACAAACAAATTATTGTTTTGATTTTCAAACCACAGGACTATTCATGTAATTCTTCTATAACAACACTTCATATTCTTAAAAGCTAAAAGTTAATTAATAATCAAGATCTTATCAAACAAAGGATAGAATAATCAAACAAACAAATTACTGTTTTGATTTTCAAACCACAGGGACTATTGATGTAATTCTTCTATAACAACACTTCTACTTCTACTTCCGCCTCCTTTTATTTAGGCTGGATGGCAAGGAGGTGATTCACTCATCTTACACCTTAGCGCCACGTCAGCTTTCTCTCTCCTCTCACTTCCCTTCACCCCCACTCACCTTTTTGTGGGCAAGGATACCTTTAGGCCACTCACAACAGTTAACTCAGCCTTAAATTTTAAGGCACGCCACGTCAGCTTTTTCACACCTTAACTTAACTCAGCTTTAACTCACACAACAATAACTCAGCTTTAACACACCTTAACTCACCTTTACACATAAATTTTCAAATTCAACCCCTAAACTTATAATCATACTTCATTTATTAAAAAATAGCATTCATTAAAACATAACATTACATTAAAACATAACATACTTAAAAAAAAATTACAACGAGATTTAAAAAACATAACATGATAACGAATTAAATATTTATTCATCGTCTTCTTGATGTTGAAGGTGCCTCTGCCAAACATGCTCCATAAGGTCTCGTTGGATTCGAGTATGTGTGTCTCTGTCGCGTATTTCTCTTGCCCTTCGACGTTGGCCATCGCATCTGTCGACCCACAAATTTTGCCTCAAACGTGGTGACGGATCCACCCACATGTCGTTAAAATCATGTATTGCAAAATTTTGATATTTTATAATCATGTTATGCAAAATAATGCAACAATACATGATTCTCTTTATCCTCGCAAGTTCCAATTGATGTGCCGGTTGTCATAGTATACCCCAACGTCCTTGAAGCACACCAAAAGCACGTTCGACATCCTTTCGTGCACTTTCTTGTTTCCTTTTAAAGTAAGCATGTTTCTCGTCAGTTGTTGCCGAGAAGGATTTGACAAACGTAGCCCACTGTGGGTAATTACCGTCGGCTAAGTAATAGCCCTTTTCATACCTCCTTCCATTTACCATATAAGGTGCTGCAGGGGCGGCGTCATTAAGAATGTCATCGAATAACGGTGAGTTATCCAAAACATTAATATCGTTATTCGCCCCCGCCATCCCAAAAAATGCATGCCAAATCCATAAATCTTGTGAAGCAACTGCTTTAAGCATTATAGTTGGGTATTTTTTTATCACCCCTACCAAATTGCCCTTGCCAAGCAACCGGACAATTTTTCCACTCCCAATGCATGCAATCAATGCTACCAAGCATTCCTGGAAAACCATGGGCCGACTCATGTCTTTCGTAAATACTTTGAATGTCGGTCCATGTTGGTTTTCTTAAATACTCCGGCATAATCCCACGTGCAATCGAAGGTCCAGCGGCTTCTTGTTGTTTCATATGCACAACTTGTTCGTACACGAATGCCATCCACTGAATGTCTTATTCGTCACTTGAAAAATCGTTAGCTTCATTCGGATCCATTGTGAATCAAAAACCTTTTTTTTTTTTTTTTTTTTTTTTTTTAGTGGAAGGTTGAAGAAGATAGTGTAAGATGTAGTGTATTGATTTGTGGAAGTGTGAAAAAAAATGTGGTGTGAAATGGGTATTTATAGGAGAGTGAAATTGGTTTTGAATTTTTTTTTTTTTTTTTTTTAATTTTTTTTAATTTTTTTTATTTTTTATAACTAGCCGTTAAACACAAGGACCAGATTTGTAATTTTCCAAACTTCTTCCATGCATTAAACTAGCCGTTTAGGGGGCGAGAGTGATTTTTTTTTTTTTTTTTTTTTTTTTTTTTTTTTTTTTTTTTTTTTACACTTTCTTCTCTTAACGCAGCGTTAAGGGTATAATGCAGCCCTTAACGCTACGTTAACGTGGGCTGCACACAACGTGTAACGCACCTTAACGTGCGTTAAAGGACCAAAAATACCTCCTTAACGCAAGAATAACTCAACCGTTGTGCATGGTCTTAGCTTCACATTTCATTAAAATACCCACTTTATACAAATATACCTCACTAAATACCCTAAACACACTCACACACAAAATAAAAAATAATAAAACTTGAAAAAAGGACGGATACACTTGCAAGGTGATGAGTTCACCATAAGTTGCCTTGGATTGTGTGTGTCGCGCGTGAGTGGACAGCTTGGGCAAGGAGAAATATGCGTGAATGGAGCAAATGGTGAGGGCATCACCATGCCTTGCCATCCAGCCTTAAACATCGCCACCGGATATTTTATATTTTTGGGCAAACCCTAACAACACACCTAATAAGTTATTCCACCTAATCTTAAATATGTCCTTCCAACACCTAATGTTTAACCGCAAAGATGACAAACCGGTATATAACTATCCTCAAAAAGCAAAAAATATTCACATAGTGTTATTTTGTATCACATAGCAAATTGGGTACTCAAAACATGTATAAACCCATTTTTTGAGTAAATTACGGTGTTGTCCTTGAACTTGTGCAAAATTTTTCATTTATGAATCCTAATTTTGAAAAAATTACAACAATAGTCCATAACGTTTTCATTTTCGCCATGCCATCCAAATCACCATTAACATTATAATATCATTATTTTAGCCCTCGCTTAATATCCAAACACCTTTATTACACCCTAAAAAATACTCTATAACAAACATATATCTAACTTATTTATAGATCTGCTAAAATTACACACATAAACCCTAGATCTAAAAGTAACCCTAAATATGCCGTATTACACTTTTAGTACTAGATGGCCCGTAAGACAATTACTTTCAAACCAACCCCTTGCCGAGGCTATGGTTTTAATATCACTTTTTGATTCCATTCCATTCCAGAGTCACCAAACAACAACAATGCATATTGATTCCGAAACCACATACCAAACGCACCCTAAGGCTATGCACAGTCGTGACCTGATAATCGACAAAAGGCTTCACTTATCAATCGATATTTGACTCTTTGTTTTTTTTGTGTCGTATTTCATATGTAATTCAAGGTTTGATGAAATTTTGTTTTTTAAATCATATGAAATACTAGTGATGGTTGGTGGTTCATTTCATTTTATGTATCCTGCTTTTCAATGAGGTAAATTATCGTGCTTCAATGTATAATTATTGCTCATAAAAATGTGTTTGGAAAGATTAACACAACTCCTTCAAACACATTTATTTGGCCACTCACTAAAGCTGCTTTAAGGAAGGATCAAATGTTATGATTATTAGGAAGTTGTTGGTTTTCAGTACTATAAATAGGAGCAAGTTGGCGGCTAGTACCATGCATTGTGTTTGAGGGCCAACATGCAATATCACACTGCTAACCAACTCATATTTACGTGACTTTTTGCTCAGCTTGCATCCTTGTCCATTTGAGTTGAATTAACTTTGGAACATTGCACCACAAAGATAAAGATGACACCAAAAGATAATGAAGCACTTTGTTTCCTCGCTAAAATGTTGTTTGGGATTTTTAGTAACTGAATGAACAAAGTCGATGTAGGAGTAATCATTAACAATATTTAGCGCTTATAGATATGCATCATTAATTATTAACTCCTACACTTATTAGTTGTCGGCTAGCTTAGTACCATGCATTGTGTTTGAGGACCAACATGCAATATCACACTGCTAACTACACTAACTCATATTTTCGAGACTTTTTGCTCATCAGCTTGCATCCTAGCTTGTCCATTTGAGTTGAATTAACTTTGGAACATTACACCACTCATAATTACCCGCACCAAACTTTCAATTTTACCAACTTTTTAGTTTTTCATCAAAGGCAAGGTTTCAGGTGTCGTGCCAATAGTTATGATTTTTATGTACTAGTTTATATTGACCAAGTCTTAGTTTACGTACTTTAATCTCATGGTTTGCAACGTCTCTTCGTAGTCAATTCCTCTCACAACCAAACTTGCTTTATATTTTTCTACACTCCCATCTGCTAGATATTTTGTGATAGTTAAAAAGACGATAACAAAAAGATTATAAGGAAATTAAAAGAAAGCCCGCGCGACAAGTGTAGTGGTAGGACCATCTCGAACATGATCAAGTTAACTAACACGAACAACGCTTCATATTCTTAAAAGCTTAAAAGTTAATTAATAATCAAGATCTTATCAAACAAAGGATAAAATAATCAAACAAACAAATTATTGTTTTGATTTTCAAACCACAGGACTATTCATGTAATTCTTCTATAACAACACTTCATATTCTTAAAAGCTAAAAGTTAATTAATAATATAAATCTTATCAAACAAAGGATAAAATAATCAAACAAACAAATTATTGTTTTGATTTTCAAACCACATGACTATTCATGTAATTCTTATATAAGGCTAGATGGCAATGATGTGTTTTTTTCACCTGACAACTCAGCGCAACCTCAGCTTTCTCTCTCCTCTCACTTCTCTTCACTTAACTTCACCATTTAGTGGGCAAGGGTGTGTCTCACTTCACCTTAACTCCCATTTTTTTTAATACTTATTATGAATTATATAAAAGAAAATAAAAACGCGAACGTACGAAATTAAAACATTACATAAACTTCAAATATTAAACATAATACATAAACCGGGAATATTAAAACAATACATAAACTACGATTATTAAAGACGCAAACATACGAAAGTAAAACATTACATAAATTTCGAAATTAAAACTAAAAGTTGAAACCCCACTGATGTGTTTTTTTTTAGGTCTATAATAAACTACCAAGTTTTAAATTTATATTTTGCCGAACTAACCTATAGACTCTAAACACTAACGAGCAGTGTACCCGGTCAATGTAGATAGTTTCTAGGTAAGCAAGGGTCGTTCACTAGGAGTGAGATTTCTAATATACTAATTCTAGAGGTATTCGACTCTCCTAAACTAACGTAAAGGGGGGTTCAGCCTGAGAGACTGGCACGGGTTTGGTTTTATTCTAACTAAACTAAGATAAACAAACAATACAAGTATGAAGACACCAAAGATAGGAAGAACGGGTTAGCCAAGTCTAATCCATTTTATAGTTATACATGCTTATGTCTACTTGTTTTAATTCATTCAATTGTTAATCGGCATATCAATTACGAAATTCTGTCACAATTAAGTAACTAGCCCTCGGGGCGGATATGACGAAAGATCATAGTGACTCGTCTAGCATCAATACTAACTTATTGCTTTAAACCATCTAACCTAGTTCGGTATTACACGCTACTAGTCCTATTAGGTTGTAGACACGTTCCGTTTATGCCAAACAATGATTCCTAATAGAGATTCGGGTTAACACGCATATAACTCAACCAAAGCAACCACAATTACAGGTAGTTAAGTCACATCAATTAAAGTTATAAGGATCATAACCTAGTTACTTAGACTTCTACTAGTTATAAGCAATAAACGAGTTTTTATCGACAAGCACCCAATCCAATAACAAAGCAAACACATCGACAAAATCATAAAAACTAATAAAACTTCATAAACATGGCTAACACCTAAGGGTGTTAGCCCATAATCTCTGTAACAAAGTACATAAACATAATCATAACGAATAAAGTATGAAACATAATGAATACGATACGCTAACCGAATGATTAAGTAATATAACAATGATTAGAGATGTTCTTCAAGGATGATTAGGTCTTCAATATTGATCTTCTACTGTTTGGAGAGGCTTTGATCGTCTGGGAATGCCCCTAAGGGTTCCCAAAGATGCCCAAATTCGTTAATGAGTTCGGTATTTATAGATTCTGAAATCTGGGTCGATACGGCGCATCTATAGAGTTAGATGCGCCGCATCTATAAGTAAACGTAGCCTCCAAGTCTGAAACTGACCCAATACGGCGCATCTAAATACCAGATGCGCCTCATCTTCCAATACGGCGCATCTAAGGACCAGATGCGCCGCATCTCCTTCAGATACATGTAGATCTCCTTTTTCTCTTTCCGTGGCCGCTTGAATCACCTAAAACGGAGTCCGGATGAAGATTTTATGGCCAAAATACGAAAGCATCTTCAAGTGTCGACTTGTAATCTTGACTTCTTCATTAAGCTTCTAATCTTCACTTGATCTCTTGAATTCTCGGTAAGGATTGTATATGGCCGATACGGCGCATAGGATTGGTCCGATGCGGCGTATCAAGGTAACTTCGCGTGGGGTCCAGGATTATAATATTCGCGAATATTCTTCAATATCTTGGAAATCTGGTGAAGTCTTGAGATTGATACGCCGCATATCAGGAGCTTCATGCGGCGCATCTGGAGTAAAACAGGTTGGTTCTTCTCGTTGACCAAGGTTTCATATGCGGCGCATGGGATAAATCCATGCGGCGCATTCTTCAAAGTCAGGCAATGGTCCTTAATCTCTTCAATTCAGTAGACTTTTCCAATCTTGCTTGTTTTGCTCCATTTTCCGTCCGAAATAGCTAACTTTCACCAATTGCTTGTTTATAACTGAGAATTACAAAAGTAAACGATTAAGTATCAATTCTCATAAAAAGTAACATAAAACAAATAATAAACATAGGATAAATGATGCTAATAATATGTCGTTATTTGATGTCATCACCCACTTCTCTTTCATCCCCGCTCTAACCTCGTTCATTGGCTCTGCGTGCATCGCTAGTCAAATGTTCATATGGCTGCATATAGAACATTAAGTCTTTTTGCTTTGCTTTATATTCATTCACTTCCACTTCCTTCCTTTTTATCTCCATCCATTTAGCCCGTTCTTTCCTCTTCAATTGATTGTCACGTTTGACTTGCTGTGCCATCTCCGATATCATCATCTTAGCCAAATCCTCTTCATTGATAGTTGTCAACGATCTCGACTTATTCACACCTTTTCTCTTCAAAGCTTTCGCTTGGTCCCTGCCCATTGGTTGTGGAAGTTCTTGCACCTCATTTTCCTCGTCATCTCCACCGGCATCATCATTCAGGTTTATACTTTCTCCTCCACTCTCTTGGTTAAACGAACTAGACCCAGATGACTTGTATCTCTTGGACCTTTCATTTGCTTCCTTTGATAAAAAACTTGGAACTTCAGTCTCATTCCATTTCTGACATTTCCTTAACTGCTCCCAACAATGTTTGAGTGTGAAGTTTACTCCGTATTCAGCTTTATAGTTTAGAGTTGCCTTATTGTAGTAATATTCATCTCGGGCTCCACTAATAGGCTGCATACGCATGAGGTTATCATACACACCACAAAAATGAGCCACATTCGGCCGCACCGTCTTCCATTTCCCAAGAACCATATCGTACCCTCGTCGATCCGAATTTGTTTTGCTTGCTATGTATGCCTGTACAGCAAACCAAAATCCATTCCCCTTCCTCGTGTCACCATTGGCAGCATCTTCGGATACATGACTCCAAGCTTTACACATCGCAATTTCTTCTTCTTGGGACCATGGAATGTTCCTTAGTGGCTCATCGGTTTGAGCCGGTTGTAGCCTCTTTTGGCGTCTTCTCGTCCTCGCTGTAACCGGTGGTGGTGACGGGGCTGTGGCCTCGGCGGGAGATTCTTCACGTTGAGTGTTTTGATAATAAGTCTCATCAAATTGAGGTGAGTAAATATCCTCATCAAATTGAGGTTGTGATGATGAACCACCAAATTGGGTTTGTGATATATCAAACGGGAACGAGTTATGTTGGCCCGAGAATTGGCTAAACGTGTTGTGTTGGTGTTGTTGTGAGAATTGGTTAAAGGATGGTGTTTGTGGGTATGGATTACGGTATGGTAGGTTTGGGTAGGTTTGGTTATAATATAATGATTGTGATCGTAAGTTGCGTTGTGGGTTTGGCGGGGGAGTATTTCCTAGATTGAATGTACCTTCGGGTGTCGGGGGATTGCTCTAATTATTTCTTCGTTGGGTACGATTGATGTTTCGGGGAGTGTTTTCTTGAGACATTTTTTTATAAAAAAAGTGTAAAAGATTTAAGATTGTGTTTTAAAATGGTGGGTTTTGTGTGTATTTATAAAAGAAAATTTTGGGGTGTTGAATTAAAAAAAAAAAAAAAAAAGTGCAATGGATACTTTGTGTTTATAACGTTAATATTTAAGACATGAGACCCGAAATTTTTGTATTGCTGCAAGGTGAAGACTTCACCATAAGTCTTCTTGGGTTTCGTGTGTCGCGCGTGAAATGGAGGAGCAGGCAAGGAGGTTAGCGCGTGAACTAGGGTTGGATGGTGAAGGTTTCACCTCCTTGCCATCCAGCCTAACAACACTTCATATTCTTAAAAGCTAAAAGTTAATTAATAATCAAGATCTTATCAAACAAAGGATAAAATAATCAAACAAACAAATTATTGTTTTGATTTTCAAACCACAGGGCTATTCATGTAATTCTTCTATAACAACACTTCATATTCTTAAAAGCTAAAAGTTAATTAATAATCAAGATCTTATCAAACAAAGGATAAAATAATCAAACAAACAAATTATTGTTTTGATTTTCAAACCACAGGGACTATTGATGTAATTCTTCTATAACAACACTTCTACTTCTACTTCCGCCTCCTTTTACTTAGGCTGGATGGCAAGGAGGTGATTCATTCACCTTACACCTCAGTGTCACGTCAGCTTTCTCTCTCCTCTCACTTACCTTCACCCCCACTAACCTATTTGTGGGCAAAGATACCTTTAGCTTCATATTTCATTAAAATACCCACTTTATACCAATATACCTCACTAAATACCCCAAACACACTCACACACAAAATAAAAAATAATAAAACTTGAAAAAAGGATGGATACACTTGCAAGGTGATGAGTTCACCATAAGTTGCCTTGGATTGTGTGTGTCGCGCGTGAGTGGACAGCTTGGGCAAGGAGAATCATGCGTGAGCGGAGCAAATGGTGAGGGCATCACCATGCCTTGCCATCCAACCTTAAACATCGCCACCGGATATTTTATATTTTGGGCAAACCCTAACAACACACCTAATAAGTTATTCCACCTAATCTTAAATATGTCCTTCCAACACCTAATGTTTAACCGCAAAGATGACAAACCGGAATATAGCTATCCTCAAAAAGCTAAAAATATTCACATAGTGTTATTTTGTATCACATAGCAAATTGGGTACTCAAAACATGTATAACCCCATTTTTTGAGTAAATTACGGTGTTGTCCTTGAACTTGTGCAAAATTTTTCATTTATGAATCCTAATTTTGAAAAAATTACACCAATAGTCCATAACGTTTTCATTTTCGCCATGCCATCCAAATCACCATTAACATTATAATATCATTATTTTAGCCCTCGCTTAATATCCAAACACCTTTATTACACCCTAAAAAATACTCTATAACAAACATATATCTAACTTATTTATAGATCTGCTGTAATTACACACATAAACCCTAGATCTAAAAGTAACCCTAAATCTGCCGTATTACACTTTTAGTACTAGATAGCCCATAAGACAATTACTTTCAAACCAACCCCCTTGCCGAGGCTATGGTTTTAATATCACTTTTTGATTCCATTCCATTCCAGAGTCACCAAACAACAACAATGCATATTGATTTCGAAACCACATACCAAACGCACCCTAAGGCTATGCACAGTCGTGACCTGATAATTGATAAAAGGCTTCACTTATCAATCGATATTTGACTCTTTGTTTTTTTTGTGTCGTATTTCATATGTAATTCAAGGTTTGATGAAATTTTGTTTTTTAAATCATATGAAATACTAGTGATGGTTGGTGATTCATTTCATTTTATGTATCCTGCTTTTCAATGAGGTAAAATATCGTGCTTCAATGTATATCGGAGTTTTTAATGTTCATTTGACCATATAATTATTGCTCATAAAAATGTGTTTGGAAAGATTAACACAACTCCTTCAAACACATTTATTTGGCCACTCAGTAAAGCTGCTTTAAGGAAGGATCAAATGTTATGATTATTAGGAAGTTGTTGGTTTTCAGTACTATAAATAGGAGCAAGTTGGCGGCTAGTACCATGCATTGTGTTTGAGGGCCAACATGCAATATCACACTGCTAACCAACTCATATTTACGTGACTTTTTGCTCAGCTTGCATCCTTGTCCATTTGAGTTGATTTAACTTTGGAACATTGCACCACAAAGATAAAGATGACACCAAAAGATAATGAAGCACTTTGTTTCCTCGCTAAAATGTTGTTTGGGATTTTTAGTAACTGAATGAACAAAGTCGATGTAGGAGTAATCATCAACAATATTTAGCGCTTATAGATATGCATCATTAATTATTAACTCCTACACTTATTAGTTGGCGGCTAGCTTAGTACCATGCATTGTATTTGAGGGCCAACATGCAATATCACACTAACTCATATTTACGTGACTTTTTGCTCATCAGCTTGCATCCTAGCTTGTCCATGTGAGTTGAATTTGTTGGAATATCTGAATCATAAAACTATAAACACATAAACATAGCACATAACATCAAAGCATACGCAGCGGAAAAACAAGATCTACAAACATGTAATTAATTAACTAAATTTAAATAGATGCGTACCTTTTGGTTTCTAGTAAGAACAAGAAACCGGATCTACAAGAACAAGGTATAAACCCCAACTAGGGTTTACTATGGATCGAATGGGGAAAATTCACAAGCTAAAGAAAGCTTGTTCTTCGTTCTTGTACACACGTAATACTAGCGAATCAATGAGAAAAGCTAGGTTCTAATCACAAAACAATTCCAACACTTATGTTGAAGCAAGATCGAAAATCCCAAGGGTTTGGGAGGTGTATTCGACCGGCCACAAGAAGAAGAGAAGGAGAAGAGCAGTTGGATTGCTAGGAATTAGGATTAGGGAATTACAAATACAAAGGGTTTGTGTTGATACAAAAGTTGGGCGTTCCTTGATTCCGTACCAATCAGATCTTAATGCTTGAGACCTGCGCACTAAGAAAACAAAAAGACACCGTTAGGCTTATCGTGGGATTGTCTCCCACGATTATCCTCCGGCGTGAGAGTAAGTAATCGGTTTTTAGGGTTTAGTTGAAGAGTTAGGGTTGTCAGTCGTACCTTTGGCGAGAGTCGAGAGACTCTTTATATACACACGAAACCCTAGATGGTTTTGTGTTCGTCACTCCTCATCGTATCCCGCATAGGGCGGTTATTTGATACATATCCCATAAATAAGAGATATCCTATCAAAACCATAAATAACTTCGGGTTTGGGCCAACGTAAGCCCAAACCGTTATCGCAATAGCCCATTCGTGATGGGCTTGAGTCCATTCGTGATGGACTGGAGTCCATTCGTGATGGACTTGAGTATGGGTCGGGTTCGTGACCAGAATACGGACTATACGTCATCATGTCCCCCCAGTCTAGTGTGCGCAATGTGAAATTGCGGATGCTAGACTAACAATTGTAGCTAAAAAATGTTCCTCGATGCGTAGCGGGGAAGTTTCAAGTATTTCCCGCCAAAGTTAGCAAACTAACCTAGTCCAAGTATCTTCTTCGAAAATCGTGAGGGTGGGTGGAAAAGTGCTTTACCTTTTGGGTTCCCAACCATCCGATTGGAACAAGTGGGGTACACATGTCGTTCATCCACGAATATGTGTAACCCTATATAAACTTGAGCCGTCATTTCACTGTGGTTATCACAGTAAAAACCATCATTTTCCGCCATTGTTAAACCTCCAAACAGCAATCAAAAAATCAACAAAGATTAAGGTAATTACGCGTGCGCTTATAATAGTTATTGAAGGTTAATCATGGTTCTTCAATTGTCTGATTTTACTTCCGATTTATCTGAGGATGAACTTCGGCAATTCACCTCAGATTATCACATCCCTCTCGCATTGCATCCGGAAGTTTCGGTGGCGAATGCGTCAATAGCGAACTTCCCGCAAGGGAAAGTAGGGGTATATACACGTTTCTTCGAATTTGCCAACCAACGCGCACCCATTTCCCTATTTTTATGCGATATTTTAAACCATTATCGTCTCCATATTTCACAGCTGCACTGCATAGGTGCAGCAAAAATAACTAATTTTGAAGTAAATTTTCGCTTGTTAGCGATAGAGCCCACAATTCATCTATTCCGCGCGTTTTACCACACGTCGTGGTCAAACGGATGGGTTTCCTTCTCTAAGCGCACAGGTCCGCTGCAGTGCTATACTGAGAAGTTAGATGCACTGAGGGATTGGAGAGAAAAATTCTTTTGGGTTGATAGTTCATTTTTCCCATCGATTTTTGAGTTCTATACTCGAGAATTATTACCGAGAGACGAGCGCCCCGACCCCGAATTGTATAATGTGGCTGATGCGGATACGATAAACACCAATCGCATACCGATCAAAGCGTATCCCGAAGAGTTTTTAGTGCACATGGGCATTAGCCGCAATTACTTCGGTAGTCCGAAAGAAGTGCCAACATTTCTGGATGAAAATAGTCGGGGTGGGTGCTTGTCTCTTCCTTCCTCTTCGTTTAGTAGTTGTAAGCGTTCTTCCCTTTGTAGCTTATTTAACACATTTTGTGTTTGCTTGTTGTTTGTTGCGCAGAGATGGATCTATTCCGCGTTGTGCATTTGGAGAAACCGAAGCAGGTTACTGTGGGTGTGCGCCCTTTGAGAGATGGTGAGGAGCCCATTCTACAGGCTACCGTAGGACGCACGATGGCGATCGCGCAGGGGGAGCCAGAGGGGACAGATGAGACAGAGGAGATCCCCGCAGGTGTCACTATGGCTACTCCTCTGCGTAGCTTTCCCCCTCTTGGGTCGCAAATCCCTGTGGAGTTATTGCATATAGACTCGTCGGGGAGTGCTATGGATGAGTCTGAGGAGGAAGACCAAGGGTTAAAGCGCAAGAGGTCGTCTGGTGATGATGGCGCAGGGACATCAAGTAAGCGCCCTGCTATTTTTGTCGAGCAACCAACTGAAGAGGATGCATCATCGCATAAAACTCCTCCCCCCAAGTAAGTACTTGTACCTTTAGATCTTTAGTCCTTTAATCCGCTATTAGTACTATAAAGTAACTTTGTTATTTGCGTGTAGTGCTGAAACTGCTATTGATGATGATGCACATGTTGAGAATTCGCCCCCCAAGACTGGTTCTGCAAATGTTGGTGAGTTTGTGACTGAGAGACCAGTGGATGAGGAAAAACCTTCTGGAGATGCGCCAAGAAATCGCCTTATAGAGGAGTTGGCGTTGGCTGCTGCGCACCAGGCTTCATTGGTTGCGCAGCTACAGGCTGAATATGGTGGTGAGAGTAGCCTGGTTGCGCAGAAGGACAAGGAGATTGATATCCTGAAGGCGCAGTTGGCTGATGCGCAGGCTGATTTGAGGGCATCTGCTATGTACGACCAAAAAATTGCTGATGAGAAGATGTCGCTCATGGCTGAACTGAATCAAGAGCGCACTGGAGCAAAAGAATACAAGGCCTCCTGCCTTTGGGCCTTGAAATATATGGAGCTAAACAAGGGGAAACTCTTCTCTAACTTGGAGGAATTCCGTAAAGCTGTGGAGAGTTCGCTGGAGAATCAGGAGAGTAAGTTGCGCAAACTCAGCATTGAGTATGATGAGGAGTTGTATCCTCATTTGGTGTCAACCGTAGCTGAGCGCAGGTGTCTTATCAGCCATGGTTTGCGCCTTGCTGCTTTGGGTACTTTGGAGTCTCAGGAGGTGACGGGGGTATTTGGGGAAGTTGTTGAGCGCGCGTTGGCACGTGGCCAAGCGCAGGCTATAGAAAAGCTTGCCGAGAGCAATTTGTTGACCGTGCCTATTACTCAAGTACCGGGTTACAACGCCAACTCCTATGATGAGCTTGTCGCTGCCATGGAGAAGATGAAGCTTTTCGAGCTTCCTCATATTACTCCCCTGGAGCGTGACCAGGATTTTCCCATAAGCGTGATCATGGAGGGTTTAACCTTGTCTAGGCACTCATCCGAGGATGCTGAGGCGCAGCTTGACTATTTTTTGAAGCCGGATGTGTCGTAGCTACATGTGCCTATTTTCGCTCGCCCTCGTGACATCCTCAACCCTTTTGCCCTTGAAAAGGAAATTCCGTTGAAGGATTCTTTAGAAGCCCATGAGATGAGACTTGCCAGGAAGAAGGGCGTAAAGGGGAAGGCCATTCTCTGTGGTCTTGGTGCGGCTCACATTCCCAGATCTGATGGGGGTGCCCGTTAGCGTGCCAACGGTAGCACCCAAGGATGCTGAGCTGTTGCAGAGGCTTAAAGATGCTGGTTGTGTGGCGCGCCAAGCGGGTAGCTCAGGGCTCAGGCGTACTCGTAGCATGTCTTGGTAGTTTTGATGTAGTGATGTTGTGTGGTATGTCCACTTTTTGTTGTACATATGCGTGTTGAATATGTACTTTTTATGAACTTGTTATCCATAATGAAGTGTTGATTAGAAAAATACGATTGTACGCATATTGTATCAAGTTTGATTGTGGTTACAAGTTTTGAACTTAGTTATTTCGTCTTTGCATAAAAGATGTCTAAGAATCAAACCGTTTGTATAAACATTTTTAAAGAAAGTTACAAGGATTTATAATCACTTATATCATAATTGTGTATGAAATTTATGACATAGTCGTGTGTGACATGATTGTATATAACATAATTGTGTATGGAATTTACAAGTTGTTGTGTATCCATCGTGGGGTGCACAAGTGTATGGATTGCAGCGTGCTGCGAATACCATTTTAAGGGGTTTAATTGTCTTAACTCCTAATTTGTTAAACGCGCACAGTGTGCAATGATGTGTATCCGTCGTGGGGTACACATCGAACTTACTCCAACGTCTTGAGAGCAAGGTGTTTAACAAGGATGCGTGATCCGATGTTGATGGGTTTGCAACCCTCTTACTCAACGAGTCATTCAGTAGGTTTACTCATCCTTTTACCATCGTGGGTTTTTAATTAGTGCATGCACGCCATGTAGGCAAAAAATAATGTAACAAACCATATTGAGACATAAATAATATGTAGACAATAAAGTAAAGTGTGTCGCGGAGTTAGCTAGAAACCGCAACATTTTATTAATACTTGCAAGTTTTTGTGAAAAAGATAAAACATTTGTCTAAATGAAACAAAAATGTAATTACACAGATATTTATTGAGCACTTACTAAAGTGCGGAAGTGTCCGTGTATTGGGTCGTAACCTTTCCTAAAGATAGCATCTCTTGAGATTGCAGATATTCCATGTGCGTTGTAGCTCACGGCCATCCATGTCACGCAGCTTGTACGCGCCTTGTCCTAGTGCTTCAATGACCTCATAGGGTCCTTCCCACTTTGGTCCAAGTTTACCTGTATCTTCTGCGTGGCTTGCATCATTAGCGCGATACACAAAGTCGCCTGGTCTGAATGAGGTGCTTCGAACTTTAGCATCGTAGTATCCCTTCATCTTTGACTTGGATTTTGCCTCAATCCACTTAGTGAAGTAGTCTATTGCTACGATAAGGAATTTCAGTCCTCCCGCTGCGACAGGGAAGGGACCCGCAATGTCAATACCCCACTTATAGAATGGCCATGGAGAAGTGATAGGTGTTAGCACTTGCTGTGGTCTGCGCGGGATGGGTCTATGAACTTGGCAGTCGTTGCATTTCTTTATCACATCGCGCGCATCACGATGCATAGTGGGCCAGTAGTATCCTGAGCGCAATGCGCGTGCTACGACGGACCGTGGTCCTGAATGCATACTGCATGAACCAGCGTGGATCTCTCGGAGTACGTAATCCGCCTGAAGAGGTCCAACGCACCAAAGCCATGGTTATAGGAATGAACGTCGATATAGTATACCATCTCTGAGCTCGAACCTCTGCGCTGTGCGCCGTATCCGTCGAGCGTCCTTCTGCTCATCGGGCAGTTTGCCCTTACTTATGAATTCGATGATGGGGGTCATCCATGTAGGATCCTGTTCGTCTATCACCGTAGATATCTCCATCTCCGAGATGGATTTGTTTTTTAGGATCTCCACTAAAACTTGTTTTGACAGGTGCGCAAAGCTAGTGGATGCGATTTTGCTTAGCGCATCCGCTTTCTTATTTTCACCTCTAGGAACTTGCTTAATGGTAAACCTGTCAAAACCTTGTATTAGTGATTTGGTCTTGTCGAGGTATTAGACCATGTTATCCTCTTTAGCCACATATTCGCCTAACACATGGTTGGCTACTAACCGGGAGTCCACATTTGCTTCTAGGTTACGTACACCCATTCGATTTGCAATGCGTAATCCGGCGATTAGGGCTTCATATTCTGCCTCATTGTTCGTGGCTGTGAATTCAAAACGCAGTGCGTAAGTGAATTCCATTCCTTCGGGATTAGTGAGGATAAGGCCAGCGCCCGATCCATCCACGCATGAAGATCCGTCCGTGAACAAGACCCATGGTTCTTGTGTTTCTACCTTGCTCGGTGGGAGTGCGTCATCGGTATCTGGTTTTTCGATGATGAAGTCTGCTAGTATTTGCCCTTTAACCGCAGTGCGTGGTCTGTAAGAGATGTTATACTCGCCTAGTAGCACACTCCATTTTTGTAATCATCCCGATGCGTCAGGTTTAGAGATAATTTGTTTGATAGGTTGGTCGGTAATCACTGCTATTGGGTGCGCTTGAAAGTATCTACGCAGTCTTTTGGCAGTAAATACTAACGCCAAGACCAGCTTCTCCATTGGGCTGTAATTAATCTCTGTCTTCTTGAGTGCTTTGCTTACAAAATATACCGGTGTTTGCACGGCATTCCTATCCGTCAGTAGTACTGCGCTGATCGCTCCATGGGTCGCAGATAAGTAGACGATTAACTCCTCCCCTGTTCGGGGTGCAACTAGCTTAGGAAGCGCTGCTATATGTTGCTTAAGCTGTGAGAAAGCTTCTTCCATTTTCGCAGTCCAACGAAAGTCTCCCTTTTTTGTACACTTCTTGAGTGTTTTAAATAAAGGAAGTGATTTATCCGCTGATTTGGACAGGAATCTGTTCAAACCGGCTAGCTTTCCATTCAAAGATTGAACTTCTTTCAACGTGCGCGGTGAAGGAAGTTAGATGACAGCCTCTGTTTTTTCTGGGCATGGCTTAATGCCATCTGGTTCTATCAAATATCCTAGGAACATGCCTTCTGTAGCGCCAAAAGTGCATTTCTTCGGATTCAACTTCATGTTGATCTTTCGTAGTGTTGTAAATGTTTCTTCAATGTCGCGCACCACTTCATCTTCAGTATGGCTTTTTATGACAAGGTCGTCCACATAGACCTCTAGGTTGCGCCCCACTTACTTCTCAAACGCTTAAGCCTACAAACCCTTTTTACCGCTTTAGACTTGTTATTCCTTAGATTTAGTGGAGGAGATGTGTATACTTGCCAAGCTTATGATAGAATATTCGTCACGACTGGACAGTTAAACGATTAGATTTGCTTTTATCAACTTATTTTACTTTACTTCTAATTCGTTAAGTGTTTAGTTGTGTGATTATGAAATAAACGAATACATGCTTAAATATAAAAATAAATCCTAACATCTTTTAGGATATATTTTCATAAGAGAAATTCTAAGGTTTACTTGGGGACAAGTAAAGTTCAAGTGGGGGGATATTTGATGAACTCAAATAAGTACATTTTATTACTATCATTTATCCTATTAATTTGACTTGTTTTATTATATTAT
This sequence comes from Artemisia tridentata subsp. tridentata, assembly GCA_021014915.2. Taxonomy (NCBI): domain Eukaryota; kingdom Viridiplantae; phylum Streptophyta; class Magnoliopsida; order Asterales; family Asteraceae; genus Artemisia; species Artemisia tridentata. Next base: position 434,764,738 of record CP139505.1, on the reverse strand, counting down.
GTATGAGGATTGATACTTAATCGTTTACTTTTGTAATTCTTAGGTAAAAACAAGCATTTGGTGAAACTTAGCGATTTTGGACTAATTATGGAGCAAAACATGCAAGAAGTTAAGAGTCTACTGAAATGAAGAAGATCAAGACTAATCTGCTCCAGATGCGCCGCATCTCACTCATTACATACGGCGCATCTTTATTAAGATTCCACCAGATACGATCCAAGATACAAGAGGACATGCGCCGCATCTAATCATGGAGTTACGCCGCATCTTCTGGCGGTGTACGAATATTCCTGAATATTATAATCTTGGACCCCACGCGAAGTTAAGTACATGCGCCGCATCTACTTACGAGATGCGCCGCATCTCACCTCAGACAGAAACTATAAATACCCCAAGACCAGACGAATTCCGGAGCTTTTGTGAGGGGAATATATTAGATTCGAAGACCGAAGCAGCAGAACCCTAGGACGAATTCAGTCAAGGAGGCAGCACAAGACACACCAAACGAAGATACAAGAGCTGTAAGAAGGTGCTGCATGTGTTTAATTCATTAAGTAGTTTTGTTTTATTGTGTTAGCAAACTTTAATTCATCAGGATTGGTGGCTTGTGTAATGTGACAACGAAAGATTGCACTCCCTTTAATACTTGCTTTCCCATCAATTAAAGTTTATATGTTGATGTCTTTGGTTACTACTTATTAGTGCATTGATCACCTCTGTGTTTATTAGTGGCTTGCGGGCATTTGACTGCGGAAAATAATGTGGCTCCCACGGTTATTACTAAATTGATCACTTAGGAATAACTTTTAGACATAAGTAATCATTAAGGGTTTACTCGCCGATAAGATTAGGACCAACGAGAAAGGGTTAACTACATACACTTCATATAAAGCTATCAATAAAACAAGTGACAATCTACTTAATCATAAGGACAGCCCTCTTATTGTCTCGAGTATTTATCTGTGTACGTGTGTGCTACTTGCTGATTCGTGCCTATTGGTTTATTTTATTATTTAATTGCAAACAAATCGTGCCAGTCTCTCAGGCTGAAACCCCCTTGCGTTAGGATATTAAAATACTGATTAGAATAACGAGATAATACGTTCCACTCTTAGTGATCGACACTCTACTTACCATTATATTCATACTGACCGGGTACACTGCTCGTTAAGTGTGTGTGTTATTGATAAGTCGGCTAAATATAAATTTAAAACTTGAGTAGGCATTAAAACTGCTAAACCGCAACGACACATCACGCCCATCAAGTTTTTGGCGCCGCTGCCGGGGAGTGAATTGTTATTATCTGTTAATTTGATTAGTATTTTAATTAGGTTTTTCTTTTTATTAGATTAATTGCATCATTGTATTATTTTGCATATTTGTTGTTTTGTGTGTTATTTGTTTGCCTTTATTTTTGTTTTTGTTTTTGTGTTTATTTTTGTTTGTGTGTTTTAATTTTTGTTTTTTTATTTTTCGTATTTTTTTTCTTTTCTGCTATCGTTGTACTGTGCTAAATCAAACGATACGGCGCATCTGATCTCTCAGATACGGCGTATTGCGTTTAATTTTTTTTTAATACAACGCGTTTAATTAATTCGATACGACGCATCTTTTCCCCAAGATACGGCGTATCTGTTTTTAATAAGAAAATTTTTTCTAAGCGATAAAGTAATACGACGCATCTGCTTTAGCAGATACGGCGTATCTGTTTTTGATTAAAAAAAAAAAAAAAAATTTCTAAACGTTAACGCCATACGACGCATCTGCTTTAGCAGATATGGCGTATCTATTATTTTAATTAAAAACAGTTTTCGAATTATTAAACAGGTACGGCGCATCGATCTCTGTCGATACGGCGTATCCTCGGAATAAAAAATCTTGTATTTTAAACGTAACGAAAATACGGCGCATTAACTTTCGTTAATACGACGTATTTAATTTTAAATAAATATCGATTTTTGATTAATTAATTCGATACGGCGCATTCATAAATTCTAAGCGGCGTATCTATTTTCTGGATAAAGTCTGATTAAATTTTAGCGATTATAAGATACGGCGTATCCAACTTTTTGGATACGGCACATCGTCTGCAGAGATCAGTAACTTTAATTTTTCGTATTCCGTTTTCGTTATTAATTATCTGATATATTACTTCCTCGAGCATGCCCTACTGATATTTTTGTGTTGATTTCAGGAAGTGCATGACCAGGAGTTCTACGAAGAACTTGATTCAACCTTTCGAAGATCCTGAACGAGCCCTACATTCGCTTAAAAGGCTTTTCAACACAAGAAGCTTTGATCTTTCAAGTTCACTCGAGCTTGATTACTTTTCTGAAGAAAAAGAGGAAGTTGAAATAGAAACAATGGGCGAAAACACTACTATGGAGGAATACATGAACAGTACCCGTGCTGATTACACTTCAGGAGTTGCTAGACCTAAGTTTGATGATAAGTCAAAATTTGAATTGAAGGGTCAGTTTCTCAAGGAACTTAGAGAGAATGCTTTCAGTGGGACGGAACATGAGGATGCTAATGAGCATTTTGAAAAGGTCCTGGAGATTGCAGATTTGTTTACTTCAGAAGGAGTGACTGACGATCAAATCATGCTAAGAATCTTTCCACTCTCACTAAAAGGAGCTGCTAACAAGTGGCTAAGGAATGAACCTGCGAGTTCAATCACTACATGGGGAGATTTGAAGAGCAAATTCCTGAAGAGATATTGTCCACCTGCTAAGACTGCTAAAAAGATGGAGGCTATCAATAGTTTCAAGCAAGAGCCTGATGAAACTCTTTATCAAGCTTGGGAATGATTTAAAGATTTATTGGTAAAATGTCCTCAACACTATCTAACCCCTATGCAGGAGATAATATTGTTTTATCAAGGATTAGACGTGCCTACAAGACAGATTTTGGATGCTAAGGGAGCTGTACCTCAAATGAGTGCAACTAATGCTAGGAAAGCAATCCAAGAAGCTGCCGATCATTCTCAAAAATGGCACGATGGGACCTCTACTAGATCTAAGAGCAGCACTAATTTTGACGGGATTGCTGCTATTTAAGCTCAATTGGATAAAATTAGTAGAGAAATGAAGAAGCGTGATGAAAGAGCGTATGCTGCCCAAGTTGGATGTGAAAAGTGCGAAGGACCTCACTACACTAAAGATTGCCCGAATAAGAATGAAAGTGAGACGTTTGAAGAAGCATATTACACCCAATTTGGACAACCATTCCGACCTTCGGGGAGATTTAGGGAAGCTACACCGGGATTATATCAAAGGAACAACTTCAATCCCGCTTATCAAGAAAGGAGGCAGACTTTAGATGATACTTTAAAGCAAATTATGACCGATGCTGCTAAAAGACATGAAGAGAATACTGCTATGATCAAAGAAATTCGAGCTTCAACGGACACTACTACAAGAAATCAAGGAGCTTCGATCAAAGCATTGGAACAACAAATTGGTCAAATGAGCAAAGTTCTTCAAGAAAGGGGATATGGAAGTTTACCGAGCTCAACTGAAACCAACCCAAGAGATCATGTCAAGGCCATAAGCACCACTGAAGAAGTCACTCCTAATATACCTAGAAGATCGATGAATGGTAATGATGGTGCAAGACCCGAATTTTTCTTTAATTCTTCAATCAGCTTAAGGAGACTACTAAAAGAGAAGACAAAGATTGAAGAGGAGATCAAGGCAACAATGAAAGAAGAGAGCCCTGCAACCGACTCAAATGCCTTGCCTCATAAAGAAAGAGACCCAGGAAGTTTTACTCTACCTTGTTCTATTAATAATATATCTTTCAATAATGTGTTAGCTGACTTAGGAGCTAGTGTTAGTGTTATGCCTCTTAAGACATTCGCTACCCTAGGACTAGGAAAATTAGCACCAACTAAGTTACTTATTGAATTGGCTGATAAAACGGTTAAAACGACCTGAAGGGATTGCTAATAATGTGCTAGTTAAGATTGAGCAGTTTATTTTTCCCGTAGACTTTGTTATACTAGACATGCCCGAGGATGTTAAGATTCCTTTAATCCTCGGAAGACCTTTCTTGTCTACTGCCCATGCTAAGATTGATGTGTTTAAGAGAAAAATCTCATTAAGGGTAGGGAATAATAAACTAGTCTATAAGTGCCAAGATCCGGTTAAAAGCATAATTAGAGGTGTTTATGTGCTAGGATTAAGTGAGCGTATGGACCTCGATCTTGAAGATAGACTTATGGGAGAAACATTGATTCAAAACAACTCAACTAATCCTAATCATGAGAACTTTGAGGAATTCATTGACCTTAATGTACCTACCGAACTTAGACGCAATGTTGTTACTGATTCTGATGATGAGTGGTATGATTGTGTAGTAATTAATAAACGTAGGAGAATAGTTGAGAAAACGAATTTGAATAATGATGTGTTTATTGAACTACCACCCCACCTTGCTTATTTGTGCCTATATGATAATAAGAATTTCCCGTCTATCATTTTGTCATCTCTGCCCGAAAGGGACAGGACTTTGTTTATACAGATATTAAAGAAGAACGGCGTGGAAATTAAGGACGAGCAAGGAGTGTTCAATATTACTGAATTGGCGATGAAGGAGCGCGATGTTTCCGACTCCTTCAATGATCGATATTAAAGAGCTGAACGTGAGTCTAACTTGAAGACTCTGGAATAAAGACAAGTGCTTACCGGGAGACAACCCGGAGAATTTTTATTATTCTGTTTTCTGTGTCGAGTCAGTCAGGCCCGCATGAGGATACGGCACATCTCAATTCTGAGATGCGACGCATCTCCTGCAATGGTCATATCTTATTTTATTTTTCTGCATTTTTATTTTCGACTTTAAAACTATTTATCAGTTTATTTTAATGCGGCGCATCCCTGGTTAAGGATGCGGCGCATCTTTATTCTGATCCGTATTTATTCCAGGCTCGATACGGCGTATCTTCTTCCATAAGATACGGCGCATCGACTGACCTGATGATTTTCAGTTTTAATTTTTAAGTTTTATTTTTCCTAACTACTAATGTATTATGCAAGTTTGAACCTTTCTTATCTTAGGTGTGTTTTAAAGCATTGGTGGTATTATAGTTTCCTGGATTTCCTGTGGATACATCAAGTATGAAGCTTTAACGTTCTAATCCACAAGAAAGATGATTTTTGCTCTTATCAAATGGAGGATCATACCGAGCAAATCTCAGGGGAGTTTTCCTGTTCTAATTCTTTTATTTTCCAGTTTTTAACCTTTTATACAAACAACGAGGACGTTGTTTAACTTAAGTGGGGGGATTGGAGAATTAGAACACTTAACATTTACTTGTCCTAAACTTTTTCAAAAATTATGCTTAAAATGTGCTTAATATATCAAACTTAAAAATTTTTAGCATGTTTTTGTTTAAGATCTAAGTTGCATAGCTGCACACATGACGTTATTTTCAAAAATTGTGATTTTTCAAAATTCACAAATCTATGAGTGTGCCGGTGACTTGTAAACTTTAGAACTTGGCTTGTATACTATTCGAGACCACCATAATAAGTATTATATTTATATAATTGGAATGACTTGTCTAAATTGGTAAAATTCTAGGATTACACCCAAATAGCCTATTATATGTTATGTGTTATTAACTAACTACACTGGTTAGTTAACCCCCGTATAAACCCTTTTGTTACTCTCATTTTTAGAGTAAGATACCCTAGAAAAACACTCAGAGCCATTCCTTTCGTTTCTTACACCTATGTTTAAAATGTTTCGTTACACCCTTACACCTTAGCCTACCCTGTAGATTAGAATCCGTGGTTGGTTAATTGCTATAGGCAAAGTGTGTTTCCTTACATTACCTGTGTACGCGTGCGTAATTCATTATCTATGGTTAGGTCGGGAAATTGCACAATGCAATTGGAGTGAAAGTAAATATTGTATATCTTTGAGTTTATTTTTCGTGTGTTTACTACTTTCACTATTACCGTTATTTCTGAAGTATGAAAAGTATGGAAAAATTATCCAGAATTATCATTATAGTGATGTGGTGAAATTTTACACATCTATGTCTATGTTTGAAAAAAAAAAAAAAAAAAAAAAAATCGAAAAAAAATAAGAAAAGAAAAAAAAAGAAAGAAAAAAAGAGTTGGATGTTTGTTTTAACCAACTTATGTAAAGTTATGTAAGTGTTCGATATCACCACTATTTGTTATATATTATATCTATGGATTGAATGGGAATTGGCAGTTATGGGAACGCCAATTAAGGTTTATTCTTTGATTAAGATCTTGTTGAGTATAATTCGTGTCTACCTAAAGCGTGTGTTTCAAGTGTTAAAGCGTGAGTTATTCGATGATATGAGTCTTATTCATGGGATGGTTGGGATAGTGATTAACCACACTTAGGATTTTAATTTATTTGTTTTGTTTATTTTTCATTTTACACCAATTTATATCCCAAATGTTATCCATGCCCTTTATTATTCTTTATCCGACCAAACCTTTGATTTATTGAGATTAGGGATTTGAGCAATCTTAAGTATCGTAGTCGTGGATTCGGCTATGTATTTATGATTTTGTCGCCCTTTTTGATTATATTATTATTGGTGAAGTTTGGACCTATCTTTAGCCTATTTGAGTTAAGGATTTGAGCAATTGCAAGTATCGTGTTCGTGGATTCGATCATGTATTTGTGATTTTGTCGCCTTTTCTGGAATTTGAGATCGATAGTGAAAGAGAATAATTAACCCTTAAGCCTACAAACCCTTTTTACCGCTTTAGACTTGTTATTCCTTAGCTTTAGTGGAGGAGATGTGTATACTTGCCAAGCTTATGATAGAATATTCGTCACGACTGGACAGTTAAACGATTAGATTTGCTTTTATCAACTTATTTTACTTTACTTCTAATTCGTTAAGTGTTTAGTTGTGTGATTATGAAATAAACGAATACATGCTTAAATATAAAAATAAATCCTAACATCTTTTAGGATACATTTTCATAAGAGAAATTCTAAGGTTTACTTGTGGACAAGTAAAGTTCAAGTGGGGGGATATTTGATGAACTCAAATAAGTACATTTTATTACTATCATTTATCCTATTAATTTGACTTGTTTTATTATATTATGTATGAGGATTGATACTTAATCGTTTACTTTTGTAATTCTCAGGTAAAAACAAGCATTTGGTGAAACTTAGCGATTTTGGACTAATTATGGAGCAAAACATGCAAGAAGTTAAGAGTCTACTGAAATGAAGAAGATCAAGACTAATCTGCTCCAGATGCGCCTGATGAACTCAAATAAGTACATTTTATTACTATCATTTATCCTATTAATTTGACTTGTTTTACTATATTATGTATGAGGATTGATACTTAATCGTTTACTTTTGTAATTCTCAGGTAAAAACAAGCATTTGGTGAAACTTGGCGATTTTGGACTAATAATGGAGCAAAACGTGCATAAAGTGAAGAGTCTACTGAAATGAAGAAGATCAAGACTAATCTGCTCCAGATGCGCCGCATCTTACTCTCGACATGCGCCGCATCTCTATCAAGATATCACCAGATACGATCCAAGATACAAGAGGACATGCGCCGCATCTAATCAAGAGTTACGCCGCATCTTCTGGCGGTGTACGAATATTCCTGAATATTATAATCTTGGACCCCACGCGAAGTTAAGTACATGCGCCGCATCTACTTAAGTAGATGCGCCGCATCTTCCCTCAGACACAAACTATAAATACCCCGTAGACCAGACGCATTAAAAAGATTCGGAAGTTCGAAAACCTAAAGACCGAACAGAAGAGAAGGACGAATTCAGTCAAGAGGCAGCACAAGACACACCCAAATCTAAGATACAAGAGCTGTAAGAAGGTGCTGCATGTATTTAATTCATTAAGTAGTTTTGTTTTATTGTTTTAGCAAACTTTAATTCATCAGGATTGGTGGCTTGTGTAATGTGACAACGGAAAGATTGCACTCCCTTTAATACTTGCTTTCCCATTAATTAAAGTTTATATGTTGATGTCTTTGGTTACTACTTATTAGTGCATTGACCACCTCTGTGTTTATTAGTGGCTTGCGGGCACCCGACTGCGGGACAAGGTGTGGCTCCCACGGTTGTTTCTAAATTGATCACTTAGGAATAACTTTTAGACATAAGTCGTCATTAAGGGTTTACTCGCCGATAAGAATAGGACCAACGAGAAAGGGTTAATTACATACACTTCATATAAAGCTATCAATAAAACAAGTGACAATCTACTTAATCATAAGGACAGCCCTCTTATTGTCTCAAGTATCTATCTGTGTACGTGTGTGCTACTTGCTGATTCGTGCCTATTGTTTATTTTATTATTTAATTGCAAACAAAACTGTGCCAGTCTCTCAGGCTGAAACCCCCTTGCGTTAGGATATTAAAATACTGATTAGATTAACGAGATTATACGTTCCACTCTTAGTGATCGACACTCTACTTACCATTATCTTCATACTGACCGGGTACACTGCTCGTTAAGTGTGTGTGTTATTGATAAGTCGGCTAAATATAAATTTAAAACTTGAGTAGGCATTAAAACTGCTAAACCGCAACGACACATCACGCGCATCAAGTTTTTGGCGCCGCTGCCGGGGAGTGAATTGTTATTATCTGTTAATTTGATTAGTATTTTAATTAGGTTATTTTTCTTTTTATTAGATTAATTGCATCATTGTATATTTTGCATATTTGTTGTATTGTGTGTTATTTGTTTGCTTTTGTTTTTATTTTTGTGTGTTTTATTTTTGTTTCGTGTGTTTAATTTTTATTTTTATTTTTCGTATTTTTCTGTTCTGCTATCGTTGTACTGTGCTAAATCAAACGATACGGCGCATCTGATCTCTCAGATACGGCGTATTGCGTTTAATTTTTTTTTAAATACAACGCGTTTAATTAATTCGATACGACGCATCTTTTCCCCAAGATACGGCGTATCTGTTTTTAACAAGAAAATTTTTCTAAGCGATAAAGTAATACGACGCATCTGCTTTTGTAGATACGGCGTATCTGTTTTGATAAAAATTTTTTCTAAACGTTAACGCCATACGACGCATCTGCTTTCGCAGATACGGCGTATCTATTATTTTAATTAAAAACAGTTTGCGAATTATTAAACAAATACGGCGTATCGATTTCTATCGATACGGCGCATCTTACTGAATCAAAAATCTTTTATTTTTAAACGTAACGAAAATACGGCGCATTAACTTTCGTTAATACGACGCATTTAATTTTAATTAGATAAATTGATTTTTGATTGATTAATTCGATACGGCGCATTCACAAATTCTAAGCGGCGTATCTATTTTCTGAATAAAGTCTGATTTAATTTTAACGATCATAAGATACGGCGTATCCAACTCTTTGGATACGGCGCATCGTCTGCAGATATCAGTAACTTTAATTTTTCGTATTCCGTTTTCGTTATTAATTATCTGATATATTACTTTCTCGAGCATACCCTACTGATGCTTTTGTGGTTGATTTCAGGAAGTGCATGACCAGGAGTTCCACGAAGAACTTAATTCAACCTTTCGAAGATCCTGAACGAGCCCTACATTCGCTTAAAAGGCTTTTCAACACAAGAAGCTTTGATCTTTCAAGTTCACTCGAGCTTGATTATTTTTCTGAAGAGAAAGAGGAAGTTGAAACAGAAACAATGGGCGAAAACACTACTATGGAGGAATACATGAACAATACCCGTGCTGATTACACTTCAGGAGTTGCTAGACCTAAGTTTGATGACAAGTCAAAATTTGAGTTGAAGGGACAATTTCTCAAAGAGCTCAGAGAGAATGCTTTCAGTGGGACGGAACAAGAGGATGCTAATGAGCATGTTGAAAAGGTCCTGGAGATTGCAGATTTGTTTACTACAGAAAGTGTCAATACCGATCAACTCATGCTAAGAATCTTCCCAATCTCACTAAAAGGAGCTGCTAACAAGTGGCTAAGGAATGAACCTGCTAGTTCAATCACTACGTGGGAAGGTTTGAAGAGCAAATTCCTGAAGAGATATTGTCCACCTGCTAAGACTGCTAAGAAGATGGAGGCTATCAATAGTTTCAAGCAAGAGCCTGATGAAACCCTTTATCAAGCTTGGGAACGATTTAAAGATTTATTGATAAAATGTCCTCAACACTATCTAACCCCTATGCAGGAAATAATATTGTTTTATCAGGGATTGGACGTGCCTACAAGACAGATTTTGGATGCTAAGGGAGCTGTACCTCAGATGAGTGCAACTAATGCTAGGAAAGCGATCCAAGAAGCTGCTGATCATTCTCAGAAATGGCACGATGGGACCTCTACTAGATCTAAGAGCAGCACTAATTTTGATGGAATTGCTGCTATTCAAGCTCAATTGGATAAAATTAGTAGAGAGATGAAGAAGCGAGATGAAAGAGCATATGCTGCCCAAGTTGGATGTGAAAAATGCGAAGGACCTCACTACACTAAAGATTGCCCGAACAAGAATGAAAGTGAGACGTTTGAAGAAGCTTATTACACCCAATTTGGACAACCATTCCGACCTTCAGCAAGATTTAGGGAAGCTAGTCCGGGATTCTATCAAAAGAACAACTTCAATCCCGCTTATCAAGAGAGGAGGCAGACTTTAGATGATACTTTAAAGCAAATTATGGCCGATGCTGCTAAAAGACATGAAGAGAATACTGCTGTGATCAAGGAAATTAGAGCTTCAACGGACACTACTACAAGAAATCAAGGAGCTTCGATCAAAGCATTGGAACAACAAATTGGTCAAATGAGCAAAGTTCTTCAAGAAAGGGGATATGGAAGTTTACCGAGCTCAACTGAAACCAACCCAAGGGATCATGTCAAGGCCATAAGCACCACTGAAGAAGTCACTCCTAATATACCTAGAAGATCGATGAATGGTAATGATGGTGCAAGACCCGAATTTTTCTTTAACTCTTCAATCAGCTTAAGGAGACTACTAAAAGAGAAGACAAAAATTGAAGAGGAGATCAAGGCAACAATGAAAGAAGAGAGCCCTGCAACCGATTCAAATGCCTTGCCTCATAAAGAAAGAGACCCAGGAAGTTTTACTCTACCTTGCTCTATTAATAATATATCTTTCAATAATGTGTTGGCTGACTTAGGAGCTAGTGTTAGTGTTATGCCTCTTAAGACATTCGCTACCCTAGGACTAGGAAAATTAGCACCAACTAAATTACTTATTGAATTGGCTGATAAAACAGTAAAACGACCTGAAGGGATTGCTAATAATGTGCTAGTTAAAATTGAGCAGTTTATTTTTCCCGTGGACTTTATTATACTAGACATGCCCGAGGATGTTAAGATTCCTTTAATCCTCGGAAGACCTTTCTTGTCTACTGCCCATGCTAAGATTGATGTGTTTAAGAGAAAAATTTCATTAAGGGTAGGGAATAATAAACTAGTCTATAAGTGCCAAGATCCAGTTAAAAGCATAATTAGAGGTGTTTATGTGCTAGGATTAAGAGAGCGTATGGACCTCGATCTTGAAGCTAGACTTATGGGAGAAACATTGATTCAAAACAACTCAGCTAATCCTAATCATGAAGACTTTGAGGAATTCATTGACCTTAATGTACCTACAGAACTTAGACGCGATATTGTTAGTGATTCTGATGATGAGTGGTATGATTGTGTAGTAATTAATAAACGTAGGAGAGTAGTTGAGAAGACGAATTTGAATAATGATGTGTTTATTGAACTACCACCCCACCTTGCTTATTTGTGCATGTATGATAATAAGAATTTCCCGTCTATCATTTTGTCATCTCTGCCCGAAAGGGACAGGACTTTGTTTATACAGATATTAAAGAAAAACGGCGTGGAAATTAAGGACGAGCAAGGAGTGTTCAATATTACTAAATTGGGGATGAAGGAGCGTGATGTTTCCGACTCCTTCAATGATCGATACTAAAGTGCTGAACGTGAGTCTAACTTGAAGACTCTGGAATAAAGACAAGTGCTGACCGGGAGACAACCCGGATTTATCTTTTATTATTCTGTTTTCTGAGTCGAGTCAGTCCAGGCCGCACGAAGATACGGCGCATCTCAATCCTGAGATGCGACGCATCTCCTGCAACGGTCATATCTTATTTTATTTTTCTGCATTTTTTATTTTTCGACTTTAAAACTATTTATCAGTTTATTTTAATGCGGCGCATCCCTGGTTAAGGATGCGGCGCATCTTTATTCTGATCCGTATTTATTCCAGGCTCGATACGGCGTATCTTCTTCAATAAGATACGGCGCATCGACTGACCTGATGATTTTCAGTTTTAATTTTTAAGTTTTATTTTACCTAACTACTAATGTATTATGCAAGTTGAACCTTTCTTATCTTAGGTGTGTTTTTAAAGTGTTGGTGGTATTATAGTTTTCTGAATTTTCTGTGGATACATCAAGTATGAAGCTTTAACGTTCTAATCCACAAGAAAGATGATTTTTGCTCTTACACTAATGGAGGATCATACCGAGCAAATCTCAGGGGAGTTTTTCCGTTCTAATTCTTTTATTTCCAGTTTTTAACCTTTTATACAAACAACGAGGACGTTGTTTAACTTAAGTGGGGGGATAGGAGAATTAGAACACTTAACACTTACTTGTCCTAAACTTTTTCAAAAATTATGCTAAAAAATGTGCTTAATATATCAAACTTAAAAATTTTTTAGCATGTTTTTGTTTTAAGATCTAAGTTGCATAACTGCACACATGACGTTATTTTCAAAAATTGTGATTTTTCCAAATTCACAAATCTATGAGTGTGCCGGTGATTTGTAGACTTTAGAACTTGGCTTGTATACTATTCGAGACCACCATAATGAGCTTATATTATTTAATTGGAATGATTGTCTAACTTGGTAAATTTCTAGGATTACACCCAAATAGCCTTATATGTTATGTGTTATTAGTCTAACTACACTGGTTAGTTAACCCCCGTATAAACCCTTTGTTACTCTCATTTTTAGAGTAAGATACCTAGAAAAACCCTCAGAGCCATTCCTTTCGTTTCTTACACCTATGTTTAAAATGTTTCGTTACACCCTTACACCTTAGCCTACCCTGTAGATTAAAGTCCGTGGTTAGTTGCTTTAGGCAAAGTGTGTTTCCTTGCGTTACCTGTGTTCGTGTGCGTAATTCATTATCTTTGGTTAGGTCGGGAAATTGCATAATGCAATTGGAGTGAAAGTAAATATTGTATATTTTAGAGTTTATTTTTCGTGTGTTTACTACTTTCACTATTAGCGTTATTTCTGAAAGTATGAAAAGTATGAATAAAAATTATCCGGAAAGAAAGTTGTAGTGACGTGGTGAAATTTTACACATCTATGTTTATGTTTCCAAAAAAAAAAAAAAAAAAAAAAAAAAAAAAAAAATGAGAAAAGAAAAAGAAAGAAAAAAGAGTTGGATGTTTATTTTAAGCCAACGATGTAAAGTTATGTAAGTGGTTCATATGGCCACTATTTGTTGTACTATATCTATGGATTGAATGGGAATTGGCAGTTATGGGAACGCCAATTAAGGTTTATTCTTTGATTAAGATCTTGTTGAGTATAATTCGTGTCTACCTAAAGCGTGTGTTTCAAGTGTTAAAGCGTGAGTTATTCAATGATATGAGTCTTATTCATGGGATGGTTGGGATAGTGATTAACCACACTTAGGATTTTAATTTATTTGTTTTGTTTATTTTTATTTTTATTTTTACACCAATTTATATCCCAAATATTATCCATACCCTGTATTGTTCTTTATCCAACCAAACCTTTGATTTATTGAGATTAGGGATTTGAGCAATCTTAAGTATCGTAGTCGTGGATTCGGCTATGTATTTATGATTTTGTCGCCCTTTTTGATATATTATTATTGGTGAAGTTTGGACCTATCTTTAGCCTATTCGAGTTAAGGATTTGAGCAATTGCAAGTATCGTGTTCGTGGATTCGATCATGTATTTGTGATTTTGTCGCCTTTTCTGGAATTTGAGATCGATAGTGAAATAAGAATAATTAACCCTTAAGCCTAAAAACCCTTTTTACCGCTTTAAACTTGTTATTCCTTAGCTTTAGTGGTGGAGATGTGTATACTTGCCAAGCTTATGATAGAATATTCGTCGCGACTGGACAGTTAAACGATTAGATTTGCTTTTATCGACTTATTTTATTTTACTTCTAATTCGTTAAGTGTTTAGTTGTGTGATTACGAAATAAACGAATACATGCTTAAACATAAAAATAAATCCTAACATCTTTTAGGATACATTTTCATGAGATTTAATCTAAGGTTTACTTGGGGACAAGTAAAGTTCAAGTGGGGGGATATTTGATGAACTCAAATAAGTACATTTTATTACTATCATTTATCCTATTAATTTGACTTGTTTTACTATATTATGTATGAGGATTGATACTTAATCGTTTACTTTTGTAATTCTCAGGTAAAAACAAGCATTTGGTGAAACTTGGCGATTTTGGACTAATAATGGAGCAAAACGTGCATAAAGTGAAGAGTCTACTGAAATGAAGAAGATCAAGACTAATCTGCTCCAGATGCGCCGCATCTCACTATCAACATGCGCCGCATCTTTATCAAGATATCACCAGATACGATCCAAGATACAAGAGGACATGCGCCGCATCTAATAAAGAGTTACGCCGCATCTTCTGGCGGTGTACGAATATTCCTGAATATTATAATCTTGGACCCCACGCGAAGTTAAGTACATGCGCCGCATCTACTTAAGTAGATGCGCCGCATCTTCCCTCAGACACAAACTATAAATACCCCGTAGACCAGACGCATTAAAAAGATTCGGAAGTTCGAAAACCTAAAGACCGAACAGAAGAGAAGGACGAATTCAGTCAAGAGGCAGCACAAGACACACCCAAATCTAAGATACAAGAGCTGTAAGAAGGTGCTGCATGTATTTAATTCATTAAGTAGTTTTGTTTTATTGTTTTAGCAAACTTTAATTCATCAGGATTGGTGGCTTGTGTAATGTGACAACGGAAAGATTGCACTCCCTTTAATACTTGCTTTCCCATTAATTAAAGTTTATATGTTGATGTCTTTGGTTACTACTTATTAGTGCATTGACCACCTCTGTGTTTATTAGTGGCTTGCGGGCACCCGACTGCGGGACAAGGTGTGGCTCCCACGGTTGTTTCTAAATTGATCACTTAGGAATAACTTTTAGACATAAGTCGTCATTAAGGGTTTACTCGCCGATAAGAATAGGACCAACGAGAAAGGGTTAATTACATACACTTCATATAAAGCTATCAATAAAACAAGTGACAATCTACTTAATCATAAGGACAGCCCTCTTATTGTCTCAAGTATCTATCTGTGTACGTGTGTGCTACTTGCTGATTCGTGCCTATTGTTTATTTTATTATTTAATTGCAAACAAAACTGTGCCAGTCTCTCAGGCTGAAACCCCCTTGCGTTAGGATATTAAAATACTGATTAGATTAACGAGATTATACGTTCCACTCTTAGTGATCGACACTCTACTTACCATTATCTTCATACTGACCGGGTACACTGCTCGTTAAGTGTGTGTGTTATTGATAAGTCGGCTAAATATAAATTTAAAACTTGAGTAGGCATTAAAACTGCTAAACCGCAACGACACATCACGCGCATCAGCACCGCATCTCACTCATTACATACGGCGCATCTTTATTAAGATTCCACCAGATACGATCCAAGATACAAGAGGACATGCGCCGCATCTAATCATGGAGTTACGCCGCATCTTCTGGCGGTGTACGAATATTCCTGAATATTATAATCTTGGACCCCACGCGAAGTTAAGTCAATGCGCCGCATCTACTTACGAGATGCGCCGCATCTCACCTCAGACAGAAACTATAAATACCCCAAGACCAGACGAATTCCGGAGCTTTTGTGAGGGGAATATATTAGATTCGAAGACCGAAGCAGCAGAACCCTAGGACGAATTCAGTCAAGGAGGCAGCACAAGACACACCAAACGAAGATACAAGAGCTGTAAGAAGGTGCTGCATGTGTTTAATTTATTAAGTAGTTTTGTTTTATCGTGTTAGCAAACTTTAATTCATCAGGATTGGTGGCTTGTGTAATGTGACAACGAAAGATTGCACTCCCTTTAATACTTGCTTTCCCATCAATTAAAGTTTATATGTTGATGTCTTTGGTTACTACTTATTAGTGCATTGATCACCTCTGTGTTTATTAGTGGCTTGCGGGCATTTGACTGCGGAAAATAATGTGGCTCCCACGGTTATTACTAAATTGATCACTTAGGAATAACTTTTAGACATAAGTAATCATTAAGGGTTTACTCGCCGATAAGATTAGGACCAACGAGAAAGGGTTAACTACATACACTTCATATAAAGCTATCAATAAAACAAGTGACAATCTACTTAATCATAAGGACAACCCTCTTATTGTCTCGAGTATTTATCTGTGTACGTGTGTGCTACTTGCTGATTCGTGCCTATTGGTTTATTTTATTATTTAATTGCAAACAAATCGTGCCAGTCTCTCAGGCTGAAACCCCCTTGCGTTAGGATATTAAAATACTGATTAGAATAACGAGATAATACGTTCCACTCTTAGTGATCGACACTCTACTTACCATTATATTCATACTGACCGGGTACACTGCTCGTTAAGTGTGTGTGTTATTGATAAGTCGGCTAAATATAAATTTAAAACTTGAGTAGGCATTAAAACTGCTAAACCGCAACGACACATCACGCGCATCAGCATCCAAGAAACATTTAAAGGGATATCCGCACAAAGATTCCACTTTCCAGTCTATCTCTGGTAGTGGGTAGCAGTCCTGTGGATATGCTTTATTAAGGTCAGTGAAGTCCACACACATCCGCCAACTGCCATCGCTCTTTTTGGCCATTACTGGATTGGAGAGCCAATCGTGGTAATAGACTTCTCGCATGATGCCAGCGTCCACAAGTTTGTGTACTTCTTCCAGTATGGCTTTTGCGCGCTCTGGAGCCTGGCCGCGCTTTTTCTGCCTTACTGGGGAATATCCTTGTCGGATTTGTAACTTGTGTTCTGCAATCGAGCGTGGCACACCAGTCATGTGTTTTGGTTCCCATGCGAAGATATCCAGGTTCCTTTGTAAGAGCGCGCACACAGCCGCTCTACCTTTGTCAGACAACGACCCTCCAATCGACACTTCTTGTTCCGGATATTCAGTGTGAATTGCAACCTTTAGGTTTGGTACTTTAGCTGCGCTCTGTTCTGGGATATGTGTCGTTTCACATGTAATCGTGTTACACTCTTCTGGTGGCGTAGCGTTGTTGTAAATGGTGACAATGCCGCCTTCTACTGGGAATTTGAGCATCCCATGTGCTGTGGATGGTACCGCGCGCATCGCCGAGATTCCTGACCTTCCAATAATGCCATTGTATGGCGAAGGAGATCTGATCACCATAAAGTTCATCCAGGCTGTCGTGGAGTGTTCCTTATTACCAACAGCGACTAGTAGTCGCAGTTGTCCCATGGGCCATATCTTTTCTCCTGTAAAGCCAGTAAGCGCAGTCGTGGCTGGGCTTAACTGTCTTTGTATCTCAGGGCGCAGTCTCTTGAAACAATGCTCATACATTATATCCGCTGATGCCCCTCCATCAACATACATACGGTGGATATCGTGACCCCCCGCATTTAGCTCAATGGTGAGTGGTTCTGCCACTGCGTTGTCCGCAACCAAGGTGGGGAAAGAGATTTCGCTTCCATGGGAAAATTTCTGGCTGACCTTTTGTCTAGTCTTTCGCTGCCATGATTGTATCATGTAGATTGTGTCAGCCTTGTCCTTGGGCGCTTCTTTCTTGCCCCCAGTTTTCTGTTTGTCTTTCCCGTCCTTAATGTTTTTAACGAGATGGTCCAATCTGCCTTCTTTTACTAACTTGTCTATTAGTTGGCGCAGTTGGACGCAGTCATTAGTTGTATGGCCCTTCTGTCCATGATATTCGCAGTATCCGTTCCCTACGCGCCGATCTTCAGGGGTGCGCATAGGTGGGGGTCTTGGAAAGTTCGCACCTTCCGTCGCAAATATCTCCTTTGGAGTTTTCGTTAGTGGGGTGTACTTGTCGTTTCCCCGTCCGCCCCCTTGACTGCGATAGCTTTTGTTACGATTGCTACTCTGGTCATTGGATTGTCTCCTTGGCTCTTCTTGTGACCTATGGTTCGAGTAGCCTTTTTTGCTATCCGCAGCGGCTGCTTCTCCTTGGACGAAGGACCTCGTGCGCTTCATGAGTTCGTCAAAGGTTTGGGGAACCCTATCGTTTAACTTTTTTATCAGATCTGGGTTATTGATTCCGTTCATAAACCCCGATATCTTTAGTATTTCTGGGCACGCCTTGACCTGTATGCATTCGTCCTTATAGCGCTCCATGAAAGCGCTTGTGGATTCCCCTTGGCGCTGTTTTACCCTAGCGAGCTCGACAGGGTTTTTGGCGCACTTCTTCCTTTGAGTAAAGTTTAAGCGAAATGCCTTTCGCAAATCTTGAAACCCACCTATGCTTCTGCGTGGAAGTTTACTAAACCAGTTGCGCGCATTCCCTACTAATGTAGAGTTAAACATGTGGCACCACACAAGTTGTGGCCAATTTTCGATAGTGGCTGCGGATTCGAAAATTTTTAGGTGATCATCAGGATCACCTGTCCCATCATATGTTTTGACATTAGCGGGCATGCGCCTTCTCTTATTTTCCGAAAAATCACTGATGCGCCGAGTGAACGCATCAACTTTTTGGCGGCGCCAGGGACGAGACATGTCTTCGTCTTCCTGGTCGCGGTATTTTCCCCTTGATTTCCAGTGTACTGTTTCTTTGTCCTCGTTGTCCGATGAGTTACTTGAGGATGAGCTTACTCTTTTGCGACGCTTGCGCCGACTATCATCGGAATCAGAGCTTGCTCCTCTTCGGCGCTTGCGCCGACTATCCTCGGAATCAGAGCTTGAAGGGCTTTCACTTGGGGAGCACCGTCGCCCAAGCCTATCATGAACCCTGCGACTGCCAAGCCTAGTATGGACATTGGCGCGCCGTTCCCCATCTTCATGCTCCTCCAAATACTGAAAGTCGGCTGCTTTGTCATCCACAACCTTCCTTCCAATCCTAGTAAACACTGGGTGTTTGCGGCTATCCTTCTCGCGTCTTTCCTTTCGGTAGCGCGGTGGGGATGCCTCATGCTCAGGGTCGAAGTTGAGCCTGGCGTGCAGACTTTGGCTTGACCTCTTTTTCGCCTCCTCTCGCATGAGCGCAGCCAAGGCTTCGTAGATTTGAGATACGAAATCACTTGGCGCTAGTTCAGGCGTGACTCCTTCTAGCGCGAGGGAGTCTGTTTCCAAAACAAGATCCTTGTTTCGGATAGGCGCATTTGGTGGCTCAGTGAAGTTTACTTCTGGCATGGTGAGAGGAGTGCGCTGTAGGTCTACCGCGCTAGTACTTGTTGTAGTAGCATTGGTAGTCATAGTGAGCGGTTCTACTGGAGTAAAGAGCAGATCTGAGTACGATCCTAAGCTTCTGGGTGCACTGGTTGTCCCAGAGGCCTGCTTAGAGGCCGCATCAGTTTGCTGTTTCTTCCCTAGTAGGTCGTCATGCGTTTTCTTCGTATGCGGAGTCCGCTGATTTCCGTGCTTTGTCATTCTAGTTCTTAGCAAAGTTCTTAGTGTAGGGTCCCACGGATGGCGCCACTTGTTGATACAAAAGTTGGGCGTTCCTTGATTCCGTACCAATCAGATCTTAATGCTTGAGACCTGCGCACTAAGAAAACAAAAAGACACCGTTAGGCTTATCGTGGGATTGTCTCCCACGATTATCCTCCGGCGTGAGAGTAAGTAATCGGTTTTTAGGGTTTAGTTGAAGAGTTAGGGTTGTCAGTCGTACCTTTGGCGAGAGTCGAGAGACTCTTTATATACACACAAAACCCTAGATGGTTTCGTGTTCCTCACTCCTCATCGTATCCCGCATAGGGCGGTTATTTGATACATATCCCATAAATAAGAGATATCCTATCAAAACCATAAATAACTTCGGGTTTGGGCCAACGTAAGCCCAAACCGTTATCGCAATAGCCCATTCGTGATGGGCTTGAGTCCATTCGTGATGGACTGGAGTCCATTCGTGATGGACTTGAGTATGGTTCGGGTTCGTGACCCGAATACGGACTATACGTCATCAGTTTGTATTTATAGAGTTCCCAAACTTCCTCTCCAAGTTAGGTTAGGAAAAAGTTTCTTAATCCCTCTCCAATTCTCCTATTCGGCCGACTCCCACAAGCCAAAGGAGATCTAGAATCTTCTTGGCTTGTATTTTCAATTCTAGTCCTTGTAGTTAATATTTAACGACCGTTAATCAAACTCCGTTAAATACTAACGGCCGTTAATTGTTTATTTGTGAAATGAATAAATAAATCATAAAACTATATTTAATTATTCAAACCATTGAGACTCTTACGTATTGTGTGCAATCCCGAAGTCTCGTGTTCGAAACTGGACATACGTATATTAATTATTATCCATAAACTCTAACAGCTCCCACTTGGATATTCATTAATATAGTAATGACATGGGTTAGTCTAGCTTAACACCCCCAATGCCCTCAGATCGACCCGAGTATGGTTTTCCTGGAAAAAACCACGTGATGATTATATCATCATACTTATCCTTTTGTTTCTAATACCGCGTTAATTTGGATATGGATCTAGGTCATTCCATAATTAACAATTAGTTTCTCGTTTATACATAATTGATCAAAATTACCAAATCATCTGAACGTATTCCAGATAGCCTTTGGGCGTGCGCACGCAAACATCTTGTCAACCCTACGAGTGGCCAAGCAGTATTAAACTTCAAAACAAATTTGAAGGAACAAATCCTTTCTTAACTACGAGCATAACCCTCGAACTTTGCATCACCTCTGAAAATAGCCCTTATAACTACCAGTTACGGATAACGTTAGACTACCTTACAGAAAATGAGCTACATCCTCGGCAATTATCTGGTATCTCAAGTCTGAGGATAAATATTCATGATTTACTTAATGACGAAGATCCATAAAGTATAATCATGTGGTTGGGACAAGTCCTATATTCAATTTATCCAATATTGAATATCATGTGAACTTGGTATGCCCACGCATCAATATACTTAAGTATATCCTATCAACACTTCACATTTGCCTTAGTTCAATAATATTCCCATATTATTGATTGACAACAGACTATTTAGAATAACTTAGTTATTCACGGATTTAAACATGCAAATATGGGACACAATATTATAAATGATAATAACCGATAACCAAACTTTATTTCATTAAAATAACATTGTTTACATATCCCTTATCCAATTACTAATCCACAGATTTACATGAAACTGCTAGCTAAACACAGACCAATACCATCAGCATGTTGAGTAAACTTTTCCTTAGGTAATGCCTTCGTAAAAGGATCAGCCAGATTGTCATCTGTGTGAACTTTGAGTAAATTGATCTCACCTATTTCGACTTGTTCTCGAACATAGTGATATCTCCTAGGAAAATGTCTGGCGCCCTTCATAACTCCAGGTTCATTGGCGAATGTGATTGCGGTAGAGTTGTCACAATACACATTTATAGGTAATTCAATTGACGGCATCACTCCAAGACCCGAAATGAATTTCCTTATCCAAACAGATTCCATAGCCGCTTCTGATGCAGCAATATACTCAGCTTCAGTAGCAGACATAGCCGTTGTACTCTGCTTCTTACTCTTCCAGTCTACAGCTCCTCCATTGATGACAAAAACGTAACCCGTCTGAGACTTCGTATCATCTTTATCAGTCTGAAAGGACGCATCGCAGAAACCTGTAACATTCAGTTCTGCGTCTGGATTTCCCCCGTACACAAGAAACATATCTTTAGTCTTCCTTAAATACTTAAGAATGTTCTTAACAGCATGCCAGTGATCTTTCCCTGGATTCTGTTGGTAACGACTGGTTAAATTTTGTGCAAACGCCACATCTGGCCTTGTGCATCTAACTGCATACATGATAGATCCTACTGCCGAAGCATATGGAACTTTCTTCATGTGTGCCACCTCTTCAGGTGTTGATGCACATAGTTTGCTACTTAAGCCATGTTCTACTTGCATGGGCAAATATCACTTCTTGGAATTTTGCATATTGAATCTCTTCAATATTTTATCCATGTAAGCAATTTGGCTTAATCCAATTAACCGCTTAGATCTGTCTCTATAGATCTTGATTCCAAGGATGTAAGTTGCTTCTCCTAAATCCTTCATAGAAAAACATTTACCAAGATAAGACTTAACTTCATTAAGACTTGGTATATGATTTCCCATAATTAATATGTCATCGACATATAGGATTAGGAAAGTAGTATTAATCCCACTAGCTTTATGGTATACACATAGCTCATCGAAATTTTGAGTAAATCCAAACTTCTTGATTTCCTTATCAAATTTCTTATTCCATTGCCTAGATGCTTGCTTCAATCCATAAATGGATCTTTGAAGCTTGCATACCCGCCTCAGGAAAATCTGGATTCACAAACCCCTCAGGCTATGCCATATAGATGTCTTCATCTATGCGACCATTGAGAAAGGCGGTTTTGACATCCATCTGCCATATCTCATAGTCATAGTAAGCAGCTATGGCTATAAGAATCCTAATAGCTCTAATGTCAGCTACAGGAGAAAAGGTTTCCTCATAGTCAACACCATATGTTTGGGTAAAGCCTTTGGCCACCAAACGAGCTTTGTAGGTGTGTACATTGCCATCCATGTCCGTTTTCTTTTTGAAGAGCCACTTACTCCCAACTACCTTAGCATTGGGAGGAAGGTCTACTTCAATCCAGACTTTATTGTCTTTCATTGATTGCATCTCCCCATTCATAGCAACTTGCCATTTTTCCTTTTTAGGACTATTAATGGCAACCCTATAACTAGTTGGCTCATCTAGATCCCCTAGTATAGTTTCCTCATACTCTACGTTTAAACATAGACGTTCAGGAGCTTTTACAGATCTTGAAGATCTGCGAATGGGAACCACTTCAACTTCAGGTGGAGGACCTAAACTTTCAGGTTCCACAGGAAGTGTGCTAGTGTTCTCAGAAGGTGACGTATCTTCTTGATCATTTTCAAGATCATATACTCTCCCACTGAATTCTTGAGACAGAAAACTTTCCTCAAGGAATTCACCATACCTAGCCACAATGACTTTATTTTCTGGTGGGAAGTAAAAGTAGTAACCCCTTGTTTCCTTAGGGTATCCTACGAAGATACACTTAACTGATCTTTGTTGGAGTTTATCTAGTGAGTCACGTTTAACAAACGCCTCACAACCCCAGACCTTTAAGTAAGACAAGTTGGGAGCTTTTCCAGTCCATAATTCATATGGAGTCTTATCTACCTTCTTAGTTGGAACCATATTTAATATGCGAACAACACTTTCAAGAGCATAGTCCAAAAAGGATAAGGGAAGAGTTGTCAGATTAAACATAGATCGTACCATATCAAGCAATGTACGATTTCTCCTTTCAGATACACCATTTTGTTGTGGAGTATAAGGAGATGTGAGTTGCTGGACAATGCCACACTCAACTAGATAATATTTAAACTCTTGGCTTAAATATTCACCACCAAAATCGGATCGAAGAGCCTTAATCTTCTTACCGAGTTGTAATTCTACTTCACTTTTAAAAACCTTGAATGTCTCAAAAACTTCATGTTTATGTTTAAGTAAATAAACACAACCATAGCGACTATAGTCATCCGTGAAGGTTAGGAAGTAGGTAGCACCGCGTTTTGACACATGTCTAAGTGGACCACACACATCAGTGTGTATCAATCCAAGTAGATCTGTAGCCCTTTCCACATGATGTGAAAAAGGCTTCCTTGTCATTTTTCCAGATACGCAAGATTCGCATTTATCAAATGAATCATCATTGATGTTTTGCAAAAGCCCATCATGTTGCAGCTTTTCCATGCGTTTCTTGCCTATATGAGCAAGACGACAGTGCCAAAGATAAGACGAATCCAAGTTAGACTTGATTCTCTTATTGCCAATGCTATACACAGAATTATTTCCATTGGATACATGATTTTCCATGTCTATTTCAAACACACCATTTAATGGAATTGCATTAAAGTAAAAAACAGAATTTAAAGAAACCGAAATTCCATTATCATTAAATGTGTGATTAAATCCATTATCCAACAATAAAGAAACTGAAACAACACCTCTAACAATAGACGGTGCAAAATGTAAGACACTGCAAAAATCCATTGTGATAAACCTCGGTAATTAATAATAACCTCGAATTACTGTTTACTAGATCCCATTCTTACGGGAAAATTTAAACTTTTTCTTATCACATTATTCCAACAAGAGAATCACCAAATAACTACACTCACTCGCAACGCGTATTCCGAAACATACTTATTTCACAAAAACTAATATTTCACAAATTCCCATCTTCACTAAGTTCAAATTTCACTAATTATGACTAATATTAATAAAGGTACACACAAATCACATTTTTACCATAATTCAATACACTAATCACACTTAACTAATTTCATTTCACAAATATACCCCAATCGGATCCACAGACCAGCCAGCCCATCATCGCATTCACACGGGTCAAAGC
Source organism: Artemisia tridentata subsp. tridentata (assembly GCA_021014915.2). Taxonomy (NCBI): domain Eukaryota; kingdom Viridiplantae; phylum Streptophyta; class Magnoliopsida; order Asterales; family Asteraceae; genus Artemisia; species Artemisia tridentata. The sequence goes on along the minus strand of CP139505.1, from coordinate 434,740,040 downwards.
CCAACTCCTAGCCCACGCATATTTTGTTATTTCATGTGTTATGCGACCAGCCACACACCCTCCAAAACGACCTGTGTACTCTCGAATGTTAAACACAACTTAGCAATATTTTTACACCATATTGATCACCACCCGCTAGGCTATACACGAGCCAAATTCCAGATTTAAAGATCACGAATTTCTAGGATTTTCAAGACCCATTTGTTTGTCCCATAATAACCCAACTCGTATATATAATAATCTCAAAACTTAACTGTTTTAACCCACGCTTGTTCCTATGACTTTCTAACGATAATATTAACATACTATGATATTAAAAAGACAGTTAGAGCAGCAGTAAATGATTGTGGCTCGCTAAACTCACTTGGCCCACGTTTAAGATACAAATCGAGTATGTACATACCACAAAAACAATGGATAAGGTTATCCATACTCCCATATCTTATCTAAAATCTTTTCCTGTCAGAACATGGTCCCTCAAATCCTATTAACCCACAGTAATTCCTTATGATTGAGTTGAAAGTCTTCAAGTCAACAAAAACGTGTGGACATACCCACACAGGCCAAATAGCGAACAAAACTAATCATGCCAAATCTTTCAAATATCTCACAAGATCTTGAAATAGATTTCATATGTACTCACACACTGTAGACTTCACAGTAAGAGCATGTGGGAATTTGGAGGTCAAATGGTCAAGAAGAGGATGTGTTATCCACTTCTATATAATCCACCCTCACTTGGCAGTTTTATACTCATTCGAACTACACATTCTTACTGTCAAAGTGACCATAAAATCATCAAGAAGTTCTTGTCTCTCTCGTGGAAAGCAAGTCGAGTGGAAGGAAGAGATACGCGAAGCGTATTCGAAGCAGTGGACTGCCTTTCTTCACTTTCATTGTAACACCCCGCCTTATAGACCACAATATTGTCCGCTTTGCATGTAGGCTCTCGGCTTGGCTTTTGTGGCCCTCATGTGAAGACTTCCCGGCAGGTCACCCAAGCCAGTACTACTCTCACATGAGCACGCTTAACCGTATGAGCGATTAACCGTTAGACCACAAAACGCGTTGTTGTCATATAAGGCGAATGTTAACATATGTCCCAGCATCACTCCAAGTCACGACCAATGTGGGATTTGCCTAGGGTGTTACATTCACCCCCTTAGGGACTCATCGTCCTCGATGAGGTTTGCCCCACATCTCGAACGACTTGGAGTGATGCTGGGACATATTTTAACATTCGCCTTATATGACAACAACGTGTTTTGTGGTTTAACGGCTAATCGCCCATACGGTTAAGCGTGCTCATGTGAGAGTAGTACTGGCTTGGGTGACCTGCCGGGAAGTCTTCACATGAGGGCCACAAAAGCAAAGCCGTGAGCCTACGGGCAAAGCGGACAATATTGTGGTCTATAAGGCGGGGTATTACAGATTGGTATCAGAGCCTTGGCTATAGAGAACTGGGTGATTTTAAAACCTAGACTATAGCTACATTTACAAAAACTCCACCCTATGACCGCCGCGTGCCTGCCTGCCTGCCAAGTTGATGCCTCAATTGTTGTTTGTTGCTAACATATTTAATGAGACTTGTGTCTTATTATCAAATCATTTATACCCACTTATCCTCATTGATTACTATAGATGTATTTCATATAAGCATGCTCACATATCGTACACGTCTCAGCGTTACGCCTTTTCCTTGCGTAGTTTCATCATTCGACCTCGAGTTTGGTCACTTGCCAAAGTCTATCAGAACGTCCTTTAAATGTGAAGGACATGGTATTAGTATAATTGAGCTGAGTATTTCAAAATTCATTGAACCTCGGTGGAATATAGACTGGTCATCTATATTCGACCCGGGACAGTGGGACATAGCTTGACCACCTATGTCCGACTCAGAGGTGAATTTTGCAATACTGGGAATAGTTATAATAAAATTATGTTCGTGTTGCATTCCTACTCGATTTCTAAATGTTTCAAAAATTCATGTGTGTGTACACAATCGTTGCAAGAACATTCACACCTACATCACCTCGTGAACCGCCGCCTAGAAGCACGTCAACTAATCATAACTCAGTCTCGAGCTTTCATTTTATGGCAAGCCACTTAGAACACTTACTTTTCGGAAACGCCTTATTTAAGTATCACTCTTCTTTTCTTGTTTTGAAGAATCATGCCACCCAAAAGAGCTCCTACTATGACACCAGCGGCAATCAGAAAGCTTGTTGCCGATAGCATAAGGACAACACTAGTGGCTGAAAGAGCTGCCGTAGCTGCAGCTGCTGCTGAAGCCGCTGCTGAAGCTGTTTCCCGGCTAGAAACAGCAGAAGCTGCAGGACTAGCTGCTAATGGTACCAACAGTCGTAAATGTACATACAAGGACTTCAAGAGTGGAGATCCACCAAATTTCAAAGGTACTGAAGGAGCCACTGCTATGGTCCGTTGGTTCGAGAAAATAGAATCTGTGTTTCTGTTATGCAACTGTCCAGAGGAGTACAAGGTAAAGTTTGCTACTAGTACTCTCGTTGATGAGGCCATGTCGTGGTGGAATTCGTATGCTAAGCCCATGGGAATGGAAAATGCTCACAAGATCACGTGGGATGAATTCAAGAAGCTGCTGAATAAGAAGTTCTGCCCACGCACTGAAATAAAGAAGTTGGAAACAGAGTTTTATGAGTTAGTAACAGCAGGTAATGACATCGAGACATATATCAGGAGATTTCAGGAGTTGGCAGTATTATGTCTGACTATGGTGCCGGATAATGAGAAGCTGCTAGAAAATTTCATTGGAGGGTTACCCCACAGCATCCGTGGAGATGTGATTTCTTCTGACCCACATACATTGGACGAGGCAATCAGGATGTCTCAGAAACTTATGGTTCAGGCAGTGAAGAAGGAAACTGCTGACAGCAACAACAAGAGGCGTTGGGACAACAATCAGAGTGACAATACTACTCAACCGCAACCAAAGAGGCAAGAAGTCGCCAAGGCCTATGCTGCAGGTTCAACTGAAAAGAAAGGTTACCAAGGTACTTTACCCAAGTGCAACAAGTGTCGATTTCACCATAATGGACCTTGCCCCACTCAATGTGGAAACTGCCAAAAGGTCGGACACAAAGCCAAGGATTGCAATGCTCCCACTCTCGTAATGCATCAGAAAGTCACGGTAACCTGCCATGAGTGTGGAGTAATTGGACACTTCAAGAGTGAATGCCCAGAGCTGAGAAACCAGAATGGAGGAAGTGCTCGTTGAAGTACGAAGCTCGTCAAGACAACAACAACAATGACAATGGTTAAGAAGAGAACTTCTGCCTTAAAATAAACCGAAGTCTAAACTCTATGGTTTTGTATTTCTTTTGTGTTTCACTTTAAGTTCTATCATATGAACTTCATGTACTATTACGAATTCCTATCTAATGAATGTTTTATCTTTTATCGCCGCAATGCGACTCAAACATCCACATTTCTTCACCAAATCCACTCCAGAGACTAACACAAATTGAATTCAGGGACTGAATTCCTTTAACGGGTGGAGAATGTCACAACTCGTAATTTCAGGCCATTTTCTGAACCTCGACAATTTACTATTCACGAGTTACTATTCATTATTTACTATTCACCGATCACTATTCACTTTTCACTATTCATCATTTTCGAGGTCAGTTTGAGATTTTGAGAAGCGTTCAAAAATTTTACTATTCACGTGACACTATTCATTCCCGGAGAAAATTTCCGTTCATGATCAGTATTCATTATTTCGTAAACCTAGTTTACGAGTGTTCAAAAATTCACGTAACCAGGGTGGTTTAGCCGTGAATTCATGCATTGTCCAGTTAGGACACATCATATAGACTAGAGTAGTCTACATAACATCAGTATCATCATCAGTACAGTAGGTCATTCACGGACATGCAATATTTTAATTTACGTATGGTTATTTATATAATTAACGTTACTACTCAGTAATTTTTACTGACATTATATCAAATACTCCCGATAATGATCCTAGTATATTTTCATACTAAATTTAATAATATAGAGGTGATATTATTAATTTACCCGGTGTTTTTAAACCAATCGCTAAAATATTCGTTAGGAGCTTATAACTCCGTCAGGTTGCGAAATTTTAACCCGATAATTATTCTGACACCCGATTCTTGTCAGGAATATATTTTTACCATTTATACAACTTCGTCGTATTTTACGTCACTTCGTTGATATTTATTTCAAGACAACTCGGTACCCGATAACACCCGAAGTATACACTAAAACAACTAACACTTACACATTATATCTAAAATATCTAATATTTCACCATTTTCTTCCACAAAATCCGCTCCCCCCATGCCATGTTTTCCCAAAATTCTTTGTTCATTTAATGGAGTTAGTACATGTTTTCTTCATTTTATTTCACAAACACACATAGCAACTCATTTCACAAGTTAACAAAGATCAAACACTCTCCTTTTTGTCTCTCTTCATCCCACGGCAGCCCCAAGAAACCAAAGAAGATCCAAAAGTTTTCAAGAAACAAGTGTTAGATTAGTTCCATACACGATCTTTGTTAGGGTTTTGCAATAAAAACCCCAAAGTTATCATCCAAATCTCTTAAATCTCCATCTACATTGTAAGTAACTTCAAGAACACTAATTTTTCATATTTTACTTCCATTTGATCCTTGTGTTTATATATTTTCATGTCGTTTTAGTTAAAAATGCAAGATACTTAAGTTATGGTACCACTTTCTTTAAAAATACACTAAATCACTAGATCTATAATTTTCACTAACATCCTCATGAATCCCACTATATTTAGTGATGTTTAGGACCCCATGACCCTTTGAGAAGGTGTGTGGTAGATCAAGAGTACTTGTGGAGTTGTGTGGAAGTAGTTTGATTAAGTTATGAACTAGAAAAATGTATTTTTAAACTATATATATACCTACTGTCCCGAAATTGAATTTCTGGAAAACTCAGAAACTGATGAACTATTTTGGCCTAAATATTCAGAAAATACATTCAAAAACGAAACCGTGGGCGCTTGAATCACTAAAAACCGACTTATAACGAAGGAGATATGATTTTTTGAAAATAGGCGACGAAAACTATTTTTCAGAAAAATAGTGTGCTGTTGGCCGAACTTCAAGGGACAAAACGAGTCATTAGCCGTGGTCTAGATGAGCCGAGCCACTGAAAATATGTTAGTTTATGTTATGACGAATCCGTGGATATAAAGAACGTAGAAAACGGGCTTATAACGAGCAAGATACACGCGTTTTAAACTCGACAAAACATACACTTTTATCAGCACTAAAGATAGAAATATTTTCCAAGTGTTGGAACTGCCTTTGTGAGGGACCATATAGAGAGCCATTTTACTCACTGATCGAGTCAGTTTTGGAAAATTTTCATCAATGACTTAAATGAAGTACACCCAGCCTTGTTTCCAAATTGACTGGCCGTTTGTCAAACGGACATGTAACAAGTAAGATATGACCCTTTCAAGTTACCCGAAAACTGCCTCGAAATGGCAGAATTGGCCCGACTAGCCAACTTAACGACAACATATCTTTATGATCGAAACTTTTCTAGACGAAAAGTCATTTCTACGTGTTGTAGATATTGTCACAAGATTTCCAAAAATACTGAGTTTGATTCCTATCTCCTCACGTACACTGTTTTGCGACTAGTTTTACAAGGTCAGTTGGACATATTTTCACAAGTTATGAAAATGTTATAATTGCGATGAAAACATTATATTAATCAATAAAACAACAAACAAGGATCGTGGAGTACCGTTTTAACATATTTTCACGAAAAGTAGTTTTTAACTTAACGAGACGTCAAAAATGTATTTTTCGTCGAAAATCGTTATTTTCCGAAATCATCGAGTGGTATCGATAACATACGTATTTGCATGTGTAGCATTGATGCGTGGGTTTTGCAACCTTACAACAGGTTTTACCTCTCGAGGGATCTCAAGAGGCTTACAACCCCACCAGGCAGTGTACCTGACCGATGTAGTATAGTGTAGTGGTAAGTACGGGGGATTGATCGTTCTCCACAGGGAATAGTGTTCGTTAGGTGTGAAAGACTACTCTAATTAGGTCTAAGGGTTGAGGAAGATTCTTTTTATGTTTTTATATTTTTATGAAAGCAAGTAAAATCTCGGTTTTGAAAGAGTGGGCGGAATTAGTTGCTAGTCAACTAACCCAAATTACTACAAATGCAAATAAAATAAAATAACAAAAATGAAAATGTGGTGAGAAACTTATGTGTAGAGAAATGTGTTTACTTAGATTTCCTTACTCCCTAACTATCTTTTACCGGTTAATTAGTGTGTATTAGTCGCGTGGATGACGGGTGTATTCCTTAATACCATTCGTGGGGTGGCGTACTTACTTCCCCAACTCTACAAGCTCCTACTTCACTCCTATGTCGAGCCGGCTAGGAAGCTCCTAACATGGGATTACTAGAATTCGCTTGTGCATTAAATACAACCATAAAAACCTTTAGTACGCATTTGGTTCATGTTTCTTAAGACGTTCAAGCAAGTTACCGAATAGGAAGTTAGCCAGTTTTCTTAAGCCTAACATAGATAAACAATCATCCAATACAACTAATAACACACTAATAACCAATAATCAATAGCTAGGTTTCATTAGATCTAAGCAAACACAAGATAAATTTAGCCTAACATGTTAATCAAAAGACAAGAATAAGATAAAATCAAACAACACATAGACATATTGAATGATTAATTGATAACTTATCTTCAATGTAACATGGAAGATCTCAAGGCAAAAAGCCTTGAAAAAGAAGCTAAAATCGTCTTAGGGTTTTCTCCCAAAATTCCACACACTAAGCTCTCTCTTAATGACAAAAAATTAGAAAACTATATATAGATTTTTGAATCTGACGGCGTCACGTTATGGATTGTGACGCCGTCACCTCGCCGCTTCTAGGGTTCCCGGATGACCTTCTTGACGCCGTCCCTCTTTAGCTCTTCAAAAATCCATTCTGGCTTATCAAGGCTTGACGCCGTCAGCTCGTGAACGTGACGCCGTCCCCTTATGATTTAAGCCGTGACGCCCTTGATCAAGTTAAAGCGTGACGCCGTCAGAATTCACATGCTATTTTCACTGGCCTATCATGAGTAAATTTCACGTCCACTTTTTCTTGCCAAAGCATGACGCCGTCCAGAGTTAATTGTGACGCCGTCAAAGGTAACATTCAGCAGATTTTTGAGACTTTGTCGTTTTCTTCACTTTTATGCTCCAAAAACGTCCAAAATGCCTCCTTTTCCAGATTTCTCCTCAAAAGTACCTAAAATGACAAAAGGAACGATTTAGGGCAATATTTGATCAAATAAATACGATTTAGGGCTTAAATGACCCCCTAAAAGCGGTACACTTTTCGCTTCATCAAATACCCTTACACTTGAGATTTGCTTGTCCTCAAGCAAATGCGCTTTTATTCTAATCAAAATACAAGTTAGGGGTCATTTAATGCAAACATAAAAGTAATTACAACAAATAATCGTTCCACTTCAATCATAATAAGCACGGAGATTACATACTAGCACCTCACAAGTAGTGTTTAGATACTCACATCTCTCAAGTGTCATCAAAATAAATCTCATAAATGAAAACGGATAATATCTCTCACTACCTGTCATAGCAAATAGATTACCATAGGCTTGGGAAAGGATCAAAAACCTCCTCCACTAGGCGTAAGCACCTAAGATAAACTATCAAAGAGGGCTTTTTCATGGGTTATAACGTTAGGTGTAGGGAAAAGGAAAACACGGTTTGGTTGGATAAAGGATGTTTTACTGGTGGCTAGTTAAAGATCTTGATCAATTACATGTACTATACAATGTTGCTAAGCCAAGACTAGACTCGATCTTAAGCTAGAAACGAAATAACAAAAACAAAAACAAACATAAAACAAAATACAATGAAACGGGATGGTAGTCCGTATGTTTTTTCTACTTTTTCTTTTTCTCATTTTTTTGGTATTTTTCTTGATTTTTCGATTTTTTTTTTTTTTTTTTTTTGACATACACTCTTGCCCTACCATCCAAAATAATACATCATAGGGGCATTGCATTCCCCTTACACTTGAACTTTTACATAACTTTACAAATAACTATTCTAATGACTCGAATTAAGATAATTGAAAAACTTGGAGTACTTTTTAAAACATTTAGCACATATGGGGGTAATAAATGATGTTCATCCCCATTACTCCATTATACTAGTACTTTACCCATGAGTCCCAATCGTCCCAAAACAATATGTACAAGGATATGACTCGACTTAGCAACCATGTAATCAACTAGATAATTAACTTGGGTTTAAACAAATGTTGTAACAATAATGCACTAAAAATGAGTGCATACAAGGTAGGCTAAGGCGATTTGGGTGTACATTTAAGTGGGGTGTAACAAATTCTTCCTTTAAGTAAAATGCTTAAAGGTCGAAACGAAAAGATAGGCTCTGAGGGGTGTACTAGGGGTATCGTGTACTAAAAATGAGTACAACGCAAAGGGTGTGGGAGAATTACTTGACCAATGTAGCCAATGTAATTGTAACAAAAACACAGGTGTAAAACAATGGGTTAATCCTAATGCCTCTTATCATGTAGTAAATCTAACTACACGAATGTAGTCTCACTTGTGGCCTTGGAATGGTCCTAACGCAAGTTCTAGAATCTAAGTGCTACCGGTACACACATCATAGCATAAATGCTTTTCCTACCAATTCTAGGGGCGAACCTCACATATTTGGGGGTGGAAAATTTTTTAGTGGTACGGTTTTTGTGCTAGTCATATAACTCCTATCCATGAGACGCTCATTAAGATCAAAGTTTCACTCCTAAGTGTTGTAAAAAAATTTTAAATTTGGCACTAAAATTACCCTTACAGGTATTTATCTCAGTTTTATTACACATCTATTATTAAACAAACAAAAATCAAGCGCAATGGCATTCTCTAAAATCGTACTTTTACCCCCCCCCCTTACACTTAAGATGAACATTGCCCCCAATGTTCAAATAACAAGATGTAAAAGTAAATAAGGTAAAAGAATGAAATCAAATACTCCCCTGATTCGCTCGGTGGATAATGAAATTACACGGTTAGATTTTCCTCCAAAGTAATGTAGAAGCTCCATGACTAATGCATCGCCACAAGCTTGATTCAAAACATTTCCTTGTCCAAAATAACCTGTTAAACCTGAGAAAACAAACACGAAAACCTGCATAACATCGGCGGGATAAGATCTATATATAAGGATATAATGCTTGTGGAATGATAACTTTGCAGATTCCTGGAGATTATAAGTTGGAGATTTTAATAAAAACTTTTTATGAAAACAAAACTTTCAAAAATTTCTGAAAATTAAATCTGACGCCGTCAGGTTATAAACCTTGACGCCGTCAGAAATGACCTGACAAAAATTTTCATTTTAAGTTTCCGGAAAATTTCTGGAAAAACCTTTACCTTACTTCCTGGAAATCCTGCAAAACATCATTATGACTCGATACAAGCATTTGACTCAAACAAATACGAATATGTATGCTATTTTATTATTATTACGATTCATGTTCATTTGTGTTCTAACAAACCGATTTAGATTTCCCTTACACTTATCTTTTCCAAAATACCTTTATATGTAGTTAAGACGAAGTTAAAAACAACATAAAGCATTTTCACAATTTACTTTTGAACATGAATCAATACTAATAAAAATTAAACACACATACGGAAAATAAAATCAAACAAGCAAATAAATAAACACACAAAGCAAATAAAACAAATAAAGCTTGGGTTGCCTCCCAAGAAGCGCTTTTCTTTATTAACGAGTCTTGTAGCTAGACTCAAAGTCACGTACATTACGTGACTCCATCATCGGTCACGGTTCCTAGGCCATTCTCCTTCCCGGTTTTATATTCCGGTCCTAATTTCAAACAATCCTTGTAGAAACCGAATATCCTTTCCATAACATAGTCTACTCCTTTACTTCTATCCTCATCATTCCTATAGTAGACCGCTTGCTTGAGCTCCTTCTCAACATTTGACAAGTGTTGGAATTGTTCTATCTTATATGACATTTGGTAGCTTACTTCATCGGTCTCATCCTTAAATCTAACTATCCCTAAGGAAGGTTCATAAGTCATTCTAGAGACCTCAACAAATGGTTTTCCAAAAACCACTTGAGTCAAGGATGCATCGACTATTGGGCGGATATCTTCTACAATTACAAAGTCGGTGACATAGGTGAAGTTTCCTACATAAACCGGTAATCCCTTAACTCTTCCCGTGAAGTTACTCATCCAACCCTTGTCAGGGAACATCCTATACCCAAGTTGATTCTTCATTATCAAGTTGTAGTGGGCTCTAGTCATGATGTTTATGGGCGATCTAAGGTCGATGTAAGCTTTCCACACATGTAGATGTCCAATGTTGCATGGTATGTTGAGATTAGAAGGGTCGCCTATTTCTATGATGGGTCTACCTAGGAAGTATGGTGTCTCGGGGTCATCGAATAAGTTTGTATGATATGCGCGCTCTTCCTTAGTGGGTAGCCTATTGAAGTAGTCCTCATCATCATCTACTTCTTCAATCACACTTGTCCTAACTTCCTTATCAACCTCGACTTTCCTATCCTCATCCTTAGGTTTACTATTATCCTCATTCCTATCAATTGGTTTAATAGTGACAATGTTGACAAAGTGGACGTGTTTGGATGAAGAGGGGTCTTTTACTTGGGGTCCGCTATTTGTGTTCCTAGCGTCCTTATGTGGAGGTGATAACACTTGGTTATGGAGAGCTTTCAACAAGTTGTCAATTTTATTGGTCATCTCCGTTTGTTGTTGATTGAATTCGGTCTCGAATCTAGCTATCCGAGCTTCTTGAGATGCCATAAATTGGGAAATCAATCCTTCAAAGTTATTGGTACTACCATTGCCGGAAGGATTGTTGTTGAAAGTACGGTTCGAGTTGGAACCGCTTGATTGGAAACGATTAGGTGGGTTGGAAGAATTTGTTTGTTGGGCGTTTTGGTTTTGTTTCCACCTAAGGTTCGGGTGATTTTTCCATGAGGGGTTGTATGAATCACCGTAATGGTTTGGCTCGGGTTTGAAAGTGTACCACTTGTCTCCCGCTCCGTCGGTACGCGAGGATGCGTAGTCCACAAAAGCTTGTTCGGGGAGTTCCATGCAATCACGAGTGTCGTGGGGACCACTACATAATTCACATGAAGAAGTGATTTTGTTCACTTGGCTTGAAGGTTTAGGAGCCTCGTAGGATTTCATGAGAAACTTGACTTGGTCTTCAAGTTCTATGATCCTACGGTTGGAAGTGCTTGAATTGTTCGAAGGCAAAGATATTGCCTTGACCGTTTTATTCAAATCACGGGGATCACTCCAACTTTCGTTGTCATAAAGAGCAAGATCCTCTAGGAGAGCCCATGATTGTTCCGCACTTAGATCACGTAGCTTGCCACCGGCCGATTGGTCAATGGTTTGCCTCGTGGAGAGATTGATATGGTCATAGAAGATTTGGACTTGGAGCCAAAGTTCTATGCCATGGTGAGGGACTTTTTGGAGTAAGTCCTTGAATCGAGTCCATGCCTCGTAGAGAGTTTCGCCTTGACGTTGTTGGAACATCAAGATATCATTCCTTAGCTTGGTAGTTCTTCCCGGTGGGAAAAACTGAGCAAGGAAACGAGTGGTGAGATCATCCCAAGAGGTAATGGATCCTGCGGGTTGACGTTCTAGCCACTGACTAGCTTGGTCCCGCAAAGAGAATTGGAAGAGACGCAATCGGGTCGTCTCTCGAGTGGCAACATCAAGGTCTATAGAATCAACGATTTTGAGAAAGTCCTTGAGATGTTGATTAGGATCTTCAGAACGAAGTCCATGGAATGCGCATCCGCTTTGCACCAACCGGATGGTGTCGGATCGCAAGGGTGTGATATTGGCTCCTTGAGTGAGCTCAATGGTGTTTCGATAGCCATGGTGGCTAGGACGGGAATACTCTCCTAAAGTACGGGCTCTAGGAGGTGGTGGTGGTTGTTGTGGTGGTGGGTTGTGGGGGTTAAGGATATTACCATCTTCCATGATGTCGGATGGTAATGGTTACGAACAAAGAAACGAAGAAAATAGATAGACTAAAGAAAATCTAGAAAAAGAAAATAAAAATCTCACTAGAAAGGAATCTAGTGAGTAGACCTAATAGAAATAAAAATTCAACCTAAACAATAACTATTCCCCGGCAGCGGCGCCAAAAACTTGATGCGTGGGTTTTGCAACCTTACAACAGGTTTTACCTCTCGAGGGATCTCAAGAGGCTTACAACCCCACCAGGCAGTGTACCTGACCGATGTAGTATAGTGTAGTGGTAAGTACGGGGGATTGATCGTTCTCCACAGGGAATAGTGTTCGTTAGGTGTGAAAGACTACTCTAATTAGGTCTAAGGGTTGAGGAAGATTCTTTTTATGTTTTTATATTTTTATGAAAGCAAGTAAAATCTCGGTTTTGAAAGAGTGGGCGGAATTTGTTGCTAGTCAACTAACCCAAATTACTACAAATGCAAATAAAATAAAATAACAAAAATGAAAATGTGGTGAGAAACTTATGTGTAGAGAAATGTGTTTACTTAGATTTCCTTACTCCCTAACTATCTTTTACCGGTTAATTAGTGTGTATTAGTCGCGTGGATGACGGGTGTATTCCTTAATACCATTCGTGGGGTGGCGTACTTACTTCCCCAACTCTACAAGCTCCTACTTCACTCCTATGTCGAGCCGGCTAGGAAGCTCCTAACATGGGATCACTAGAATTCGCTTGTGCATTAAATACAACCATAAAAACCTTTAGTACGCATTTGGTTCATGTTTCTTAAGACGTTCAAGCAAGTTACCGAATAGGAAGTTAGCCAGTTTTCTTAAGCCTAACATAGATAAACAATCATCCAATACAACTAATAACACACTAATAACCAATAATCAATAGCTAGGTTTCATTAGATCTAAGCAAACACAAGATAAATTTAGCCTAACATGTTAATCAAAAGACAAGAATAAGATAAAATCAAACAACACATAGACATATTGAATGATTAATTGATAACTTATCTTCAATGTAACATGGAAGATCTCAAGGCAAAAAGCCTTGAAAAAGAAGCTAAAATCGTCTTAGGGTTTTCTCCCAAAATTCCACACACTAAGCTCTCTCTTAATGACAAAAAATTAGAAAACTATATATAGATTTTTGAATCTGACGGCGTCACGTTATGGATTGTGACGCCGTCACCTCGCCGCTTCTAGGGTTCCCGGATGACCTTCTTGACGCCGTCCCTCTTTAGCTCTTCAAAAATCCATTCTGGCTTATCAAGGCTTGACGCCGTCAGCTCGTGAACGTGACGCCGTCCCCTTATGATTTAAGCCGTGACGCCCTTGATCAAGTTAAAGCGTGACGCCGTCAGAATTCACATGCTATTTTCACTGGCCTATCATGAGTAAATTTCACGTCCACTTTTTCTTGCCAAAGCATGACGCCGTCCAGAGTTAATTGTGACGCCGTCAAAGGTAACATTCAGCCGATTTTTGAGACTTTGTCGTTTTCTTCACTTTTATGCTCCAAAAACGTCCAAAATGCCTCCTTTTACAGATTTCTCCTCAAAAGTACCTAAAATGACAAAAGGAACGATTTAGGGCAATATTTGATCAAATAAATACGATTTAGGGCTTAAATGACCCCCTAAAAGCGGTACACTTTTCGCTTCATCAAGCATCATTTCATTTGCTTACATTAGATCATATCCTTATATTAGGTCGCGGTTAAAGACCGAGCCTCATTTCAGCATATTCATTATTATCATTGTAGCTATCGCACCAGGTGAGTTTCATAGCCCCTCCTTTTACTTGTTCTGTAAATGTTTTGGGGGAGAATACATGCTCGTTTTACAATTAAACTCCATGCTTGTTTTACATTTAAACACACTGTTCATTATACAATAAAACACCATGTTTGTTTTACTTGAAATGTGACTGGTCTTTTATTTCTAATTGTTTATATGACGACATTGTCAGAATTGATTATATGACGACATTGTCAGATGTATTTATATGACGAAATTGTCAGATGTATTTATATGGCGGCATTGTCATGGCGACATTGTCAGAATTGTTATTATGACGTCATTGTCAGAATTTATGTTATGACGACATTGTCATGGCGATATTATCACACTTATATATTTTTCATTGAGACATTGTCACACTTAACATTACATTTTGTGGTTCATAAATCATTTGACGTTCACATAATCCAAATCATATTTGGCAATGGGTTGTAAACACACAGGTTGCAAGTCTTGTATGGGCGGGACTTGGAACTGGGTGGATTTACAATGCCTTTGCTGGGAAATTTTCATTCAAAGGCTTTACATTTTTCAATAAACTCTATGAACTCACCAACCTCGTGTTGACACTTTTAGCATGTATTTTCAGGTATAAGCATTAGCACGCTACTGGAGGCTTTTGGCAGGGCATGGCATGGTCATAGAAGACTCTGATAAACATTTGGGACCGTTTTACTTATTTTAAAGGGCCTATTTCCGCACTACTTTTAACAATGTAAATTCAACACTTTTGTTAAACAATTTTATTCTAAATGGTTGAGATGAAAAACCGTTCTTTACACTTGTGTTGTGATACCAATTGAGTTACACCCCAGCGACATGTAAGCTTCCGCTGGACCCGAATTTGGGGGTGTGACATTCATTCTCATTCGAACCTTACTGCTTCCTTCCTTGTGCTTCGATCTAACATCACAACCCTTCTTCACCACCTTTTCTAAAGGTGTGGTACGTGCTTAACATCTCCTCATTTATTTGCACGCTAAATCACTTCTCATGCATGACCTTAAAAATTCGAACGTATTAAATTTTCATTTCATATGCCACGTTAATAAGAACAAGAAGACTTCGTATGGTGATCAACACACATCAAAAGCCACAATAGATCATGCATATCCACATCATCCATTCATGCATGTCATTTCTCTTTGATATTTGCATTCGAACATCCATATACATTAAGTTATACGTATAACCAATTAAACGAAGGAACTATGTAAATAGATAATGAACTCATAAGGATTATTGCTTACTCGTCTCTCAACATTACAAGTCACATAACACGCTAGCATTACACACGAACACATAAAATACTACACGTTCAAAATGTATATAGGAAGTATATGATATTTGCCTAAGTCTTTGATGCGTGGTTTTGCAACCTTACAACAGGTTTTACCTCTCGAGGGATCTCAAGAGGCTTACAACCCCACCAGGCAGTGTACCTGACCGATGTAGTATAGTGTAGTGGTAAGTACGGGGGATTGATCGTTCTCCACAGGGAATAGTGTTCGTTAGGTATGAAAGACTACTCTAATAGGTCTAAGGGTTGAGGACGATTCTTTTTTATGTTTTTATATTTTTATGAAAGCAAGTAAAATCTCGGGTTTGAAGGAGTGGGCGGAATTAGTTGCTAGTCAACTAACCCAAATTACTACGAATGCAAATAAAATAAAATAACTGAAAATAAAATGTTGGTGAAAACTTAAGTGTAGAGAAATGTGTTTACTTAGATTTCCTTACTCCCTAACTATCTTTTACCGGTTGATTAGTGTGTATTAGTCGCGTGGATGATGGGTGTATTCCTTAATACCAATCGTGGGGTGGCGTACGTACTTCCCCAACTCTACAAGCTCCTACTTCACTCCTATGTCGAGCCGGCTAGGAAGCTCCTAACATGGGATCACTAGAATTCGCTTGTGCATTAAATACAACCATAAAAACCTTTAGTACGCATTTGGTTCATGTTTCTTAAGACGTTCAAGCAAGTTACCGAATAGGAAGTTAGCCAGTTTTCTTAAGCCTAACATAGATAAACAATCATCCAATACAACTAATAACACACTAATAACCAATAATCAATAGCTAGGTTTCATTAGATCTAAGCAAACACAAGATAAATCTAGCCTAACATGTTAAACAAAAGACAAGAACAAGATAAAATCAAACAACACATAGACATATTGAATGATTAATTGATAACTTATCTTTCAATGTAACATGGAAGATCTCAAGGCAAAAAGCCTTGAAAAAGATGCTAAAATCGTCTTAGGGTTTTCTCCCAAAAATTCCACACTAAGCTCTCCCTCTAATGACAAAAAATTAGAAAACTATATATAGATTTTTGGATCTGACGGCGTCACCTTATGGAGTGTGACGCCGTCACCTCGCCGCTTTTAGGGTTCCCGGATGACCTTCTTGACGCCGTCCCTCTTTAGCTCTCCAAAATCCGTTCTGGCTTATCAAGGCTTGACGCCGTCAGACCTTGAACGTGACGCCGTCCCTCTTTGAATTAAGCCGTGACGCCCTTGATCAGGTTAAAGCGTGACGCCGTCAGAATTTACATGCAATTTTCACTGGCTTATCATGAGTAAATTTCACATCCACCTTTTCTTGCCAAGCCATGACGCCGTCCAGAGTAAAATCTGACGCCGTCAAAGGTAACTTTTAGCCGATTTTTGAGACTTTGTCGTTTTCTTCACTTTTATGCTCCAAAAACGTCCAAAATGCCTCCTTTTCCAGATTTCTCCTCAAAAGTACCTAAAATGACAAAAGGAACGATTTAGGGCAATATTTGATCAAATAAATACGATTTAGGGCTTAAATGACCCCTTAAAAGCGGTACACTTTTTGCTTCATCAAATACCCTTACACTTGAGATTTGCTTGTCCTCAAGCAAATGCGCTTTTATTCTAATCAAAATACAGGTTAGGGGTCATTTAATGCAAACATAAAAGTAATTACAACAAATAATCGTTCCACTTCAATCATAATAAGCACGGAGATTATAAACTAGCACCTCACAAGTAGTGTTTAGATACTCACATCTCTCAAGTGTCATCAAAATAAATCTCATAAATGAAAACGGATAATATCTCTCACTACCTGTCATAGCAAATAGATTACCATAGGCTTGGGAAAGGATCGAAAACCTCCTCCACTAGGCGTAAGCACCAAAGATAAACTATCAAAGAGGGCTTTTAAATGGGTTATAACGTTAGGTGTAGGGAAAAGGAAAACACGGTTTTGTTGGATAAAGGATGTTTTACTGGTGGCGAGTTAAAGATCTTGATCAATTACATGTACTATACAATGTTGCTAAGCCAAGACTCGACTCAATCTTAAGCTAGAAACAAAATAACAAAAACATAAAAATAAACATAAAATGAAACGGGATGGTAGTCCGTATGTTTTTTCTATTTTTCTTTTTCTCATTTTTTTGTATTTTTCTTGATTTTTTTTTTTTTTTTTTTTTTTTTTTTTTGACATACACTATTGCCCTACCATCCAAAATAATACATCATAGGGGCGTTGCATTCCCCTTACACTTAAACTTTTACATAACTTTACAAATAACTATTCTAATGACTCGAATTAAGATAATTAAAAAACTTGGAGTACTTTTAAAATATTTAGCACATATGGGGGTAATAAATGATGTTCTTCCCCATTACTCCATTACACTAGTACTTTACCTATGAGTCCCAATCGTCCCAAAACAATATGTACAGGGATATGACTCGACTTAGCAACCATGTAATCAACTAGATAATTAACTTGGGTTTAAACAAATGTTGTAACAATAATGCACTAAAAATGAGTGCATACAAGGTAGGCTAAGGCGATTTGGGTGTACATTTTAGTGGGGTGTAACAAATTCTTCCTTTAAGTAAAATGCTTAAAGGTCGAAACGAAAAGATAGGCCCTGAGGGGTGTACTAGGGGTATCGTGTACAAAAAATGAGTACAACGCAAAGGGTGTGGGAGAATTACTTGACCAATGTAGCCAAAGTAATTATAACAAAAACACAGGTGTAAAACAATGGGTTAATCCTAATGCCTCTTATCATGTAGTAAATCTAACTACACGAATGTAGTCTCACTTGTGGCCTTGGAATGGTCCTAACGCAAGTTCTAGAATCTAAGTGCTACCGGTACACACATCATAGCATAAATGCTTTTCCTACCAATTCTAGGGGCGAACCTCACATATTTGGGGGTGGAAAATTTTTTAGTGGTACGGTTTTTGTGCTAGTCATATAACTCCTATCCGTGAGACGCTCATTAAGATCAAAGTTTCACTCCTATATGTTGTAAAAAATTTTAAATTTGGCACTAAAATTACCTTAACAAGTATTTCTCTCAGTTTTATTACACATCTACTATTAAACAAACAAAAATCAAGCGTAATAGCATTCTCTAAAATCGTACTTTTACCCTTCCCTTACACTTAAGATGAACATTGTCCCCAATGTTCAAATAACAAGATGTAAAAGAAAAAAGTAAAAGAATGAAATCAAATACTCCCCTGATTTGCTCGGTGGATAATGAAATAACACGGTTAAATCTTCTTCCAAAGTAATGTTGAAGCTCCATGACTAATGCATCGCCAAAAGCTTGATTCAAAACATTTCCTTGTCCAAAATAACCTGTTAAACCTGAGAAAACAAACACGAAAACCTGCATAACATCGGCGGGATAAAATCTATATATAAGGATATAATGCTTGTGGAATGATAACTTTGCAGATTCCTGGAGATTATAAGTTGGAGATTTTAATAAAAACTTTTTAAAAACAAAACTTTCAAAAATTTCTGAAAATTAAATCTGACGCCGTCAGGTTATAAACCCTGACGCCGTCAGAAATGACCTGACAAAAATTTTCATTTTAAGTTTCCGGAAAATTTCTGGAAAAACCTTTACCTTACTTCCTGGAAATCCTGCAAAACATCATTATGACTCGATACAAGCATTTGACTCAAACAAATACGAATATGTATGTTAATTTATTATTATTACGATTCATGTTAATTTGTGTTCTAATAAACCTATTTAGATTTCCCTTACACTTAACTTTTGCAAAATACCTTTATATGTAGTTAAGACGAAGTTAAAAACAAAATAAAGCATTTTCACAATTTTAGTTTTGAACATGAATCAATAAGAATAAAAATTAAACATACATACGGAAACAAATAAAAACAAACAAACAAACAAATAAACACACAAAGCAAATAAATAAAATAAAGCTTGGGTTGCCTCCCAAGAAGCACTTTTCTTTATTAACGAGTCTTGTAGCTAGACTCAAAGTCACGTACATTACGTCACTTCTTCATCAAAAGTTATATCTTCCTCATTGATCATCTCATTACCATTCTCTTGATAATGCTTGACTCGTTGTATATTTACAGTGAATTCTCTATCTTCGTCGTCAATCAACACAACGGCTCCGGTTTTAGAGGAGCTTCTTACGGTAAAGGGTCCATACCATCTAGATTTAAGTTTTCCAGGAAATAGTCTTAAGCGAGAATTATATAGTAAGACCTTGTCTCCTTCTGAAAACTCCTTTGGTCTCTTAATCCGTTGGTTATGCCATCTTTTTGCCCTTTCTTTGTATGTAATGGAAGATTCATAAGCCTCTAATCTCAATTCATCGAGCTCTTGGAGCTGTAAGAATCTATTTGTTCCCGCGACCGTATAATCCAAATTGCAAGCCTTAAGTGCCCAATATGCCTTGTGTTCCAGTTCTACTGGAAGGTGGCATGCATTGCCATATACCATACGGAACGGGGTTGTCCCGATTGGCGTCTTATAAGCGGTTCGAAATGCCCACAAAGCTTCATCGAGCTTAAAAGACCAATCTTTTCGGTTTTGATTAACCGTTTTCTCCAATATTCTCTTTATGGCTCTATTAGTGTTTTCGACTTGACCGTTGGTTTGAGGATGGTAAGCGGTGGAGAATCGGTGAGAGACTCCATATCTTTTCATAACTTTCTCCATTTGCGAATTGCAAAAATGGGTTCCCCTGTCACTAATAAGAGCCTTCGGAATTCCGAACCTAGCGAACAATTTTTTTAAGAAATGAATTACTACCCTAGCATCGTTAGTCCTAAGGGCTTGTGCTTCCACCCATTTCGAAACATAATCGATGGCCACTAAGATGTATTCATTCCCACCTGAAGATGGGAAGGGTCCCATGAAATCAATTCCCCAAACATCGAAAACCTCACAAACTTGTATATAATTCTGTGGGGCTTCATCCCTCCTAGAGATATTCCCAGCTCTTTGACATGCGTCACAGGTTTGTATCATTCCCTTCACATCACGAAATATTGTAGGCCAATAGAATCCTGCGTCGAAGACCTTTCGTGCAGTAGTGTTCATTCCGTGATGTCCTCCCGATGGACCGGCATGACACTCTTTCATAATTCTGACAGCCTCTCTTTCCGAAACACAACGCCTGACTACCTGATCCGGACATCTTCGGAATAAGAAGGGTTCATCCCAAAAGTAGTACTTTAATTGATTAAAGAACCTCCTTTTTTCATGCCTGCTCATATGCTCAGGAATGACTCTACTCGCCAGGTAGTTAGCATAATCCGCATACCAAGGTTCAGAATCATTTATTGACATGAGCTGCTCTTCAGGAAATGTTTCCCGAATCTCACTCTTGTCAGATTCAGCGAGGCTGGGGTTTTCGAGACGAGAGAGATGATCAGCCGCAAGATTCTCTGCTCCTTTCTTATCACGAATTTCAACATCGAACTCTTGCAATAGTAGGATCCAACGAAGTAACCGTGGTTTAGCATCCTGTTTAGCGAAAAGATATCGAATGGCTGAATGATCCGTAAAAACAACCGTTTTAGAAAGGACCAGATACTGGCGAAATTTATCAAAAGCGAATACCACGGCTAGTAATTCCTTTTCAGTGGTAGTGTAGTTTTCTTGAGCAGGATTCATGGTTTTGCTAGCGTAGTATATTGGCTGAAAGTGTTTGTTAAGCCTTTGGCCTAATACTGCTCCAACAGCATAATCACTAGCATCGCACATGATTTCAAAGGGTAACTCCCAGTTAGGGGTAACCATAATTGGAGCTTGGGTAAGTTCCTGCTTCAATAGATCGAATGCGTCCTTGCACTCTTGAGAGAAGTCGAACGGGGCATCCTTCATGAGCAACTGAGTCATTGGTTTAGCTACCTTTGAGAAGTCTTTAATGAATCTCCTATAGAAGCCAGCATGACCTAAAAAGCTACGGATTGCTTTGACAGTCGTCGGATAGGGAAGTTTGGATATAGCTTCAATTTTTGCCCGATCTACTTCAATTCCACTTCCTGAAATTTTGTGCCCTAGCACAATCCCCTCTTTTACCATAAAGTGGCACTTTTCCCAGTTTAGAACCAAGTTGGTCTCCTCACAACGTTTGAGCATTTTCTCAAGGTTAGCAAGACAGCGATCAAAAGAGTTTCCAAAGACTGAAAAATCATCCATGAAGACCTCCATGCTGTCTTCCATTAACTCATGGAAGATTTCCGTCATGCAGCGCTGGAAAGTGGCGGGGGCGTTACATAGTCCAAAGGGCATTCGCTTGTAGGCGAAGGTGCCATAAGGGCATGTAAACGTAGTCTTTTCTTGGTCCTTAGGAGCGATAGGGATTTGGAAATACCCTGAGAACCCATCTAGGAAGCAGTAGTACTCATGCCCTGCTAGCCTTTCCAACATTTGGTCGATAAATGGGAGAGGGAAATGATCCTTTCGGGTTGCATCATTTAACTTCCTATAATCAATGCATACACGCCATCCAGTTACCGTTCGTTGAGGCACTAACTCATCCTTATCGTTCTTCACCACCGTCATTCCTCCCTTTTTTGGTACAACCTGTACAGGACTTACCCATGGACTGTCCGAAATCGGGTAAATTAGCCCTGCATCTAGGAGCTTAATGACTTCCTTCTTTACGACTTCCTTTATGTTGGGATTTACTCGCCTTTGAGGTTGCACGGTGGGTTTATAATCCTCCTCCATGAGGATTTTATGCGTGCAAAAGGTAGAGTCAATCCCCTTGATATCGGCTACACTCCATGCTATAACTTCTTTATATTTTTTTAAAACTCCTAAGAGTTTATCCTTTTGTTCACTTTTCAAAGAAGAGCTTACGATTACCGGAAGTTGATCTTTTCCTTGAAGGAAGGCATATTCAAGGTTGTTCGGGAGTTCCTTGAGTTCTAACGTGGGTGGCTCGATGATGGAAGGTTTAAGTTTGTTCTCGGATTTACGAAGCTCAAGCTGTTCGATTTCTTGTCTGGGATAGAAGGAGACTGCATTCACATCCATAGTCTTCTCCTCCTCTAGGATGGGTAAGAAAGCTTCATCTCGTAACCAACCAGCTTCCACCTATTCATCTACACAATTGTCAATCTCGTCGGATAGTTCATTGATTTCTCTGATGAAATATAACTGATTATCTGCCTCGAGAGAAAGATTCATTGTGTCTTTGATGTCGAAGGTTAAGCTATCGGCCCCTACTCGTAAGGTTAGTTTGCCGTCATGAACATCAATAACAGCACGAGCAGTTGCAAGGAATGGTCTTCCTAGAATGATGGGCACAAGATCGTCTTCTTCCATTTCTAGGATGACGAAGTCAACTGGAAATTTGAACTTCCCTACCTTAACCAGCACATTCTCGCATATTCCTAAGGGGTATTTGACTGATCTATCGGCAAGTTGGATGCTCATACGGGTTGGTTTCAACCCAGAATACCCTAGCTTGAGGAACATGGAATGCGGCATAAGATTGATGCTTGCTCCTAAGTCGGCTAAAGCATTTTTGACTGAAAGAGATCCAATTGAACAGGGCAAGGTGAAACTACCTGGATCGTCCACCTTCTTTGGTAGCCCTCGTTGAGTCACCACAGAACATTCCTCTCCTAAGGTTACAAGACCCTCGAGCCCTTTTCTGTTGGTTAGTAGCTTCTTGAAGTATGTACTATATTTGGGCATATGGTAACATGCATCAAGAAGGGGTATTGTGACGACCGAATTCCTCAAATATGACAAGAATCTTTTATTATCGTTTTCGACCTTTTGATTCTTGAGACGGGACGGGTATGGGACTTTAATGGGCTGTTTGGTTGGAGTAGGTGGAGAGGGAGTTACCGGAGGGGTTTGTTCGGGATTCTCATCGTTCACATTATCTTCCTCCTCATGAGGGGTGTTGGGCTTCATGACGTTAGATGGTTGAGCTGGGTAGGGTGGATCCTTAGTAGTTGTTCCAGCACGAGTGGTGATGGCGAGTAAGGGATCTCTTTGAGGTTCGCCAAGGCTGTCGAGAGTGGCGTTGAGCTCTGCGAAATTGGCCCTCACGTCGTTTTGTTGGCTAATGATAAGGTTGTCGAGACCATTTAGTTGCAGATTCTTTTCAAACGTGAAATGCCCGAGATCATCCTCAAAGGTGCTCCTGACCTTATAGTCAGGATATTCTCCTCCTCCCTCTTCTCTCACAAGATTTCCCCAAGGGGTGAAATCATTGTTTTGGTAGAAAGTTAAGAGCGAAGGATCATCGAAGATATCGTGGCTTGACAAGCATGCTTGTTCGGTGGTGGTATCATCCTCGCATTCCTCCACTTCATGCGGGCCACCACATTGATCACAGATCAAGTATGGGTTTGATAACCGCTTAGTTGGTTGCGACTTGTCTAGATAAGATACCTGATCATTCAATCTACTCACCCGGCTAGCAAAAGGAGGCTTTTTCATGATCTTGGAAACGCTCATGATCGAATCGGGTTCATCCCAGGTATCGTCTTGATCATTCGCGTATTCCTCAATTCTATTCCATCCTTCCTCAATGCTTAGTTTGGCTATTTTTCCTTTTGATGAACTATTAATGCCCAATTGGTCATTTTTGGAGACACTGTCATAAAAGATTTGGACAAGAAGCCAGAGTTCAATGCCATGATGAGGGACTTGTCTAATTAGATCCTTGAATCTAACCCAAGATTTGTGAATAGGTTCTGCTGGTCCAACATGGAAGCGGAGGATTTCGTCTCTCAACGTTGAAGTTCTTCCTATGGGAAAGAATTTCTCATAGAATTTTGAGATAAGCTGTTCCCATGTGAAGATGGATTCGGAGGGAAGTTGGTTATACCAGTTTCCGGCTTTTTCACAAAGGGTGAAGGGAAAGAATCGAAGCCGGGAGGTATCTCTAGTAGCCCCATCCGTATGGAGGGTATCCACTATTTTCAGGAAGTCCTTGATGTGTTGGATCGGATCTTCAGTTTTCAATCCGTGGAATTTGCATACACTTTGGACAAGCCAGATATCGGTTGCACGCAAGACCCCATCCGTGCGTTCATTTGGAAAAACGATAGCATTGGAAAAACCACGAGGGGTGGGAGAAGAGTAGTCCTTGAGACATTTAGGGATTGGGATTTTGGGAACTTCCATTTCGTGATTGGGTTGAGGGCTAGGAGGTGTAGAATGATGATTGGATTCTTCCTCGGAGAGGGCATCATCAAAATTGATCGTGGATGGTTCAGCCACTTGGCGGAGTCGCCTTAATTTATGCATTTCCCTTTCGGGTTCAGCATAGGGTGTGGCAAGAGTCTTTATCGAGCTTTGGCTCCTAGTGATTCTAAGATTAGGGGGGTCATCATCCAAAATTAGGGAATATCCTCCTAAAGTGCGGGCTCTAGGAGGTGGTGGTTGTTGTGGTGGTGGGTTGTTGGGATTAAGGATATTACCATCTTCCATGATGTCGGATGGTATGGTTACGAACAAAGACACGAAGAAAATAGATAGACTAAAGAAAACCTAGAAAAATAAAATAAAAATCTCACTAGAAAGGAATCTAGTGAGTAGACCTAATAGAAATAACAATTCAACCTAAACAATAACTATTCCCCGGCAACGGTGCCAAAAACTTGATGCGTGGTTTTGCAACCTTACAACAGGTTTTACCTCTCGAGGGATCTCAAGAGGCTTACAACCCCACCAGGCAGTGTACCTGACCGATGTAGTATAGTGTAGTGGTAAGTACGGGGGATTGATCGTTCTCCACAGGGAATAGTGTTCGTTAGGTATGAAAGACTACTCTAATAGGTCTAAGGGTTGAGGACGATTCTTTTTTATGTTTTTATATTTTTATGAAAGCAAGTAAAATCTCGGGTTTGAAGGAGTGGGCGGAATTAGTTGCTAGTCAACTAACCCAAATTACTACGAATGCAAATAAAATAAAATAACTGAAAATAAAATGTTGGTGAAAACTTAAGTGTAGAGAAATGTGTTTACTTAGATTTCCTTACTCCCTAACTATCTTTTACCGGTTGATTAGTGTGTATTAGTCGCGTGGATGACGGGTGTATTCCTTAATACCAATCGTGGGGTGGCGTACGTACTTCCCCAACTCTACAAGCTCCTACTTCACTCCTATGTCGAGCCGGCTAGGAAGCTCCTAACATGGGATCACTAGAATTCGCTTGTGCATTAAATACAACCATAAAAACCTTTAGTACGCATTTGGTTCATGTTTCTTAAGACGTTCAAGCAAGTTACCGAATAGGAAGTTAGCCAGTTTTCTTAAGCCTAACATAGATAAACAATCATCCAATACAACTAATAACACACTAATAACCAATAATCAATAGCTAGGTTTCATTAGATCTAAGCAAACACAAGATAAATCTAGCCTAACATGTTAAACAAAAGACAAGAACAAGATAAAATCAAACAACACATAGACATATTGAATGATTAATTGATAACTTATCTTTCAATGTAACATGGAAGATCTCAAGGCAAAAAGCCTTGAAAAAGATGCTAAAATCGTCTTAGGGTTTTCTCCCAAAAATTCCACACTAAGCTCTCCCTCTAATGACAAAAAATTAGAAAACTATATATAGATTTTTGGATCTGACGGCGTCACCTTATGGAGTGTGACGCCGTCACCTCGCCGCTTTTAGGGTTCCCGGATGACCTTCTTGACGCCGTCCCTCTTTAGCTCTCCAAAATCCGTTCTGGCTTATCAAGGCTTGACGCCGTCAGACCTTGAACGTGACGCCGTCCC
Organism: Artemisia tridentata subsp. tridentata; assembly: GCA_021014915.2. Taxonomy (NCBI): domain Eukaryota; kingdom Viridiplantae; phylum Streptophyta; class Magnoliopsida; order Asterales; family Asteraceae; genus Artemisia; species Artemisia tridentata. The sequence goes on along the minus strand of CP139505.1, from coordinate 434,714,053 downwards.
TATTTGAATTAAGCCGTGACGCCCTTGATCAGGTTAAAGCGTGACGCCGTCAGAATTTACATGCAATTTTCACTGGCTTATCATGAGTAAATTTCACATCCACCTTTTCTTGCCAAGCCATGACGCCGTCCAGAGTAAAATCTGACGCCGTCAAAGGTAACTTTTAGCCGATTTTTGAGACTTTGTCGTTTTCTTCACTTTTATGCTCCAAAAACGTCCAAAATGCCTCCTTTTCCAGATTTCTCCTCAAAAGTACCTAAAATGACAAAAGGAACGATTTAGGGCAATATTTGATCAAATAAATACGATTTAGGGCTTAAATGACCCCTTAAAAGCGGTACACTTTTCGCTTCATCAGTCTTTTACCTTTAAAACGTGCCAAACTCGCCCTCAAAACAAAGGTGTATTTCGTAAAATCACCACGCGACATAACATTTTCTTCACGCGACCTAATTAATAACCCAACTAACTACATTTTTCATGAATATAACTTATTTTAAAAACCTCAAATTGACCCTTTAAATGATCCAAAGTGTTTCACAAAAATCGATTTAGAAAAACTTTAAAAACTATATCGAATGGGCTCCAAGCCCAAAAAGCTGTTTTAATAAGCTCCGAATAAGCCAGCATCATGGCACTTTTAGAACAAGTTTTGGAAATAAAAATAAGCCGTCTTGATAATCCAAACCCTCGCCAAAGCCCATGGATCAAAAATACTTAACAGGCCACTAAAATGATTCGTTAAGGCCCATTTATAGTTAGAATAAGCAAATGGCCAAATAAGCTGTTGAAATAAGTTAAAAATCACTTAAATAAGCCTTAGGAAAAATCGCCCCATTTTCCCTACCTTTTTGTCAATTTTGGACTAAAAATGTAACGCAATGTATCTAGAAGGACTAAAACTGCCAAACCGAGAACTGTGTGGACTGAAGCTGTGAAAACAGAACATATAGGGTATAAATGGACATATTATTGAATGACAAGCCTTACTTGTACTTTTGGACAAGTATGGTGTAATACCCAAAAATCTAAAACATGTAAAAAGACCAAATTGCCCCTATAACTTTAAAATTTGATTAATAAGTTTATAAAGCACCAAATAAATCCCAAACCTTTGGTAATTAACTACATTTGGAGTAAAATATTTTTGTGGCACCGTTCTAATGTACAAAATAAGTCATATCACTCATTAGACAAGTTACATGAACCGAATTTTGTACAATATATAGTTAGTTAATTTATTTTGTATGAAATCTTGGAAATTAAAAGATAAATACAAGTAAAATATGGAAGGTGATCAAATATTCTGTAAAATTGATTTGGTCCAACCCATTTGGCCGAGTCTTTAGCTCATTCCCTTCCTATAACACGTTTTCTCCTCATTCTTGTTTATTCCCACCACAAAAACCCTAACACACACAAACAAAACTCTCTCTTGGTCATCCGAATTTCTGGAGGTGGTTACACAATTTTCTGGTGTTCATTCAAGTGCAAGGAGTGTAAGAAAAATAGGTTGGAGGTCGTGGGATAGATGGTGTTCGCGTAGGGGTTTCTGGTTGTTATTTTTGTTCGATCGAGAGGTATAAACTTTCATAATTCTTCCGATCATTTTGAGTCACATCTGGTATTTTTTTGGTACTCTCTTCATCGCTTAAGGTATAAATAAAATGATAAACACGAGTCATGCACGTTAAAATAAGTCGTAGTAATTTTGTGTAACAAAACGTAAAATAAAACCTATAAATGACCATATGATTTTTCTGGGTTACGTACTCATTTTATTTGAGTCTTATACATGTTATATGAATCTAGAAAAATGAGTTTTGGATTAATTGAAGCTTGAATCAACCTTTGTGAATTATTTTGGAAATCGGCTATAAATAAGGAAAAGGGTTAAAATGAGATAAACCCTGATCGAATGGACTAAGGTTTGTATTTTATTTATTAGATCTGAACATTAAATATATTTTAAGGTTTATTGATGATGGTGTAATGATTACTCAATTAGGGTTAAGGTTTGTTGATATAAAAGGTCTACCGATTGGAAAAATAAACATAAAGGGTGTGTTTTGTAATTCGTGAAACTTGTGGGTTATTTTTATAATATACTTTAGACCAGGGGGTATTCGTATAAAATATAAGATGGGGGGGCCTTTTTCGTAAAATATGTAACTTAAAGGATTAATTGTGTAAATCGTATAATATATGTGTTTCGATTTGTAATTAAATAAAATAGAGGGGCTTGTTAGTAAATTATGGAAACTTGGGGGTGTGTCGTATAAATAAGGATAATAAGGGTGTAATATGTAAAATTGGACACTTAAGGGTTTAAGGTGTAAATATGGTAAACTTATGAATCGAATTGTACTTTTATTAAGTAAAAGGACTAGTTTTGTAAATTGCACAAAGATGAGGGTAAATCGTACATGTATTAAAATAAGGGGTATATTCTGTAATTTTGTTAAATGGAGGGCTTATTGTGTAAATATTAATATGTAAAGGGTTAAAATGTGATTTAATGAATTATGGGGTTTAATTTGGAAATTAATAAACTAAAGGGTATAAAATGTAAAATGGTCAAACTAGAGGTACTTAAATCGTATACATGTTGAATTATGAGTTTGAATGGATAATTTGTAATAATTGCATTTTCGACCTTAACTTTGGTATAATTACAATTAAAACCCTAGATTATGAAAAGTTGTTATATTTAACCCTAAACTTCTATAACTTACTAAATTTGGAAACCTGCTAAAAATAGAAAGTTACTTAAAATGGAAAGGCAAGCTAAAATAAGTAATTAAGAACCTATTGTAATTCTCTTCTACTCCTTTAGGTGTGAAGAAGGAGAGGTCTTGATCCTTGACAGTGCTTTCTATTTCTTGTTCTTATTTGCATTCGTAATAAGGTACAGATATTCTGCCCTTTTCAGTAAGGTGCCTTCATTTCCTTTTGATTTGATTCGTATTAGGGTTTCCTATACCATTGCTATGTTCCCTACATTTTGGTTCGTTTATTCGATTCATTTTGACTTTGATGTTCGATATGACCCTGTTTACTTTGAACCTTTGATATGAACCCTTTGCCATGAACCTTTGATTTTTGGACTTTGACTATGATTCGATGACTTAGACTATTTGAACCTTTGACCTTTGACCCTTCAGTTTGATACCCGAGCCAAGTTCGTTTCCTAGCCATGAAGGTAACATGGCCGTGTCATTGATGCACCAGTGGCATGACTCACGTGTGGGTGAGTGATTTCTCACACCGTCCCCATATTGTTCGTTGCATGCACATTATATTTATTATGGCCAATATTATTGTTCGGGGGATGTATGGGTTGCAATCCTAGGTTCGTGTCCGTGTTCGTGGACTTAACATGATTTGATATTATATATTGTTCGGTGACTGATGCTGGGTGCAATCCACGTCTTTCACAAAGTTCGGGAGCTGATCACTCCAATTTGATACATGAGGACACCCCTCATATTATCTGGTTACTTAAGAGGTATCCCCTCTAGATTGATACAGGGTTACTATATTTGGTTCGTGTTCGGGCTCGTGGTGGATTACTGACCTTTCTTTTCCTTTTCTCACTTTGTATTCCTTTGACTATACCTTATGTTATCCCAATGCACTATATTATATCATGTTCGTTTCGTTTGCTTTCGTTTATATATATCTGTTCACTGAACTTTTGAAGCTCAGCCGCATTTCCTTTTCCTGCGGCATGTATCTAAGCTAGGAGCTGGGATTTTGGCTATGGGATGAGAGTAGAGATTAGATGGAGCTTTTACCTTAGATTACCACCTTTATTTATGACATTTGTTTAGACTGGATTTCATTCTATTGTTCGTTTCCTTTGGATTTTTCGTTATCATTTGAACTTATGTATTTGGATTAAGCCGTGTTGGCTTGACTTCTTTAATGAATTTTGTTTAAGACTTCCGCTGTGTATTATGTATGCTTTGATTTGTCACCATAATGTGATACTTCTACCCTTTCCGGGTTGGGGTGTTACATATGGACTGTTTATGGACATTGGAATTAACGAAGGACTAACGACGTAACGCGAATGCAGTTAGGGTAAAAAGTGTAAATCTGGAAAAGAACAAGGACCTACTGTTTCTATTTTACATTCTTATTTCATTTTTCCATTTTTCACCACACCTTCACTTCATATGCATTTTTGAGCATTTTATTTGCATATCATTGAGTTTTGTTACTTATTATAACTAGAAACACTTCGAGTTATACATTTTAAGTATACCACACACTCCCACTTTAGAGATCCAATCGTTATTCGTTATTCATTTCGCACCCACCATTAGCACTTGGTTAGATTCTTAGACTCTACTATTTATCAGGTTCTGTTTGGAGCTGTTACCTTAATCTTATCCGAACTTACTTCCACTATCACCAGAATCACTAAGGTGAGTCGTAGCCCCACTTTTAATCATTTTATACTTTTGGGGGAGATACATGCTCAAATGATTTTTGTTTACTTTCATACTATGAGCAACTACCTGATTTACTCAGAATTATATTTTCTACTTATATGCTTGTTGTACTCTTTGAAAAGGGATATAAGAATGCTCTACCTGAAATTGCTTGTTTTGCTTGACACTGAACTCAACTAATAGTAGATACAAACTGTTGTGGTATAAAAGCACTATCACTGTTACAAGAAACTTCTGTATTTCACTAGAAATAATCGCCATGATTAAAATCGCACCAACTAAACCACCTACTTACCCATATTGCCTAAGTTAACTTTATATCCCTCGATCATGAGCCATTAATCACTGCGGTGAGCGCGAATATAGTGAACAGCTTCGAAACCTGTTGGAGGCTGACGACCTATCCCACTAAATACTTTGACGGAATGCCTATGTGGTTAGTCGTATTTAGTCGCGATGCGCTATATTTGAGAAAAATAGGAATCACCTATTACACGAGGGCTAACACCCATCAGTAATCTAATGGGACACCGCCGTTTTACGGTACTTTGTTAACGTTTTACGTGTCATGAGGCTTAGGGCAATATAATTATATGAATGTTTCATATATATATAATAGGATACAGCTGTATTTAGTAAACCACCACTCCACACTGACAGATTTCAGACACTAGATTGTTGTTTCCAATATGTGTTAGGATTATAGATCCTGTACTTGGAACTTAATTGTTATCTTATGTGATTTAATTGTGGCTCTTAATTGGTACAACTTATAAATTATTTCATCACTACTGGTAACTCGTTTCAAATATCATTCCAACTTTGAAACTATAGAAGAACACTGTTTTCTCATATATATATATATATATATGATCCAAATATCACCATGCATTCTCGAATCTATTGAAATAAATTGTTTTCCCATTAAACTCTACGAACTCACCAACCATTGTGTTGACACTTTTAAGCATGTATCTCAGGTAACTCACGGAGCAGGACAAGACACGGAGCGGGCATCATATATACTCTGATAATTTAAGTGGTGTAAAATCAAATATGTCATTCTTTCTAAACTACCATATCTTTTTATAAAGACTTCAAATCGAATATTTCACCTTTGTATCAACAAAATTATTTTGAATGACATATAACTTTCAAAACGTCTCTTTCAAGCCATTTTCTATAATTATGAATTCGATCCTCACCGTAACACCCTAATTATTTTCCGCTGCCATAAAACAAAATTAGAGGGTGTTACACAAAATGACAATAGTTCAATACTAAAATTAAACCCGAATGTAAAACTAAATCAAATGTCCCTATGGCTTCAACTGCCGCACATATGCCATTGCCCACGTACAAGTAGCATTCCCCATAGTTCAGCTTCTTCGCTCCTCTAAGCCCCTGCGTAGTATTACAAATGTGAGTACCACATCCTGTATCATATATCCAGGCATTTTGCTTACAAGGAAAAGAAAATAATTCAACCATAAAAATACCTGAAGTGCTCGCGCCGTTTGCAGCCTTGGCATTTTATTCTTGTGACAATCCTCAAGCAGCAATGGACAGTCCCTCTTCCAATGTCCAGGAGTGTTGCAGTGGTGACAAGAAGCCGTATCCTTCTTGGGATAATCCTTCTTCACAGGAGGATTCTGCTTCTTGGGCTTCTGTTGATGGATCATGATCTGTTTTCCTTTGTCAGCTTTGCCTTTGCCTTTCTTGTTCACATGTCGCGGCTTGTTGGGCTTAGTGATCCTACCACCATAAACAGCCATTACAGCAGGTGTAGGTGCCTTCTTTGAGAGTCCCTTCTCAAAGTCAATAAGCATTGCATGCAAATCACTTATTGTCTTCCCCGTGCAATGCATATTAAAGTTGCGCACAAACTCGCCATACAATTCCTCATTGAGGGATCGATTGATGAGGCCAACTTGTACATCTTGCACATACCCGAATCCGAGTGCATCCAATTGGTCAAGGTATCCTTTCATCTCCAATACATGTGCACTCACGGGTTTAGTTGCATCCTGCTTACACTTGGCCAGAGAATCCAAAAGATCATACAACTCTGCCATAGGTGGTTTTTCAAACATTCGTTTGAGCTCATTTATCATGTCCATCGGGCCATAATTCTCAAACTGCTTTTGCAGCTGAGTATCCATCCCCGATAGCATGAGGCAAGCAACATCATTGTGCTTGTCATAAGCATTGTTGAACTCTTCAAGTTCAGCATTTGTTGCAGTAGCAGCAGGAGGAGCAACAGGAAGAGGCTCACTAAGATATTCATAACGTTTGGCCATTCTAAGAATAATCCTTAGAGAACGGTACCAATCGTTGAAATTTTTAGTCCCAGTCAACTTCCCTCTTTCAATCATCTGTTTGAAAGCAGAGCTCATGTTTGACATGTTTGTGTTGTCGGGTTGGGCCATTTCTACAGAAAAAAGTTCAAAAGTTAGTACTTTCGATAATAAACTTTTCAAGAAAATTAAACACCCATGGTAAATTAACATTTAACCATTTAATTTTCACTAAAAACTAGGATCCAAATTGACGTCGTTTCATTACATCAGCTGAGGCTGCTAGCAATGAAAGTACTCAATAAGGTACGGGTCACGCCCAATTGCTAATATCCAATTGCAATTCCTAGAATCATGGGACTTACATTATTTTGCCAACAACAGTTGCAAATGTAAGCATGTTTCATCCCCAAATCTTTATGCCTTGACGCCGTTTCATCACATCAGCTGAGGCTGCTAGTGATGAAAGTGCTCAATTAAGTTAACCAATTTAGAAACATGTAAATTGACGCCGTTTCATCACATCAGCTGAGGCTGCTAGCAATGAAAGTGCTTAATTTACCCTTTGATTACCATTCTTTGAATCATTACATCAGCTGAGGCTGCTAGCAATGATAGAATGTAATCTCAGGTGTTTCCGTATTAATTGGATGGCATATTACTTAAATTTTAAGGGTATTAAATTTTTGATGTTTAATCAAAAAATATGTACAAGATGTCATGCATTCATCTTGTATCATATGTTTTCTACAAAAAACTATTTACTCATTCGCAGCTTAAAATCAACAAAATTTTAATTGATGGCGTTGAGAAACTTACAACATTGCCTTAAGATGCTTCGTACTTTTTCATGGTGTACTTGGTAAGTCTATTATTGACGCACAGGCGAGCAGAGAGACAGAATGGAGTCTCTTTAAGGCCACAATTTAATGCGAAACCAACCTTATACCCACTTTATAGTTTGTCAATAATAGGTCCGCCGTTTCGACTATTTTTGTACAGTCGCATCAATCAATTAAAAAACTTTAAGATTTAAAGCTTAAAACATTAATTTATGTAGTAAATTATTAATTGCTAGTCTCACCTGGGAGCAAATTACCATGTGAAGCGAACCACTATTGGCACATAAGACCTGGCAATAAATAATTTTACCACAAATGTTTCACAGTTATTAGATTCAATTATTTTTTATTCAAAAAATGACCCTCTTTGTTGTTTACGATCCATCATAATTAAAACACAAAGATCAAGTAATTAAAAAAAATAAACAAACACTTAATAACATATATATGATCATTAACAATATTATATAACCACATGCAAACCTTTTTGATAAATCCTATTAATAATCTCTATGTGAATTTTTAATGTATGTAATTAATAAAACTCCCATTGGTTTTCGAGCTCATTGTGCCCAATGGTCCACAGACGCCAAATAACTTGGACGCGTAAGTTTTAATTAATTAGATACCACATTGCACATAACCAATTAATTAATATATTTAATTAAGGTCTTCGCTAATTTTAGTTTTATCTTATAAAAAAAACATGTAGCAATTAAACATCAATTTTTTTGACAAAACATGCATGTTTTTGTAATGAATCCTCATATTGCACTTATAATCATATAGCACATATTATCAAGTCCATATTTGTACGCATACTAATTAATGACATCTCAAGGTACTCATTAATTAAACACATAAAATTTCATGCAATCCTAGGGTTTTCTACAAGATTTTAACAATACATAAACCCTAAAAAATAAATGTTGGTAATCGACCAAGAAAAAAATTAGGGTTTTCATAAATCTTACACCCTAGAATTTTTAAAAGCATGTATCTATTCATATAGGTTCACTTTTATGCGTTTTTAGTAATTAATTACACGTTTTAAACGGGCTCAAGATGCCACTGTTGGAATATGTGAATCATAAAACTATAAACACATAAACATAACACATAACATCAAAGCATACGCAGTGGAAAAACAAGATCTACAAACATGTAATTAATTAACTAAATTTAAATAGATGCGTACCTTTTGGTTTCTAGCAAGAACAAGAAACCGGATCTACAAGAACAAGGTATAAACCCCAACTAGGGTTTACTATGGATCGAATGGGGAAAATTCAAAAGCTAAAGAAAGCTTGTTATTTGTTCTTGTGCATACGTAATACTAGCGAATCAATGAGAAAAGCTAGGTTCTAATCACAAAACAATTCCAACACTTATGTTGAAGCATGATCGAAAATCCCAAGGGTTTGGGAGGTGTATTCGACTGGCCACAAGAAGAAGAGAAGGAGAAGAGAAGTTGGATTGCTAGGAATTAGGATTAGGATTAAGGAATTACAAATACAAAGGGTTTGTATTTATAGAGTTCCCAAACTTCCTCTCCAAGTTAGGTTAGGAAAAAGTTTCCTAATCCCCCTCCAATTCTCCTATTCGGCCGACTCCCACAAGCCAAAGGAGATCTAGAATCTTCTTGGCTTGTATTTTCAATTCTAGTCCTTGTAGTTAATATTTAACGACCGTTAATCAAACTCCGTTAAATACTAACGACCGTTAAGTGTTTGTTTGTGAAATGAATAAATAAATCATAAAACTATATTTAATTATTCAAACCATTGAGACTCTTACGTATTGTGTGCAATCCCGAAGTCTCGTGTTCGAAACTGGACATACGTATATTAATTATTATCCATAAATTCTAACAGAATTAACTTTGGAACATTACACCACTCATAATTACCAGCACGAAACTTTCAATTTTACCAACCTTTTAGTTTTTCATCAAAGGCAAGGTTTCAGGTGTCGTGCCAAAAGTTATGATTTTTATGTACTAGTTTATATTGACCAAGTCTTAGTTTACGTATTTTAATCTCATGGTTTGCAACGTCTCTTCGTAGTCAATTCCTCTCACAACCAAACTTGCTTTATATTTTTCTACACTCCCATCTGCTAGATATTTTGTGATAGTTAAAAAGACGACAACAAAAATATTATAAGGAAATTAAAAGAAAGCCCGCGCGACAAGTGTAGTGGTAGGACCATCTCGAACATGATCAAGTTAACTAGCACGAACAACGCTTCATATTCTTAAAAGCTTAAAAGTTAATTAATAATCAAGATCTTATCAAACAAAGGATAAAATAATCAAACAAACAAATTATTATTTCGATTTTCAAACCACAGGACTATTCATGTAATTCTTCTATAACAGCACTTCATATTCTTAAAAGCTAAAAGTTAATTAATAATCAAGATCTTATCAAACAAAAGGATAAAATAATCAAACAAACAAATTATTGTTTTGATTTTCAAACCACAGGGACTATTCATGTAATTCGTCTATAACAACAATTCATATTCTTAAAAGCTAAAAGTTAATAAATAATCAAGATCTTATCAAACAAAGAATAAAATAATCAAACAAACAAATTATTGTTTTGATTTTCAAACCACAGGGACTATTCATGTAATTCTTCTATAACAACACTTCGTATTCTTAAAAGCTAAAAGTTAATTAATAATCAAGATCTTAACAAACAAATTAGTTATGATTTTTATGTACTAGTTTATATTGACCAAGTCTTAGTTTACGTATTTTAATCTCATGGTTTGCAACGTCTCTTCGTAGTCAATTCCTCTCACAACCAAACTTGCTTTATATTTTTCTACACTCCCATCTGCTAGATATTTTGTGATAGTTAAAAAGACGACAACAAAAATATTATAAGGAAATTAAAAGAAAGCCCGCGCGACAAGTGTAGTGGTAGGACCATCTTGAACATGATCAAGTTAACTAGCACGAACAACGATTCATATTCTTAAAAGCTTTAAAGTTAATTAATAATCAAGATCTTATCAAACAAAGGATAAAATAATCAAACAAACAAATTATTGTTTTGATTTTCAAACCACAGGGACTATTCATGTAATTCTTCTATAACAACACTTCGTATATTAAAAGAAAGCCCGAGGATAGCAGTATGTTGATTTCTCTTTTAATATACTTGTCTAGTTTTGAACTTTTAGTACTAAAATTGTTCTAAGTTCCGTCTATGTCTACATACATATATGTTTGAACACAAAGGTTATAACCCAGTTTGTGAGAATATAACAAGTGACAAATAATTAACAAGTTAAACTCATGCACTCCAATTTTTGTGAATACGTACTAGCTATCCAATGTGAAGTAGCATATCGCAAACGCGTTTTACAATTTATTAAACACTAAAACATACATCTAAACCATAATTCGATGGATCTAAAGTGAGAAAAACAGAATCAAATACTAGGTGGACGAGAATTAAGATTCTTGAAGAAGAATTGTATGCTTTCCACTTTATTAGAAAGAAAGAAGATTAGATTCCCAAGTTATAGATATATATATATATATATCACCCCCTAACCATCTTCCATTCATAATTCATTTGCAATTCATTATTCTTCACTCTCTCATATAACCAAAAAAAAAAAAAAAAAAAAAATGTCTTCAAACGGAAGCACATCTTAAAGCAATGGAAGTAGCAAAGGAATCTCCAGGGATCACCGTAACGCCGAGCACTGTCTCCATCGCTTCTATATACTCTATGATCACCCATTCTTGAGATCATAGAGCCAAAGAATGGGTGCTGTTTGTTCCTGCTTTAAGAGCCAAAGAGGAGGAGGGGGAGATACTAGTGATCATAGAAGCGATGGAGACACTGCTGGGCGTTGGGCTGATCCCGGTATAGCCAAGAAAGCGTCTACTTACATCGACACTATGAAAGATAAATACAAGGTTGTTGTTTTATAAGATACTCCGTCGTATAATATATTTTTGATCGTATTATTATTTATTAGCAGTAAAATAATATATTTTGAATGTCTGAATTGATATATGTAGTATAAAAACAACATTAAATATGAGAATATGAGATATGTTAGGTATGGACTTGCGTTTCCGGTTAGTTGATGGTTTTTAAATACTTGTGATACATATACATTTTTAATTGTTTTTTTCTTCGTTGATATTTTCCGCTTTAATTAATTGTGACTAGCAAGTGACAATATTGAGGTATCATTAAGATTATTTTACATTAGTCGATTGAAAGTATAACCGCCACAAGATCGATGAGGACCATATATATAACGAACCGCCTGATCGAATTTTGTTGTGTAGCCAACATGACTTTGCTTCCTGCCAACGAGTTTGTCCTCGATCATTGGGCCAGTGTGACCAAATTTATGGGGTTGCGCCAGATGGAGGAACTTACTTTTGCTACTGTGACCAAATTTATGGCTTGTGAAAAAGGACAGGTAAATTCACTTTGATTCCTCACGACAACTAGTTTGAACTTTAAAGTGTAACTTTGATGTAATGTGCAGCTCACTTGATGGTCGTAAAAAGCTCCTTATAGCCATTTTTGGAATGGAATACTTGTTGGTTAATATCTGCAAGGTAAGCATAGTCATGGTTGATGCAATTTAGTATGCCCAACTGACCCATTATAGATGAAACATAACCCAAATCGGTTTAATAAAAACTGTTTATTGCAGGAGCGTCATATACAAATAAGAGGCTTGGTTGAATCACTCATGGAAAGGCTTGAAGCCCAGAAAGCAATGTCTGACTCATCAGAAAGAGAAGTTGACAAGAAATTTCAGTATGGAGATGAACTCGAGAAACGAATGGGAACAAGTAAGAAAAAGATGAAGATAAAATTGTCTTGTAAGAAAATGACTCTTGTATCAACAACCCGAAACCAATCCAAATAATGAGGTGAAAGAAGCAAGATGAGATGGAAGAAAAAGACTGCCAGGTGTCAACTCTGAACAAAAGCAGTTAAGGGAAGAAGAACTCAAGAACATAAAAGATGATACTGCAAATGCCATTGAAAATGGAAACAAGCTTCAAAAGCTGAAAAATCCAGTTGATGATGATTGATTTAGTACAACAAGAGTCACGGGATGAAGGAATTGGCTTCAAATGCTAACGGGTGAAGAGGGTATGGATCAAAGCAGTCAACTTTATGATGCAAGACGGATGAAATCATAAGAAAGATGAATTTAAAGTATTCCCCAGAAAGAAACAAATACAAGAAAACTGCAAGAAAGTCAATTTTTGTAATGCAGTTATGAAGAAATATGTATTCCTTAAGAGATCACAATAAAGGAAATACGTTGTTAATGTGATGGCAGAATGCTTTGATTCCAAATTTGTGTTTGATGAATGTGTCTGAGAAATGTTTACCGATTTGGGTGTTTCATGAGGTGCTCCGACACCAATTTTCTCAACCCTCGTCAGTCAGGGTCTTAATCATATAAACTTGTTTTTATGATGATCCTGACAACATACCCAATGATGATCGATGATAAGCTCCTAATAAATAGTGAGGGTAGCAACTCTCCTCCTAACTTGGGTAGTCCCACTATTGAGTTCTGCCACTGAGGATGATAAGATGGCTGCAACACTTTGAGAATGATTTTGTAATTACACCTTTTGGTGGCTAGTGACCCAACCCCATTAATGGTTGGTTCTGCCAGTAAAGATGATGAGAGATGGCTGCAACACTTTGAGGATGATGATTTTTTAACTTCTGTGGGTATTAATGAGGATGTTTTTAATAAATATAACGATTATGTAATCGATTCCAAAGTTAAGTTTGGTCTTGAAAAGTTTGTGAATTATTCAAAACTGAGTATTGAAAAGTTTGAAACAAAACATTACTGGCAAGCTTGTAAGGATCAACATTGGATTTTGCTTGAGAAGATGTAGGTACCTGATTTTCACAATCTGTGACTGATTACACGCAATCTTTATTTGGCACTCAGGTAAGATATTATATATCCCTGTTAATATTCCTATCTCTATAAGACCTTACACATTTTCTTAATATGTCTGCAATGTAAGCATAGTGAATCCTTGTTAGTATATTTCTTGTGGGGTTGATCAAAATTAACAGGCAAAAACATTAATGCCATCTTTTATTGCATTACAAAACTTATGAATATGCTGTGGGTGACTTTTTTTCCTTCAAGTTAAATGTACCGGGTGTAGAACCCAAATCGACCCATTTAATGGGTTGAAATTGGCCCCTCTAGCAATTACAACTTTTTCTTTGGATTTGTCATATAAATTAGGTTGGAGACTTTGGACTGTCAAGGATCAAACGGAAAACCTACCTACCTAAGTTACAGGTGGTGTCAAAGGGCTTTCTTTACCACTCGAGTATCTGAAAAGGTTAGAATACGTCCTGCAACATACGCCATGCATTTAATGTCGAAACACATCAGGAATGTAGTTTGCAAAAAGGAATCGTTGTCGAGACATTTGATTCCTGGGAGAGAAATTGTATGTCCTCTATTATACGGGGGCACAGTGTATACAAAAGCTAGACTCGATGGATGGTTATTGAGCCTTGGATCAAACTATAAACTAATGTCATATCAACAATATGCACAGCCGTCACTGTGTGATCACTTTGCTATAGCATTATTATGCTTGAGAATTTTTTTATGTTATATGACTAAAAGCAATTCCCGTTATTGAAATATATCAATGATTCATATTAGGGAAAACTGCCTAGAAATGTAACATTAAGTACTCTGTGTGGTATCCATTAATTAGTTTCTCATAAAAGTAGTTTAAAATTCCCATCTCATGACTAAAAGCAGACATTCAGAATCACTTGATGTTTCTCTCATAACAAGTCCATGACGAATAAAAATAACATCATTTTGGTACCGAAGGGCTTGTGTCCCAATGGTACCTCTTGTTGCGTGAGAAGCTCCCCAACCAAATGGTTGTGGGTTAAGTCTTGCTTAGGACATGTGAGATACTTGTAGTGTATAATTTGTGAGACAGTTAGTTGCCGTCCTTAAAATTAAAAAAAAAAAAAAAAAAAAAAAAAAAAAAAAAAAAAATTATTTTGGTTTTCTCTACTTTTCTAATTTCCCATCTTATGCATGCAGGCACTAGAGAAGTCAAAATATGAGCAATCACTTTATCATTTTGGTAAGGCACTTCATTGCTATTGCTGAAAAGGAATTAGAACATATCTCACAATAAAAGTGAAGTCACTTTATCATAGTTATCTACTTTTAAAACTTTATCATAGGCACATTGCACTTTATGGTGACCCCAACCCCAACACTATCAGTATAAGATAAATAAATTAATAGATATGTATTTAACGATTAAAGGCATATAACAAACATGTGACAATTAAGTTTCGACAAAACCCGTGAAGATCTTTAATTTAAAAATATTATAATTATTATTGCTCATAAACTTAAGTTTATGAAAGTGATTAGCTTTTACTAATCTTTATATAATGTATGTCGAGGAAGATATAAAAGAATATAATGTATCTTTAATACTTAACTTCGTTTCTCATGACAATTTTATATTTCTTTTGTGGAGCAAAATGCGCTAGCACAGATTTTTAAATCTATGAGTATAGTGTGTAATATCTTTGACACACTTGTATTTCATATACATCACATTGCATTTTTGCATAAATAGCATTTTTGTTTGCTACTTTCTTATTGTATTTTCGCCACTGCTAGTGGTTTGTCATTGTCATACTACCTCGACCATAGCATTTAACATGATAAATGATCTTTAACCATTTGTCGTTACATTATCACATTCACATGAGGGAATGAGGATCTCATATTGACCATTTTATCTCATTCACTTGAGGGAATGAACATCTTATGTTGATCATTTTATCACATTCGCTTGAAGGAATGGAGATCTTTATGTTGCAACTTGAGGTTGCCAACCAGTTTCTTTTAACACGACAATATGGAGCAAATTTAGTAAACGGGTTTATCGTGTTTGTTCAAACATGCCTATTTCTTTTATATCAAAGCATCGTTCTCGATATATGAGTATATTCGAGGCATTAACCATCTCATCACATTTTTTCTTTTCATCATTAAGATGTACTACTTAATATTGCGAAAAATGTGCTTGCATTTGCAAGAATCTCTTGCTTATGATGGTCAAATCTTTCTTTTAGATTTTGACATACATTTAACGGATCTTTCACCGTTATATATTTTCTTTTTAATTCAGATCTAACACTGAAATTATGAGATCATAGTATGTAGGAGTGTAATAATACACATAAAATATTTGGATGATACATAAAACAATAACAACAGAGAAAATTGTTGATATAAATAAATGCCTAAAAATATTATCAATATTTATCCATATCTCTATGTTTTGATGATCACAAAATGTAAACTCATTAAAACATAAACTTATAAATTAAACAAGTACTTAGTTGTAAATATTCACTTCTACAACTAAAATCACTTAAGGTATGAATGAACTAATGCTTAATGCATTATATGATCAAAGGAACATTTTCTTAAAAACTAGATTTTTTATAAAACATCAAAAACATTTTATATATTTTTGAAAAACATTTTTGGCATTAAATAAAAATGTTTAATCTTTTATAAAAATATGAATTCAAATTTTTAACCAAAATCAGTTAAAATGTTCCAGAAAAACCTTCCACACAAAAGGACAAAATTGCCCAACGTTCAGTAGGGGCGGCCCCCTTAATTTTACTAGGCGGCCCCCTTAATAATTAAGGGGACCGCCCCCGCTCCAGTAGGCTCCAGCTGTCCAGATTTTTTCCTATAAATACAAGCTTTCTCCTGGATTTTTTCTCAACCCTTTTGCACTAAAACTTTCTGTTGTAGATCTCATTTCATATCTAAACAAAAACCTTTGATCATGTAATCTTAAGCATTGGTTTCCAAGTGATCCAAGCTTCCACCATCCAAGTGCAAAAGAAGAATACTTCTATCAATCAAGATTAGAAGTATTACAACTTAGTTTCATCTTGTTACTTAAGTTGTGTGTTTAACAAAGTTTGTAAATCATTCATTCATTTGTATGTAAGGTGTGTGTTGTAGATTAGTGTTGTGTGTAAGTAGTGAAGATGTTGTATAAGTAGTTGTGGTATAGAAGTTGTGAGGTCAAAGTGTAGAAGTCGTGAAGCCATTGTGTAGAAGTCGTGAACCCGTGGTGTTGAAGTCGTGAAGCCGTAGCATAGAAGCTGTGAAGCGGTCGTGTTAAAGTTGTGAAGTCCTAGTCGTGAAGTTCTTGTGTTGAAGTCGTGAAGCCATAGCATAGAAGCTGTGTAGCGGTCGTGTTGAAGCAATGAAGTCCTAGTCGTGAAGTCCTAGTGTTGAAGTCGTGAAGCCGTAGCATAGAGGTTGTGTAGCGGTCATGTTGAAGTCATGAAGTCTTAGTCATGAAGACATGGTGTTGAAGTCGTGAAGCCGCATCATAGAGGTTGTGTAGCGGTCGTGTTGAAGTCGTGAAGAAGTCGTGAAGAAGTCGTGAAGCAGTCGTGAAGCCGTTGTGAAGTAGTCGTGAATAAGTTGTGTTGTGAAGTTGTGAGATTGGTTCTAGCTACTATTAGAACTCGACATTTAGCTTTGTGTCGTTAAACCCGTGTAAGCCAAAGTTGTGTACGGTTTTCTCCGCCATAAGGGAGCTTATTGAAGTTGTGAAGAAAACTCTCGAGCAAGGTGTGCTCGGGGAGTGGAGTAGGGCAAGGAAGGTGTCCTTGTAGCCGAACCACTATAAATCTCTCGTGTCTCGGTTAGATCTTTCCATACCTTATTTATTTCTTTACTTGCATCGTCATTACTTTCATACACATAGGTTTATATAATTGCTAGTATTAATTAGAGGTCGACTTCACATAAAGATCAATTTGAAAATCCATTCAAGAAACCAAAACTTTTACAATCAATTTAAAAGAATACATATATAACTAAAGGTTTTATAATAAATTAAAAAGACGTAAAACTATTCAACCCCCCCTTCTAGTTTTCCACAATTGGTATCAAGAGCCACGTCAATCAAGATCTTTAAAATATACTGTATTTTAAAACTTGAATCGATCTATGGAATTCGAAAAATATCTAGAAGGGGAATCTTTGCTAAAACCACCACTATTTGAAAACTATACTTTTCTTGAATGGAAAAATAAATTTGAAACTTATGTGAAATCAATTGATCTAGATCTTTGGCATGTCATTTCGATTGGTGATTTTCAACCAACAAAAACGGATTTTGAAAGTCAAAATGATTATTTAAAAACAAAGAATAACAAAAATAATGAAGCTAAAATAATTATTTACAAAACCTTGCCGAAAGTTGAATATGAAAGAATATCTTTCTGTAAAACGGCAAATGATATTTGGAAAAATCTCTTAAACTTTCATCAAGAAAAATGTCAAGCCAAAGATGAGGATTTTGATCTTGTACATGAATTAGTTATCTTAGAAAATTTAATAGATAAAGATTTAGATAAAATAGATACATGTGCTACTAGTTCAAATGTTGTTAATGTAGGTATTAACGACGAAGACTACATGAATCAACTCCAAAGTGAACTCAATCCAAAATCATGGAGTGACACAGACGAAGGAGAAGATCATGATCCGTACAAGACATGTTCAGGTCAAGCCACTTCGGTTTAAATAAGATCATCATCTGAGACATTATGAAGAAAAGCTAGGACGTGAGGTAAGTTCTCTATTTAAAATTTCATAAGTAATTACTTCATGCATATAATCTTATTAATGCCTTAGGATATGCTTGGTCTGATAGGTTGCTTTACCTTTACACTTTAGTTATATTCGTTCTGTGGCTTAATAAACTAGAAACCCTTTAGTTAGCCCCCCTAAGTGTTAGTGAACCAAGCAATCTTCATATTTGGTACTCTTCGATAGGTAAATTTAGGAACTTAATTTCTTCTAAAAAGAGAATGACTACTGGAGAATCTATTGACTAGAAACTCAATTTGACCTAACGGTTGAATTGCTTCTATGTGAGAAGTTGGGTGTGTGTAACCCGTAAAAACGGTCGTGTTTAGCCTGAATTGAGCACCACTAGTAATAGTCTCATACTCATTCTCCAACTTGAATACATTATTCTTCCTAAATATACCTAACGATAGTTTACTGTTATGAACTTTGCTTTTCACTAAAGATTTTCATTCCTAGATGTATGTCATCCTGCATATATAAAATTTCTAGATGTTTACTTGCTTCTATGTGATTTGACTGCATGCCTTCGTAATTATTTGTTTAGTTGAATGCATTGTCATTATAATAGCTTTTGTTTTTCTCTAACTACTCTGACATGATGTATCTTTGTATTTAGTCATAATACATGCGTAAATGTCATAGGATATGTAGAAAGAGGTAGCATGTGACAATAGACTTGAGCATGAGATCTTTTATAAACCATTATTTTTTAAACCTATAATTAATGGGACTTATTTTTAAATTTGCAAAAACTTCACATTTTGGAAAAATGATTTTTCAAAAGATTATGACACATTGCTATTAAACATGTTTCACCATCCTACCTTTCTTTCAAACTTGTGTCCATAATTACGTGTTTATCAAAAACCAAAGATTGGAAAAATATGTTTTCTTTCCTCATAAAAACATTTTGAAACAAAGCCAAAACTATTTCATTAATATACTTTTCACATCCACATAAAACCTACTTTCAAGCATTGTTGAATAATGCCAAAAACATTTCTTTAAATCATGTTTGGTGATCTCATATATGTCATATATACTTGTGTATATGACACTTATAAGTGAACTAAATCAATAATGAAAAATCATGGTTTACTTATTAAAGATCTCACTTGGTACAAGTCTAGAAGTCCATGCTATCACAACTCCACATTCCCTTGTACATAGATAATCAATAGGATTAATTAACTAGCTTATTAATCTTCCTAAATATGATACTATGAATTACTTGGTGCTATGTAGTGTTTTCTTGTCTAACATATATATGTTACATGCTAAATGAGTTGTTTGCATGCTAGATAATAATGAATATGCTTAGCATACATAAGTTATTAAATCCTAAATTGCCTCAAAAGAAGTTGGACTTGCTTGAAACTAAACCCAAAAACACAACCCTTTCAACAATTTTCTGCCAAAAACCCATTTCCAGTAACCTGGAAATCAGCAGATGGGCGGCCCCCTTAATTCATTAGGCGGCCCCCTTAATATTTAAGGGGACCGGCCCCTTAATTAAGGGGACCGGCCATCTGATGGTCGAAGGTGCTGCTCTCTTTTTCTATTTTTTAGCCCATTTTATCCTATACTTCCCAAAATTCACAAACACATTTTGTCACAAACCACCCACCAAAATTTACCTTCCACAATCACATCATCACTACACCATAAACACCCAACTCCATCATAAATGCTCATCCATATCATCCATCCAAACATGTCATCATCTAACCACCCAAAATCCAAGCCTTCAAGAGTTGCTAAAATCTCAGTGAGGCCCATTTGGAGGAGGAAGCTTGACATTTGCCATAACCCAACAAATGATGTTGTTCAAACTCAACCAACACCTAAACCTCATCCTAATGAACCCTTTCACACACATAACCAATCATCCATATGTCCACCTTCATTCACTCATAATTACCCAAGTTCACAAATGTCTCCACCACCAAAAGTGTCACCACCACTTCCACCAAATAACAACCACTATCCACCATCATCACCTTCCACTCAACACTTGAAGTTCATTGAAGAACTCAAGGAAGCCCATGAGCTTAATGCTCTCCTTGCTTTGCACCTTGCTCAAAGCAACTTAAACCCATCACCATCCATATCACCATCATTACCATCATCACCACATCACTTGAGTCAAATTGAGAAACATGTCAACAATTGTCCTTGTTGCATCTTTCTCCAATATCAAACCATCATTACCATTATCACCATCCATCTCACCATCATTACCATCATCACCACATCACTTGAGTCAAATTGAGAAACATGTCAACAATAGTCCTTGTTGCATCTTTCTCCAGAATCAAACCATCACCTTAAATGAGCGTCTCACTTGGATTGAGTATCTTCTCACTAGATCTAATCCAACACCACCACTTGAACAACATCAAAACCCTCATTCAACATGGTCAAGTCCAAGCTCTCCACCTCCAATTCCTCTATCAACACTCTCTCCAACATCCATACACCCAAACTTACAACCCCATTAATCCAACATTTTTTACCCCCTCTTTACCATCATCCATCCAAAATAATCCAAGTTTTCATGTCTCAAGCAAGTACAATGGATCTTTTAGGCAATTTAAAATTTTCTACTTATTGCATGCTATAAGCAAAATATGTGTTGTATCAATAATTATGTTTTTAACATAATTATTTTCAACTAATGAATGCTTTATTTCTTGTCTTTAATATATGATTGTTATGCTTATTGCTTGTATACTTGATATCATGATATATATACATGCTTGATGATTAATAACATGCTTATTCCATAATATGTTTTAAATGTATGCATGCGTAATTAACATGTTTATGTCACTATTTAATCATTCTTGATGTACATGATTCAAATGGAGCTTGCTGCAAAAACACCCTAAAAATGACCCTTTTCTGGAAATTTTTCAAATTTGGTCGCCTGGGAAAACACCAGATGGGCGGCCCCCTTAATTCCCTAGGCGGTCCCCTTAATTTTAAGGGGGCCGGCTGATGCGCGTGATGTGTCGTTGCGGTTTAGCAGTTTTAATGCCTACTCAAGTTTTAAATTTATATTTAGCCGACTTATCAATAACACACACACTTAACGAGCAGTGTACCCGGTCAGTATGAAGATAATGGTAAGTAGAGTGTCGATCACTAAGAGTGGAACGTATTATCTAGTTATTCTAATCAGTATTTTAATATCCTAACGCAAGGGGGTTTCAGCCTGAGAGACTGGCACGATTTGTTGTTTGCAATAAAATAATAAAATAAACAAATAGGCACGAATCAGCAAGTAGCACACACGTACACAGATAGATACTCGAGACAATAAGAGGGTTGTCCTTATGATTAAGTAGATTGTCACTTGTTTTATTGATAGCTTTATATGAAGTGTATGTAATTAACCCTTTCTCGTTGGTCCTATTCTCATCGGCGAGTAAACCCTTAATGATTACTTATGTCTAAAAGTTATTCCTAAGTGATCAATTTAGAAACAACCGTGGGAGCCACATCTTGTCCCGCAGTCGGATGCCCGCAAGCCACTAATAAACACAGAGGTTATCAATGCACTAATAAGTAGTAACCAAAGACATCAACATATAAACTTTAATTGATGGGAAAGCAAGTATTAAAGGGAGTGCAATCTTTCGTTGTCACATTACACAAGCCACCAATCCTGATGAATTAAAGTTTGCTAACACAATAAAACAAAACTACTTAATGAATTAAATACATGCAGCACCTTCTTACAGCTCTTGTATCTTCGATTTGGGTGTGTCTTGTGCTGCCTCCTTGACTGAATTCGTCCTTTTGCTCTGCTGTCCGAACTTCGGTTTTAGGGTTTCGAACTCTCTAACTCGTCTGGTCTACGGGGTATTTATAGTTTCTGTCTGAGGGAAGATGCGGCGCATCTACTTAAGTAGATGCGGCGCATGTACTTAACTTCGCGTGGGGTCCAAGATTATAATATTCAGGAATATTCGTACACCGCCAGAAGATGCGGCGTAACTCTTGATTAGATGCGGCGCATGTCCTCTTGTATCTTGGATCGTATCTGGTGATGTCTTGATAGAGATGCGGCGCATGTCGAGAGTAAGATGCGGCGCATCTGGAGCAGAATTGACTTGATCTTGTCCATGTCAGTAGACTTCCACTTTATGCACGTTTTGCTCCATTATTAGTCCATAATCGCTAAGTTTCACCAAATGCTTGTTTTTACCTGAGAATTACAAAAGTAAACGATTAAGTATCAATCCTCATACATAATATAGTAAAACAAGTCAAATTAATAGGATAAATGATAGTAATAAAATGTACTTATTTGAGTTCATCAAATATCCCCCCACTTGAACTTTACTTGTCCCCAAGTAAACCTTAGAATTTCATTTATGAAAATGTATCCTAAAAGATGTTAGGATTTATTTTTATATTTAAGCATGTATTCATTTATTTCATAATCACACAACTAAACACTTAACGAATTAGAAGTAAAATAAAATAAGTCGATAAAAGCAAATCTAATCGTTTAACTGTCCAGTCGCGACGAATATTCTATCATAAGCTTGGCAAGCATACACATCTCCACCACTAAAGCTAAGGAATAACAAGTCTAAAGCGGTAAAAAAGGGTTTTTAGGCTAAAGGGTTAATTATTCTTATTTGCACTATCGATCTCAAATTCCAGAAAAGGCGACAAAATCACAAATACATGATCGAATCCACGAACACGATACTTGCAATTGCTCAAATCCTTAACTCGAATAGGCTAAAGATAGGTCCAAACTTTACCAATAATAATATATCAAAAAGGGCGACAAAATCATAAATACATAGCCGAATCCACGACTACGATACTTAAGATTGCTCAAATCCCTAATATCAATAAATCAAAGGTTCGGTTGGATAAAGAACAATACAGGGTATGGATAACATTTGGGATATAAATTGGTGTAAAAATAAAAATAAACAAAACAAAACAAATAGATTAAAATCCTAAGTGTGGTTAATCACTATCCCAACCATCCCATGAATAAGACTCATATCATTGAATAACTCACGCTTTAACACTTGAAACACACGCTTTAGGTAGACACGAATTATACTCAACAAAATCTTAATCAAAGAATAAACCTTAATTGGCGTTCCCGTAACTGCCAATTCCCATTCAATCCATAGATATAATACAACAAATAGTGGTGATATCGACCACTTACATAACTCTACATCGTTGGCTTAAAATAAACATCCAACTCTTTTTTTTCTTTCTTTTTCTTTTCTCATTTTTTTTCTCATTTTTTTTTTTTTTTTTTTTTTTTTTTTTTTTTTTTTTTTTTTTTTTGAAACATAAACATAGATGTGTAAAATTTCACCACATCACTACAACTTTCTTTCCGGATAATTTTTTTCATAATTTTCATACTTTCAGAAATAACGGTAATAGTGAAAGTAGTAAACACACGAAAAATAAACTCAAAAATATACAATATTTACTTTCACTCCAATTTGCATTGTGCAATTTCCCGACCTAACCATAGATAATGAATTACGCATGCGAACACAGGTAATGTAAGGAAACACACTCTGCCTATAGCAATTAACCAACCACGGATCTTAATCTACAGGGTAGGCTAAGGTTTAAGGTGTAACGAAACATTTTAAACATAGGTGTAAGAAACGAAAGGAATGGCTCTGAGGGTTTTTCTAGGGGTATCTTACTCTAAAAATGAGAGTAACAAAAGGGTTTTATACGGGGGTTAACTAACCAGTGTAGTTAGCTAATAACACATAACATATAAAGGCTATTTGGTGTAATCCTAGAATTTTACCAAGTTAGACAAGTCATTCCAATTATATAAATAATACTCATTATGGTGGTCTCGAATAGTATACAAGCCAAGTTCTAAAGTTTACAAGTCACCGGCACACTCATAGATTTGTGAATTTTGAAAAATCACAATTTTTGAAAATAACGTCTTGTGTGCAGTTATGTAACTTAGATCTTAAACAAAAACATGCTAAAAAAAATTTTAAGTTTGATATATTAAGCACATTTTAAGCATAATTTTTGAAAAAGTAGGACAAGTAAGTGTTAAGTGTTCTAATTCTCCTATCCCCCCACTTAAGTTAAACAACGTCCTCGTTGTTTGTATAAAAGGTTAAAAACTGGAAAATAAAAGAATTAGAACAAGAAAAACTCCCCTGAGATTTGCTCGGTATGATCCTCCATTTGATTAGAGCAAAAATCAACTTCTTGTGGATTAGAACGTTAAAACTTCATACTTGATGTATCCACAGGAAATCCAGGAAACTATTATACCACCAACACTTTAAAACACACCTAAGATAAGAAAGGTTCAACTTGCATAACACATTAGTAGTTAGGAAAAATAAAACTTAAAAATTAAAACTGAAAATCATCAGGTCAGTCGATGCGCCGTATCTTATTGAAGAAGATACGCCGTATCGAGCCTGGAATTAATACGGATCAGAATAAAGATGCGCCGCATCCTTAACCAGGGATGCGCCGCATTAAAATAAACTGATAAATAGTTTTAAAGTCGAAAAATAAAAATGCAGAAAAATAAAATAAGATATGACCATTGCAGAGGATGCGTCGCATCTCAGGACTGAGATGCGCCGTATCTTCGTGCGGCCTGGACTGACTCGACACAGAAAACAGAATAATAAAAGATAAATCCGGGTTGTCTCCCGGTAAGCACTTGTCTTTATTCCAGAGTCTTCAAGTTAGACTCACGTTCAGCTCAGCAATAAGTCCTTGTCACGGTCCATCCTTCGTCCTTCATCCGAAAGATTTTCCCGTATATCTCTGCGACGTTTTCTTCCGTTCGACTTAGTCTAGCATAACTCTTCGTCTTCACCGCAGTATATTCTTCATTAGGACTCAAAGAATATTTGATGATTTTAAATTGTTCAGAAATAATCATGGGTGGCTCATTGTAAGGAATCCCAAGTAGTTGACACTTTCTTTTGGTGAATTCTTCCTCGTCTTTATCAACAAACTTAAAATAAGGATCCTTAATTAAATAATCATCTAGTTCTTCAATTAGTGACTTATCGTCTTGAATTGCCTCCCATTCTCTTTCCAAATCATATTGTAACCGTCGACTAAGCTTCGTGAAATTATCAAACTGTTTATGCACCCATTCCCAGAAAGTAGTATCCGATGTCCCCTTAAGTCCCTTCAAGCGTTCAATTCTGCCCTTTTCTTGTAAAGCCTCCGATTTTCGTGGGCAGTCTTCAATATTATCGTACCATTCATAATCTTCAAAGGTTACATCGTTGCCAACCCGTTTCATCCCAATTATACTTCCCCCATTACAGGTTCCGTCACTTTTATAATCGCAGGTCGGCCAAACACTACTTCCGTCCTTGAAAACGAAGGGTGTACATGTATGATTAATGTGCTCAAATTCCCATGGTTTATCCGATACCCATGGTACTTGGTCATTCCATTCATAGTACCAGGTGTTTTTGAAATCGTCATAAGTCTTAAATCCTGGTAGATCTCCAGTAAGCACATCATCGTCAACTTGAAGAAGGTAGTTAAATTCCTTGAACTGCTTGCACAAGGGTGTCTCATATTCTAACAAATCAATGTCAATTCTGAAAAGTTCTTCAATGCCCTCATTGATTGTTGAATCATGATGTGACGACCCATAATCGCTTTCTACTTCTTCGTCTTCTCCTCTCATCCAATATACCCATAATGCATCCTTAGTAGCTCGATCCATGCTCTTATGGTTATTAAACTTACTAGCTAACCATTCTGAAAAATCTACATCGTTAGGATCATGGTTAACGTCAAAGCAAACCTTCCCAATCATATTCTTTTTTATCTCCATGAACTCGTTAAATTGCTTCTTAAAACTCCGAGTCAACCATGAAGTCATAATCTCCTTGACTTCGTTTGCAGGGGCAAATTCCGGACTACCATATTTGAGTTCTAGCCAATCATTGAGGGAGAGGTCTATCAATCTTACTATCCTGCCATGAAATAGTAATTCCGCCAAAGCATAATTCATGTCATTATCCTGATAGTTCTCATCTAATCCCCAGTACCACTCGAAATAAGGCATGTAAGAGTTTTGGGTATTGTCTCCACCACAGTTGTTGTTGCTTGAGTCCATGTATGCAAGAGAGAATTTCCCATCATCTTCTTCGATAGTAGTCCAGTTCAATCCTTCTGCTTCAATCTTAGGCCATAAGAGCGACAATTCTTCTCCAGTGTACCTCACAAATACATCATAAGAGAATACCTCTTTGTCAATGTTGCATAAACGCATAAATTCCTTAAAAGCAGCTTCAAGAGGAGTCTCCCAAGAGAATAAGTCTGCATCGATCATGAGTACATTGAATGAATCTGAAAACAAGCATTCCTTAGCAAGATATCCGTTAACTGACATGTCTTCCATAGCAAAATCTGTCATCCAAGGTAAAATCATCAGTAGGATTTGTTCGCTAGAAGAGAAATTAATGAATATAGAAACGGATATAAGAATACAAATAGCTGATATCTGCAGACGATGCGCCGTATCCAAAAAGTTGGATACGCCGTATCTTAATACGTTAAAAATTTAATCAGACTTTATCCAGAAAATAGATACGCCGCTTTGAATTTAAGAATGCGCCGTATCGAATTAATTAATCAAAAATCAACTTATCTAATTAAAATTAAATGCGTCGTATTAACGAAAGTTAATGCGCCGTATTTTCGTTACGTTTAAAAATAAAAGATCTTTGATTCAGAAAGATGCGCCGTATCGACAGAGATCGATACGTCGTATCTGTTTAATAATTCGCAAACTGTTTTTAATTAAAATAATAGATACGCCGTATCTGCGAAAGCAGATGCGTCGTATGGCGTTAATGTTTTAGAAAAAAATTTTATCAAAAACAGATACGCCGTATCTGCAAAAGCAGATGCGTCGTATTACTTTATCGCTTAGAAAAATTTTCTTATTAAAAACAGATACGCCGTATCTTGGGGAAAAGATGCGTCGTATCGAATTAATTAAACGCGTTGTATATAAAAAAAATTGAACGCAATACGCCGTATCTGAGAGATCAGATGCGCCGTATCGTTTGATTTAGCACAGTACAACGATAGCAGAACACACAAAAAACGAAAAATAAAACAAAAATAAAACACACGAACAAAAACAAATAAAAGCAAAAATAAAAGAAAACAAATAGCACACAATACAACAATTATGCAAAATAGTACAATGATGCAATTAATCTAATAAAAAGAAAAATAACCTAATTAAAATACTAATCAAATTAACAGATAATAACAATTCACTCCCCGGCAGCGGCGCCAAAAACTTGATGCGCGTGATGTGTCGTTGCGGTTTAGCAGTTTTAATGCCTACTCAAGTTTTAAATTTATATTTAGCCGACTTATCAATAACACACACACTTAACGAGCAGTGTACCCGGTCAGTATGAAGATAATGGTAAGTAGAGTGTCGATCACTAAGAGTGGAACGTATTATCTAGTTATTCTAATCAGTATTTTAATATCCTAACGCAAGGGGGTTTCAGCCTGAGAGACTGGCACGATTTGTTGTTTGCAATAAAATAATAAAATAAACAAATAGGCACGAATCAGCAAGTAGCACACACGTACACAGATAGATACTCGAGACAATAAGAGGGCTGTCCTTATGATTAAGTAGATTGTCACTTGTTTTATTGATAGCTTTATATGAAGTGTATGTAATTAACCCTTTCTCGTTGGTCCTATTCTCATCGGCGAGTAAACCCTTAATGATTACTTATGTCTAAAAGTTATTCCTAAGTGATCAATTTAGAAACAACCGTGGGAGCCACATCTTGTCCCGCAGTCGGATGCCCGCAAGCCACTAATAAACACAGAGGTTATCAATGCACTAATAAGTAGTAACCAAAGACATCAACATATAAACTTTAATTGATGGGAAAGCAAGTATTAAAGGGAGTGCAATCTTTCGTTGTCACATTACACAAGCCACCAATCCTGATGAATTAAAGTTTGCTAACACAATAAAACAAAACTACTTAATGAATTAAATACATGCAGCACCTTCTTACAGCTCTTGTATCTTCGATTTGGGTGTGTCTTGTGCTGCCTCCTTGACTGAATTCGTCCTTTTGCTCTGCTGTCCGAACTTCGGTTTTAGGGTTTCGAACTCTCTAACTCGTCTGGTCTACGGGGTATTTATAGTTTCTGTCTGAGGGAAGATGCGGCGCATCTACTTAAGTAGATGCGGCGCATGTACTTAACTTCGCGTAGGGTCCAAGATTATAATATTCAGGAATATTCGTACACTGCCAGAAGATGCGGCGTAACTCTTGATTAGATGCGGCGCATGTCCTCTTGTATCTTGGATCGTATCTGGTGATGTCTTGATAGAGATGCGGCGCATGTCGAGAGTAAGATGCGGCGCATCTGGAGCAGAATTGACTTGATCTTGTCCATGTCAGTAGACTTCCACTTTATGCACGTTTTGCTCCATTATTAGTCCATAATCGCTAAGTTTCACCAAATGCTTGTTTTTACCTGAGAATTACAAAAGTAAACGATTAAGTATCAATCCTCATACATAATATAGTAAAACAAGTCAAATTAATAGGATAAATGATAGTAATAAATGTACTTATTTGAGTTCATCACCAGCCTACAATTAAGGGGACCGGCCATCTGGGTAGTAAAATTTACTGTTTTCTTTTGCATCTTGCGACTCCTTTTATCTAGCCCAAACCTTACCTAAATCAACCATCACATCCATCAAACACTCATTTTCATTCACCATGCTATCACCAAAATCATCTCTAAGACACCAAAACTCCATCACCACCACCTCAATGTTAATCCCCAAGTGCACCAAATGCACCATCAAAAACACCCTTCACTCATGGCACAACATCTTCAGTCATACCTTCCACTTCATCCATCAATACTACATCAACTCACACCTTTCATCACCATCATCAAGAGCATCAACTCCACCACCTACTCAAGAACCTCCATTCACCCAACTTGTCATTTCCATATCACCAATCACACCTCTTGATGCTCATTTCTCATCATCACCAATACCACCACACCCACAAACAAACCATCATCTTTGGTCTTAGAGATGAGATACACTACATGTTTTCATCCCTTGAACACATGCTTAACAACCAACCTCCACCACAACCTCCATCATTTTCACCCACTACACTACCACCACCTTCATTCTCACCAAATTAAGCATATGCAATGCTTAATCAAAAATAATTTTTCAAACCATTTTGTGTGCAAGCCCCATGGAAGATCATGTACTCCTAGAATGATTATGTAGATTGCATTACTTACTAGCTAATGTAGGATTGAATATAATCTTGGATGGTTGTGTATTGATACACAACATTTTTAATGAATGTCTTTATATGCATGCTTATTTTTGCTATATATATGCTTGTGCTTCTAATATTTTTCTTGCAAGTATTCCATATATCGATTCCTTGGTGCCCCCAAACGAGGGGGAGTACACATCAAGGGGGAGTTTTCGTCCCGACAAATTTCACGTTTGAATTTTTTCGGCTTAACCTTTTTGATTCTACAAAAAGGGGGAGAAGTGAATGTAAACTCACTAAATACTTGTCCAAACACTACTAGAAAAACAGCCATTCTTGACTCCAAATGCGAGTCAAGAAGAGCCTTTATGACGCGCAAATGCGAGTCAAGGAAGGACCCGTCATAAATCTTCATGACTCGCATTTGTGCGTCATCCTTTTATGACTCGCACTTATGACCCACGTTTTATGACTCTCCTTTTTGCGTGTCATAACCTAATTTTTTTTTTAATTATGACCCACGTTTTATGACTCTCCTTTTTGCGAGTCATAACCTAATTTTTTTTTTAAAAAAAATTAATTTTTTCCAGTTCCTAATTTTCTATTAAATGACAATTAAAAACCTGATAATACAAAATTAAAAACACAAATATCAAAATAACGCATTTCATATATATATATATATATATCAAAACAATGAGGTTAATTCAAGTACTAATTCACGATAAGTCACAAGTTAATTAACGACAAAAATTACATATCGATAGCAATTCACAAGTTAGTTTGACAGCTTCCACATCGACCACTGAGTATACAACAAGACTACCCGAGTCATCCGTGCAGCTCTCCTGAAGCAGTAGTTCAACCATTGCTGGTTTTGGCTCCTTTTCGTATTGCTCGACCCACGAAATAACCGCTTGAGGAATAAGTCTCCCATTCCCTTTAACCACATCTAAAAAAGAGAAAAGATAGACAAATTCAAAATACGTTACACGTCAATAGAATACTGCAAACATGCCAATTGTTCAATCAGTCTGCTGTCTAACTAGGGGCAGGGCAAAAACATGTCTGTTCAAGGCCTGAGAAAACTGCTTAGATTAAATCCTAAAATCCAAATAAAAATAAGGAAGGCTAGATAAGCTGGTCAACTTACTAAGTACCAAATTACAGCTTATAACTACTATTATCTAAGAAACTAAAAATCACACAAAACTGATGAAACTGGGGAAAAACAAATTAATGATAACTAGCTAAATCAGACCACTAAGGTGTGGTGCAGGGCAGACTATGGTTCACTGAGGTCTTTTGCAGACCAAAATATGGCACTTAAATAAGCTCCAAGATTCTTACTAAGCTCAGAACCCTCTAGCTACTACTATGAGCTATTAAGAAAAACAAATTACAGAGAATCAACTTAAAGATATAAGCAGAAAATCAGCTGAGCAAAGCTAGTAAAACCTGAAGCAGTCTGCACTAACCAATTGGTACTGATATGAGTGATTACTTAAACAAGACATATAGGGATTAAGTGCAAACTGAAAATAGGCTATAAGGAACCTGAGAAATGCCAAAATGGAGTCCAAGATAAGCTCAGCTTATCAGAAGCTTGTACTGACAGTCTAGCTTCTTGTGTCTGCACCACCCAACTCCAACCTGTCAAACACTTCAAAACAACCAATATGATAATGAAAACAGCTTACACAAGCTGTTATAAGCTCAATCAAAATTAACTTAATGGCAAATGAACAGTGTAGGTCACTTTTGACCTCTTTGACTATTAAACCAAACAGTGAAAGCATTTTATGCTATACCTGTTCCACAGGTTGACCCGTCTTCTGAGCCAATTCCTTGAATAGATAATCTCTAATTCTTAAAAGCTCGTTCGCCTCATTTTGAATATCATCAGCCTGAACAACATCAATATTTAGTAGTAAATTTACAACAACGACGAAAAGAGAAGGATATATTTCAGACATTAGGTATCGAATAATTGTAGGCTTCTATTGTAAAGATTAGTATGTTTAGACCTGACCACGAGCTGCTCCAGCTGGTGACTCTAAAGCGATTCTTGAAAGAGGCATTGCAAATCGTTGACCCTGTAACCATGAATACCCGCAATCAGCTGATATTTCTACACGGTGTTCTGTAAATTGGGTTCAAAATAAAGATGAATTACCTTTTCACCTGCTGCTAGAAGAAAGCCAGCAAGATTATAGGCGTAACCGACACAGTGGGTGCCAATAGGACTTTGCAAGCTTAGAAAGTTACTAGCAACTTACAAGGGCGTTCCACAAATCAACCCATTGCCAAGTTCCTTCACCAGGAACTCTATATGGGACTCTTGGAGTACCTATTGGCATCATGGTAATGCGTCCCCGTGCAGGCTTAATCCCAATCCTGAATATAAAGGTGGGAATCAATATCACATATGTAGGTTGTAATAGTTGCTAACATTTTCTCATATATGAAAGAAGCAAGTATGAACAGCAAGTGATGAAGACAAAAACGAGCAAAAGTATCAGGTCTATTACAATTTACAAGTTTATGTTGTGACAGTTGGTAGTAACATTTTCTGGTAAAAGTTTGAACGGAAAGTAATGATAGTGTTTGCAACATGGTGAGTGAAAGAGTTGATTTAGTTGTTTGAGCTTTATGATGAGCAGTATAGTTGTGTTTTTGGCATATGTCATTACACACTATTTGTAACTTAACGACCATCTGCAGTCAAAAATAGATTTTAAACAAACCTCATCACACAGCCATCTTATTACTTATACCACAAATCACATGTTAAAAGCACGATTTACTAGAACAAGTATAAAAACCTAAGATTCTGATCAGCACTGGTCTTCATAGAACATTACTATACAATACGGAGTAACTATTCTATTAGGACATCAGGTGCATTACCACCAGGTTGGGGAGCTTCTCACGCTATCTCAACAAGCAAGAGCATAAAACTCATGAATGATAAAATAACGGTAACGACTGTCAGTTACCAAGGAAACTAGTTGGAATTACCATGAAGTATAACATCTAGACTAACTAATCAATGTAACTAACCTTTGGATTCCAACTTCTGTTCATTCCCTTTCGGAATTTCCTTCTTTTCCTTGGGGTAGAAGTTCTCATAATCTGTTACAGCTCATTACGAAACAAATTATCAAAACAAAAATTTACAGATTGCAGCTACAGCTAACGCTAGTTTTTCCAAACACAATCAAAGTAATAACACGTA
Organism: Artemisia tridentata subsp. tridentata; assembly: GCA_021014915.2. Lineage (NCBI taxonomy): Eukaryota > Viridiplantae > Streptophyta > Magnoliopsida > Asterales > Asteraceae > Artemisia > Artemisia tridentata. The sequence continues at coordinate 434,681,146 of CP139505.1, read as the reverse complement.
TAATTTTATCCGTGTTTTACATATATAATCCGAAACAACCTCTAATTATCACCCCTAAGGCCCTAACTAATTCAAAAACAGCAAAACCTTACTTTTCTTCTTAGGCGCTTCACTCGAGAACAACCTACGAAAACTCGCATTCGCAAAAACACGATCCAAATCCTTGGGCCTCAACCCACACCCCTTACTACCATCATGAAAACCACTACCAGCTAACGAACTCAAATACCGACTCAAAATCCCCAAATTAACATCTCCTCCTCCACCATTAACAACGTATCTCGATTCATAAACTGAACCATTCAATACCTGTAACCTTCCACTCAATACACCCTACAGTAATCAAATTCACACATACATCAATAAAAACAAATTTTATATTAAAAAAAAAAAAAAAAAAAGTTACTAACCCTAGCACGTGATGAATATTATTAGATCTAAACCATTTTTATAAAATGAATATTATTAGATCTAAACCAAAAGAAAAAAAAACAAAAATAAATAAAATTAAAAGAAAGAAATCAAGAAATATAAAGATAGTAGGGAATAACTACCTCAGATGGTGGCACCGATGGTGTTGGTGGCCGGAAAAGGAGGCGGCGATTGTATTTGTACCGAAGATGGATAGAGAGGGCGGCGGGTTTGGATAGAGAGCAGGAGGGTTGCAGAGAGTTTTTTGGTGTGTGTGTTGGTTGGGTGTGTGTGAGGTAGATAATTGATCAATGGAGGGAGAATTTGATTTTTTGGGAACTTTTTTTTTGAGAGCGGGAAGTGTTTTGGCAAAAAAAAGGATAGATTTTGATGAAGTAGAAGGTAAACAAAAACGTAGATGACCCCTGTTTATGACGAAGCAAAACGAGCGTCATCTAGCAGGCTAAATTTTAACTGATTATGACCCTATGTTATGACGCTTCTGAAAACGAGTCATCCCCAATAAAAAATTTACTCGTTATGACTCTTATTTTATGACTTTGCTATTTGCGCGTCATCTTGTAGCGTGCGTCATAAAATGCGAGTCAAGGATGGCTGTTTTTCTAGTAGTGAAAAATAAACTTTTTGGTTTATATGAGTTTAGGTTTTGTAATCATCAAAAAGGGGGAGATTGTTGACATAAATAAATGCCTAAAAACATTATCAATATTTATTCATATCTCTATGTTTTGATGATCACAAAATGTAAACTCATTAAAACATAAACTTATAAATTAAACAAGTACTTAGTTGTAAATATTCACTTCTACAACTAAAATCACTTAAGGTATGAATGAACTAATGCTTAATGCATTATATGATCAAAGGAACATTTTCTTAAAAACTAGATTTTTTATAAAACATCAAAAACATTTTATATATTTTTGAAAAACATTTTTGGCATTAAATAAAAATGTTTAATCTTTTATAAAAATATGAATTCAAATTTTTAACCAAAATCAGTTAAAATGTTCCAGAAAAACCTTCCCCACAAAAGGACAAAATTGGCCAACGTTCAGTAGGGGCGGCCCCCTTAATTTTACTAGGCGGCCCCCTTAATAATTAAGGGGACCGCCCCCTATTTAAGGGGACCGCCCCCGCTCCAGTAGGCTCCAGCTGTCCAGATTTTTCCCTATAAATACAAGCCTTCTCCTGGATTTTTTCTCAACCCTTTTGCACTAAAACTTTCTGTTGTAGATCTCATTTCATATCTAAACAAAAACCTTTGATCATGTAATCTTAAGCATTGGTTTCCAAGTGATTCAAGCTTCCACCATCCAAGTGCAAAAGAAGAATACTTCTATCAATCAAGATTAGAAGTATTACAACTTAGTTTCATCTTGTTACTTAAGTTGTGTGTTTAACAAAGTTTGTAAATCATTCATTCATTTGTATGTAAGGTGTGTGTTGTAGATTAGTGTTGTGTGTAAGTAGTGAAGATGTTGTATAAGTAGTTGTGGTATAGAAGTTGTGAGGTCAAAGTGTAGAAGTCGTGAAGTCATTGTGTAGAAGTCGTGAACCCGTGGTGTTGAAGTCGTGAAGCCGTAGCATAGAAGCTGTGAAGCGGTCGTGTTAAAGTTGTGAAGTCCTAGTCGTGAAGTTCTTGTGTTGAAGTCGTGAAGCCATAGCATAGAAGCTGTGTAGCGGTCGTGTTGAAGCAATGAAGTCCTAGTCGTGAAGTCCTAGTGTTGAAGTCGTGAAGCCGTAGCATAGAGGTTGTGTAGCGGTCATGTTGAAGTCGTGAAGTCTTAGTCATGAAGACATAGTGTTGAAGTCGTGAAGCCGCATCATAGAGGTTGTGTAGCGGTCGTGTTGAAGTCGTGAAGAAGTCGTGAAGTAGTCGTGAATAAGTTGTGTTGTGAAGTTGTGAGATTGGTTCTAGCTACTATTAGAACTCGACATTTAGCTTTGTGTCGTTAAACCCGTGTAAGCCAAAGTTGTGTACGGTTTTCTCCGCCATAAGGGAGCTTATTGAAGTTGTGAAGAAAACTCTCGAGCAAGGTGTGCTCGGGGAGTGGAGTAGGGCAAGGAAGGTGTCCTTGTAGCCGAACCACTATAAATCTCTCGTGTCTCGGTTAGATCTTTCCATACCTTATTTATTTCTTTACTTGCATCGTCATTACTTTCATACACATAGGCTTATATAATTGCTAGTATTAATTAGAGGTCGACTTCACATAAAGATCAATTTGAAAATCCATTCAAGAAACCAAAACTTTTACAATCAATTTAAAAGAATACTTATATAACTAATAATAAGGTTCAAGTTTTATTTTTCATAACAAACTTGAATCTAAGTTTTTAAAAGTAAACAAAGGTTTTATAATAAATAAAAAAGACGTAAAACTATTCAACCCCCCCCCCCTTCTAGTTTTCCACAAAAATTTAGTACTAACGAAATTCAATCAAAGAACCCATATGTAATATCGCCAATTAATCCAAGTCATTACAATATAGAGTGCATTACGCAACATTTATTTTGATTCACTCTCAAAATAAGCTACTCACACCAAGCCAAAATAAGCTAAAATAAGCTACTCAAGCACATGAGTTTAGTAAAAACAAATAGACGTGAGTTTAGTTAACCATCATGTTAGGCTGTTGGCAAACTCACACCAAGCCAAAATAAGCTACTCAAGCACATGTGTTATTGTTTTCAACGTTAACGATTTATGGCACTTTGTTTTATTCCAAATTTTATAAAAACATTAATTTAATTGTATGTGATAAACAATTAAATATAATTTCTCAAAATAATTTATTTATTGATCAATCGAATTCAGAACATTTATTTAACCGCATGTGATAAAAAAAATTAAATTATGGTAAAAGATTTACCTTCGCACAATTCGAATCAAGTGATAACTTGGCAGATTTATTCACAAAGTCTCTGCTGACAAAAGTTTTTGAGCAACTGGTTCGAAAGATTGGCCTTCGACACTTGAAAGATATACATTAATTTGAGGAGGAGTATTATGCGCACTGCACTCTTTTTTCCTTCATCAAGTTTTTATCCCATTGGGTTTTTCTTGGTAAGGTTTTTAATGAGGCAGTCTATGGCGTATGATAAACGGTAAATATCTAAGAAGGAGTGTTGTAAAATATTATAATGGGCTTATGTATACTCACCATTATCTCAACCGGCCCGTTAGGGTTTACATGTATTTATTTTCCTTATAAATACTTCATACTTGTAATCTCTTTGATACACATAAATGAATCATAATTCTCTCTTCCTCTCATTCTTGTTCTTTATAATAGAGGCAATCAATCTCATTTTGGTCCTTTAAAATTTACAAAACAAGGATACCATTCAATAAAAAATTTTATTGCTTACATGATTTTGATGTTCTCTTTATCATAGCCACCCAATAACAAAGAATCAAATATTAGAGCAACATGTGTAGTGAGGAGTTTTTCCTCCTCATTCGGGCCCCCACAGGGTGCCACATCACCACAACAAACAACCCCCCCTTACAATAACATACCACAAACTCCTCATTTGGGACCCATCACTATCTTTTTTTTTTCTTCTATTCAAATACCCAAATAAACTAAATTCATTTCATTTAATTAAAAATACAATACAACATATTAAAACAAATACGAAACACAAACTTACGATACGGGAATCAAAATAACGATACAACAAATACTAATACGATACGAACTTTTATATAGAGTTGTAGTTGTCGATGAGATCTGACTTCTCCTCCCACACTTGTAACACCTGCTCCCTAACCATCTTCAAGGCTACATGAAGTTCCAGATCTGTTTCATTATTTCTTAGTAGAGTTTCTAGACCGACCCTGATAGCTGGATGGTCTTGAGGCAACTCACGCAACCTTTCGATCTCTGGAGCACGATTATGCATTTGTAGCATAATACGAGATATCTCGCCAAACAAACTGTTAATAAGTTTGAGTTCTTTCTCTTGTTCAGTGCGTAATCGGGTGAGGATAGCCTTTTGCACCTCTGCTGGTTCGTTAGCCATAATGATAATTGCGAGTGAGTTTTATAAGAAGTAGTGAGAAAATGAAGTGTTGTGAAACTGAAGTGTTGTGAGAAAATGAAGTGCTGTGACACTAGGTTTTATACTTGAATGTAGCCGTTAAAGTAGCCGTTGGAGAGTATTTTAAAAATCATATTCAAAGTAAAAGTAACCGTACGAGTATTATTTAAATTCAAACGTAAACTTACAATACAACATTTTAAAAACGATACACATAACAAATCATACAACACTGTTAAACATATCTCACAACCTCCCACACGTGAACGTATTCGAAGCTTCTCCCCCCAAATCGTTGTTGAAACATTGTCTTTGCAGTGTTGAGAATCTCACCGTCATTCTCCCCGCCTGTGCGCTGCAAATCTAAGTAAATAGCGTTGAATTTCTGACATTCACTGCTAATTCTTGTCCATTTACCACTGAGCGTATTTCTGGTACGGTTGTTACCGTTAGACATATTGTTGAACATGTCTACAATCTAGTTCCAAAAGGATTTCTCATTGTCGAAGCTTTGATTTTGGAAAACTGCCACCCAAATTTCAACAAGCAACCTTTCTTCCTCTTTAGACAAACGATTATTCATTTCAAATCTGTTGAAAATATTACAAGTGTGTGAAAAATACCCAAGAATGGTATGGTATTTATAACCGTTTAAACTTTCAAATTCAAAATTCGAATTTAATTAACGAGCGGGATATTCAAAACTTTTTCAAATTCAAAATAAAAAAAGAGGGCGGGATATATTTCAAAATTCAAATTCAAAATGGAGGGCAGGATATATTTCAAAATTCAAATTCAAAATGGAGGGCGGGATATATTTCAAAGTTTAAAATTTGTCTACTATAAATAACATGGCTTCTGAAACACATATCACACACAAACAATTTCAAGATCCAAACATCTCAAATTCAAAATGTCTTCCAGAAGAGATTTCGGGCAACAATTTCCAAGCCCACCTCGCCAAAAGGATTTTGGACAACAGTTTCCAAGTCCACCTCGCCAAAATGAAGAATTCCATACTCCGCCTGAGCATATCTTCCCGGTTTTCCAACCGGAAAATTTTCCGGTGAACAATTCACCAGAAAATGAACCGGTGCACAATCCATCGGTTGCCGACCAAGACCCAAATCCGTTTGGGTTAACTGAGGAACAACTAAGGAAAATGGACCAAGATATGCAAGTCTTCCTGGAAATGGAAGCACTTGAAAGAGAAGAGGAAGCTGCTCGTTTGGAGCGGCAAGCCAGGGAGGATAAAGAACGTAGTAAGCGACATGAAGGTGGTTGGTTCTCACCGGATTACTCTTCGTCTGAAGATGGTTACCCAGACTCAGATGATACGTTCCATTAGTCTGTGGTTGTTTATGTTAATCGTATGTTGTTTATGTTAATCGTTCGTTGTTTATGTTAATCGTTCGTTGTTTACGTTTATCGTTCGTTGTTTTTTCAAGTGGCTGGTTAATGTAGTTTCAATTTGATGTTTAATGTATTTGTATTTGATGTTTAATGTAAGTTAATTTCCTAGTTTATAAAACGTTAAAAGTTTTTGTATAATGGTACAAGTCATATTTAAAAACTTTACAAAACTATTTAGAAAACTAAAAAAAAAAAAAAAAAAAAAAAAAAAAAAAAGCCAAGGAAAAAAAAAAAAAAAAAAAAAAAAAGAGCCCAACTGTCAGAAATTACCTCCTCGTGCAAACGAGGAGGGTTTGCACAGCGAGCCATGAGGAGGGGAGGGGGTGTGGCGGCGAGCCACGGTGAAGGCTCACGGCGAGCCATAAATAGCCCATACCGGGTGCTCTTATCATTTTTCTAAATGATATCATGTATAACATATACTGTATGAACCAAGACATATTTTTCTAAATGAGTCGAAGATATCATCTCAACTATTAATACTATGACTTACATAGCTCCATAGACAGGGACGAAACCCTATGAATTTTTTCGATATAGTGTTAATTTTTATTTTTATTTTTTAAAAAACATCAATTTTTCTTAAATGCATCCCGTCTATCGAAATGTGTTTTTATATTATGATTTCAAAAAAAATTATACACCCGGTCATATTTGGTCCTGGTTCCGTCAACATAAGGAGATGTAGATACAGTTAATTAAGATCAAGGAGAGATATAGACACAATATAATATTTAGTATTTTCTATGTATAATTGTTAAATTTTAGTGATGTTTTTAGCTTTTTTATATAGGTTATCTCAACTCAACAGGTGTATTAAACATACAGTATATCAAATTTACTTTTGTTTTTAGCTTCAAAGTTCAAAAGTTCTGGTTCTGTTCATAATGGACTCTGATTTTAGGCTTTAATGCTTTATCTATTGTAATGTGTTTATGTTTATGTGGATAGCAGGATTAATCATGGCAAAGTATAAAACACTTGAATCGCATTTTAAAAGAAAGCCCGAGGATAGCAGTATGTTGATTTCTCTTTTAATATACTTGTCTAGTTTTGAACTTTTAGTAGTAAAATTGTTCGGACTTTCGGCCCCCCACTAAAATATATGTCTACATACATATATGTTTGAACACAAAGGTTATAACCCAGTTTGTGAGAATATAACAAGTGACAAATAATTAACAAGTTAAACTCACACCAATTTTTGTGAATACGTACTAGCTAAAACCAATGTGAAGTAGCATATCGCAAACGCGTTTTACAATTTATTAAACACTAAAACATACATCTAAACCATAATTCGATGGATCTAAAGTGAGAAAAACAGAATCAAATACTAGGTGGACGAGAATTAAGATTCTTGAAAAAGAATTGGATGCATGCATGTTTGTTTATGCTTTCCACTTTATTAGAAAGAAAGAATATAAGATTCCCAAGTTTTGGATAGATATATCACCCCCTAACCATCTTCCATTCATAATTCATTTCCAATTCATTAATCTTCACTCTCTCATACAACAAAAAAAAAAAAAAAAAAAAAAATCTCTTCAAACGGCAGCACATCTTAAAGCAATGGAAGTAGCAAAGGAAGCTCCAGGGGCACTTTTGCCGTATGACCCCAATCTCAGGCTGCCATTGTGGCCCAACCCGAAATTTTCCGGACGTATTCTTACACGAGGTTATCTCTGTTTTTCATATACGAACTTTTCTGAACTCATTTGGTTTGACAACGTGAAGTTATCTCGCGAAACGTGGAATTTGTACAAAACGCGTACTGGCACAACCAACGATTTGATTTGATTATTTTATTATTTGTGAGAAACGAGGAGTATGAATAGTCGTTTTTATTGGAAAAATTATTCTGAGTGCAATGGTGAAATTCTCGCGCCTTGAATCAACTGTTTACTAGCCTAAATGAGCCTTGTCACACCTCGCCAAGGCGGAAACGCGAGTGTAACTTCATGGATATCATCACAACACCTAGTGTCTAAATAGAGAATTTCTACATGCACATAAATAGAGCAAAGTACAGACACAAAGTGTCGTAACGATACCCTAAAAGATCATAACCAAAACAAATCTCCAAAAGGTATCTTCAATAAAACATAAAGTACTAGTCGAAAGACATGAAAGTATCACAATCAAAATCAAACATATTCAAATCAAAACATAAAGATAAATTGTTCTCAAATGCAACTAAGTCTCGTCTAATCGCTTCCCTCTACCTTAGCCTTAGAATACTCACCTGAAAATGATGCTTAAAAACGTCAACATAATGTTGGTGAGGTTCATAGGTTTAAGACACACAATATATCTCAGGCAACCAGTTCACTGTGATTATAAAACATAGCAGGACAGTAAAAAATAGTTATTATACAACTAGCATGTTGATGAAGCGAAAAGTGTACCGCTTTTAAGGGGTCATTTAAGCCTTAAATCGTATTTATTTGATCAAATATTGCCCTAAATCGTTCCTTTTGTCATTTTAGGTACTTTTGAGGAGAAATCTGGAAAAGGAGGCATTTTGGACGTTTTTGGAGCATAAAAGTGAAGAAAACGGCAAAGTCTCAAAAATCGGCTAAAAGTTACCTTTGACGGCGTCACATTTAACCCCAGACGGCGTCATGCCTTGGCAAGAAAAGTTGGACGTGAAATTTACTCATGATAAGCCAATGAAAATAGCATGTGAATTCTGACGGCGTCACGCTTTAACCTGATCAAGGGCGTCACGGCTTAAATCAAAAGGGGACGGCGTCACGTTCAAGGTTCGACGGCGTCAAGCCTTGATAAGCCAGAATGGATTTTTGAAGAGCTAAAGAGGGACGGCGTCAAGAAGGTCATCCGGGAACCCTAGAAGCGGCGAGGTGACGGCGTCACACTCCATAAGGTGACGCCGTCAGATCCAAAAATCTATATATAGTTTTCTAATTTTTTGTCATTGGGGAGAGCTTAGTGTGTGGAATTTTGGGAGAAAACCCTAAGACGAATTTAGCTTCTTTTTCAAGGCTTTTTGCCTTGAGATCTTCCATGTTACATTGAAGATAAGTTATCAATTAATCATTCAATATGTCTATGTGTTGTTTGATTTTATCTTATTCTTGTCTTTTGATTAACATGTTAGGCTAGATTTATCTTGTGTTTGCTTAGATCTAATGAAACCTAGCTATTGATTATTGGTTATTAGTGTGTTATTAGTTGTATTGGATGATTGTTTATCTATGTTAGGCTTAAGAAAACTGGCTAACTTCCTATTCGGTAACTTGCTTGAACGTCTTAAGAAACATGAACCAAATGCGTACTAAAGGTTTTTATGGTTGTATTTAATGCACAAGCGAATTCTAGTGATCCCATGTTAGGAGCTTCCTAGCCGGCTCGACATAGGAGTGAAGTAGGAGCTTGTAGAGTTGGGGAAGTACGTACGCCACCCCACAAATGGTATTAAGGAATACACCCGTCATCCACGCGACTAATACACACTAATTAACCGGTAAAAGATAGTTAGGGAGTAAGGAAATCTAAGTAAACACATTTCTCTACACATAAGTTTCTCACAACATTTTATTTTCAGTTATTTATTTTATTTGCATTTGTAGTTATTTGGGTTAGTTGACTAGCAACTAATTCCGCCCACTCTTTCAAAACCGAGATTTTACTTGCTTTCATAAAAAAATATAAAAACATAAAAAGAATCTTCCTCAACCCTTAGACCTATTAGAGTAGTCTTTCATACCTAACGAACACTATTCCCTGTGGAGAACGATCAATCCCCCGTACTTACCACTACACTATACTACATCGGTCAGGTACACTGCCTGGTGGGGTTGTAAGCCTCTTGAGATCCCTCGAGAGGTAAAACCTGTTGTAAGGTTACAAAACCACGCATCAAGTTTTTGGCGCCGCTGCCGGGGAATAGTTATTGTTTAGGTTGAATTTTTATTTTATAGGTCTACTCACTAGATTCCTTTCTAGTGAGATTTTTATTTTATTTTTCTAGGTATTCTTTAGTCTATCTATTTTCTTTGTGCTTTTGTTCGTAACAGATTTTCATTGACTATTCAGTTTGCCATTATGGAAAACGCGAATCCACCCCTTACACCTGGCGAAGTGGCTTTGTTGCGTAGCCAACTTGAGAATGAGATTAGTGAGCTCAGGGAGCTCAGTAGAATGATTGATATAGAGCTTGATTATGCCTTGAACAACTTAGGGACCGCCATATACTCAGATAATTACTTAGAACGTAATAATCTTACGGTTGATAAGTTGATTGAGAAAATTGAGGAAGTGAAGGTAGATCCTAGGTTGGATGATTGTTTCAATGAATACCCCACTAAGGAGGAGATTGCTTACTATAACAACCTAGTTGATAACCCTCGACCACCTTTTGTTAGAATTGACCCAAAGATTAAGAGAGGTGATCCCGGGAATGTGAAGATACCATGTATGATTGGGTACCAATACGTTGAGCATGCTTACATTGACTGTGAATCCCCAATCAACGTTATGTCCTCAGGCCTTTATAGCCAAATCATAAACACACCACTTGAGCCTAGGATGGACCCCAAGTGTCCAGGCGGAGTTTGCAACTTCGTTGGAAGGATTAAGGATATACATATCCTTGTTGGGAACTTTACCTTTGTCACCAACTTCATGATTTTAGAAGATATGGCAAGTGTTGTTGACTGCCGCCTATCTCGCGTTGTGTTAGGTAAGCCATTTATCGAAGCATCCAATTTAAGGTATGACCGTTTGAAAGGCACGGTTCAGTTTTCTAATCACATAGATAGGATCACATATAGGATGCCTTATCGGGTTAATGAATTTCGTTTTGTGCCTCGATTTGACATGGACAACATTGGTGCGATTGAGGACATCAATGAAGAGGATAAAGAAAAAGGCATGGACCATGTTTGGAATAAGAGAAGCCTTTATTATAAAGATTGCTTAAACCTTGGACCTAAATACAAAATTGATATGGAGGTTGTTAGGATGATTAGAGGGGCAATTGAGAAGCAAAACGGAAAAACGTAGACCCCGTGACTTTGAGTCTAGCTACAAGACTCGTTAATAAAGAAAAGCGTTTTCTTGGGAGGCAACCCAAGCTTTATTTGTTTTATTTGCTTTGTGTGTTTATTTATTTGTTTGTTTGTTTTTATTTGTTTCCGTATGTGTGTTTAATTTTTATTAGTATTGATTCATGTTCAAAAGTAAATTGTGAAAATGCTTTATTTTGTTTTTAACTTCGTCTTAACTACATATAAAGGTATTTTGCAAAAGTTAAGTGTAAGGGAAATCTAAATCGGTTTATTAGAACACAAATGAACATGAATCATAATAATAATAAATTAACATACATATTAGTGTTTGTTTGAGTCAAATGCTTGTATCGAGTCATAATGATGTTTTGCAGGATTTCCAGGAAGTAAGGTAAAGGTTTTTCCAGAAATTTTCCGGAAACTTAAAATGAAAATTTTTGTCAGGTCATTTCTGACGGCGTCAGGGTTTATAACCTGACGGCGTCAGATTTAATTTTCAGAAATTTTTGAAAGTTTTGTTTTCATAAAAAGTTTTTATTAAAATCTCCAACTTATAATCTCCAGGAATCTGCGAGGTTCGCCCCTAGAATTGGTAGGAAAAGCATTTATGCTATGATGTGTGTACCGGTAGCACTTAGATTCTAGAACTTGCGTTAGGACCATTCCAAGGCCACAAGTGAGACTACATTCGTGTAGTTAGATTTACTACATGATAAGAGGCATTAGGATTAACCCATTGTTTTACACCTGTGTTTTTGTTATAATTACTTTGGCTACATTGGTCAAGTAATTCTCCCACACCCTTTGCGTTGTACTCATTTTTTGGTACACGATAACCCTAGTACACCCCCCAGAGCCTATCTTTTCGTTTCAACCTTTAAGCATTTTACTTAAAGGAAGAATTTGTTACACCCCACTTAAATGTACACCCAAATCGCCTTAGCCTACCTTGTATGCACTCATTTTTAGTGCATTATTGTTACAACATTTGTTTAAACCCAAGTTAATTATCTAGTTGATTACATGGTTGCTAAGTCGAGTCATATCCTTGTACATATTGTTTTGGGACGATTGGGACTCATGGGTAAAGTACTAGTGTAATGGAGTAATGGGGATGAACATCACTTATTACCCCCATATGTGCTAAATGTTTTAAAAGTACTCCAAGTTTTTCAATTATCTTAATTCGAGTCATTAGATTAGTATTTGTAAAGTTATGTAAAAGTTCAAGTGTAAGGGGAATGCAATGCCCCTATGATGTATTATTTTGGATGGTAGGGCAAAAGTGTATGCAAAAAAAAAAAAAAAAAAAAAAAAAAAAAAAAAAAAAAAAAAAAAAAAAAAGAGAAAAAGAAAAATAGAAAAAAACATACGGACTACCATCCCGTTTCATTCTATGTTTGTTTTATGTTTTTGTTTTTGTTTTTGTTATTTCATTTCTAGCTTAAGATCGAGTCTAGTCTTGGCTTAGCAACATTGTATAGTACATGTAATTGATCAAGATTTTTAACTCGCCACCAGTAAAATATCCCTTATCCAACAAAACCGTGTTTTCCTTTTCCCTACACCTAACGTTATAAACCATTTAAAAGCCCTCTTTGATAGTTTATCTTTGGTGCTTACGCCTAGTGGAGGAGGTTTTCGATCCTTTCCCAAGCCTATGGTAATCTATTTGCTATGACAGGTAGTGAGAGATATTATCCGTTTTCATTTATGAGATTTATTTTGATGACACTTGAGAGATGTGAGTATCTAAACGCTACTTGTGAGGTGCTAGTATGTAATCTCCGTGCTTATTATGATTGAAGTGGAACGATTATTTGTTGTAATTACTTTTATGTTTGCATTAAATGACCCCTAACTTGTATTTTGATTAGAATAAAAGCGCATTTGCTTGAGGACAAGCAAATCTCAAGTGTAAGGGTATTTGATGAAGCGAAAAGTGTACCGCTTTTAAGGGGTCATTTAAGCCTTAAATCGTATTTATTTGATCAAATATTACCCTAAATCGTTCCTTTTGTCATTTTAGGTACTTTTGAGGAGAAATCTGGAAAAGGAGGCATTTTGGACGTTTTTGGAGCATAAAAGTGAAGAAAACGGCAAAGTCTCAAAAATCGGCTAAAAGTTACCTTTGACGGCGTCACATTTAACCCCAGACGGCGTCATGCCTTGGCAAGAAAAGTTGGACGTGAAATTTACTCATGATAAGCCAGTGAAAATAGCATGTGAATTCTGACGGCGTCACGCTTTAAACCTGATCAAGGGCGTCACGGCTTAAATCAAAAGGGGACGGCGTCACGTTCAAGGTTCGACGGCGTCAAGCCTTGATAAGCCAGAATGGATTTTTGAAGAGCTAAAGAGGGACGGCGTCAAGAAGGTCATCCGGGAACCCTAGAAGCGGCGAGGTGACGACGTCACACTCCATAAGGTGACGCCGTCAGATCCAAAAATCTATATATAGTTTTCTAATTTTTTGTCATTGGGGAGAGCTTAGTGTGTGGAATTTTGGGAGAAAACCCTAAGACGAATTTAGCTTCTTTTTCAAGGCTTTTTGCCTTGAGATCTTCCATGTTACATTGAAGATAAGTTATCAATTAATCATTCAATATGTCTATGTGTTGTTTGATTTTATCTTATTCTTGTCTTTTGATTAACATGTTAGGCTAGATTTATCTTGTGTTTGCTTAGATCTAATGAAACCTAGCTATTGATTATTGGTTATTAGTGTGTTATTAGTTGTATTGGATGATTGTTTATCTATGTTAGGCTTAAGAAAACTGGCTAACTTCCTATTCGGTAACTTGCTTGAACGTCTTAAGAAACATGAACCAAATGCGTACTAAAGGTTTTTATGGTTGTATTTAATGCACAAGCGAATTCTAGTGATCCCATGTTAGGAGCTTCCTAGCCGGCTCGACATAGGAGTGAAGTAGGAGCTTGTAGAGTTGGGGAAGTACGTACGCCACCCCACAAATGGTATTAAGGAATACACCCGTCATCCACGCGACTAATACACACTAATTAACCGGTAAAAGATAGTTAGGGAGTAAGGAAATCTAAGTAAACACATTTCTCTACACATAAGTTTCTCACAACATTTTATTTTCAGTTATTTATTTTATTTGCATTTGTAGTTATTTGGGTTAGTTGACTAGCAACTAATTCCGCCCACTCTTTCAAAACCGAGATTTTACTTGCTTTCATAAAAAATATAAAAACATAAAAAGAATCTTCCTCAACCCTTAGACCTATTAGAGTAGTCTTTCATACCTAACGAACACTATTCCCTGTGGAGAACGATCAATCCCCCGTACTTACCACTACACTATACTACATCGGTCAGGTACACTGCCTGGTGGGGTTGTAAGCCTCTTGAGATCCCTCGAGAGGTAAAACCTGTTGTAAGGTTACAAAACCACGCATCACATGTAATCGCAACCAACTAACCAGCAAACGGGACATAAGGGACGGAACGTGCCCACTATCCAAATATCAATATCCAACATCAATTTGGGACGGAACGCGCCCACGATCCAAGTTCACAATAATGGGTAATCATTACCCTCTGATTAGACCACACAGAATAATAGTGAGTAGAGCTACTACTCTCCAATTGGAGAATGGGAGCATAGCTACCCTCCAAATGGACCACACAGAATCACCACACAATAATCTCATAACATGCAGTACACGTATAATAACACTTACAAGTCCATGCATTTTATGACCACATAATCACAGTTACTTAAAAATATTTCAACACAAGCATCATTCCCATCCCAAGTTAAAACAAAGTAAAAATGGGACTATGAAACTCACCTCAACCTTTGCAGCTTCCAAATTATCAATCACAAATCTATACAACAAAATAAGATCACATTACACGCGACCAAGCTAAAAGCTATAGTCCATGTAACACGCATACGATGGATGTCTAAGGTTCATGTAAACCACCATGGATCACCTAGACTCCATACTAACCACTACCAAACATTTACACTCACTAAATCCCATGCATACACTTTTTCAGAATACGCAGATTTTTGGGGTATTTTTACCCACATGAAATCACAACAAAATAAGCTCTAAAACTCACACCAAAAATTCACCATGGTCTTTCATGAGCATACAAGCTCCTCCCAGAAGGCCATGCACTAAAAACACACACAAGTGCTCTTTGAAAAAATCAAACATAAAAACCATCCAGATTCGGATCCGAACGCACACCAAAATGTTTTGACCTAACAAACATATTTGCACAACTTATTAACGCATACCCTTCGCGTGGAAGTCAAAGGGAATATAGAACTCAATTTCTCCAAAAGGGCTAACCCAAATTACACTTTTAAAACCACTTTTGACCTCAATACTTTTAACCTAAATCTGTCCCGGTTTAACTGTTTTGACACCTTTACTTGCAAAAATCATTAGACTGACTTCCGGACCTTGAAATCGCTCTTGGCCGGACTTTTTGGGAAGCACGTTCTCTGAACTACAATTTAGACTCAAGAATCATCAGTTAACTCATCTCCATCTATTAAATATCTTCGTATCTTTACAGCCTTATGAATCTTTCCAAATCCTAACTCAATAACTACCATGTTTTATACCCTAATCTCTTCACCAATCATCATAACATTACTAATTGATGATCCCAACATGTTTTATATTAATAATTTACAGAAGTTAACATAAACCCTAGATCCATCATAACTTGTATTACATGAATCAAATCAATAATTAAATAAACGAGTCGGGCGACGGTCGGCCGCGTTGCGGCCTCGCGGATTTTTTGACGTTGATAATTGTGCGGTAACATCTCGATAGTGATTCAATACTGTATGGCCTGCAGAAAAGATTAAAACGAATTAGTTATCCAAAAATGTTACCTACAAAGTTATACCACATTAAATCATTTGACCAATTCTTTTTTTTATAATTATGAAAGAAATTGCTGGAAACTAAACATTTACACAGTCGCTGTCTCATCCAGTCATGAACACTACGCCCAGCTTGAACATTATTCCTATACTGTATAAAAAGAGAATGATGTATAATACTTACACTTAGGCGGCCAGTCCTGTCGTAATGGATTGCATATCTTTTCAGCTACCAGGCTTAAAACCTATAAACGGATCAACGACATATTTCAGCAATTAAGAAGCAAAAAGAAAAGATTGCTATAGACGGATCAACGACATATTTCAGCAATCAAGAAGCAAAAATAAAAGAGTGCTAGTTGAATATAAAACCTTAAACCTGTGACAACACATATCTTTTGCCAAAGAACTTATTCCTTTTACCGTTTAGACGCTTCCTTTATCATGGCAAGGTTATTCACTCGCATATATCAAACATCAGCATGTTGTGATAAAAAGAAAATATGTCAAGCCAAAATAACGGTTTTAGACCATTCAAACAAATGGAACGACATTTTTTTTTATTTTTTTTTTTATTATTTTTTTTTTTTGAATTCAACAGCAAATAAAATACGCAGTCAAACACGTTACCTTGGTTTACACTAACACCGGAACCTGTTCCAACAGGAAGGACATTTGGTGCACCATTGTTCCCTGGGCTGGCTTTGGCTATACGCCTTCACACATTCTGCACACTGGGCTAACACGCGGCTTGGGAACCCAGGTGACATTGATTTGCAACTTCACTGATAACAGCATCTACTGAAACCGATTAAATAAAAAAGAACTTCTCTTTTGTATTCTCTTTATCAAAACCTTTTAACCCATTCTCGTGCAAACATTGAAAAACCAATAAACATCAGTCAATCAGCCAAACTGAAACTGAGACTCAAATTGACTGGGTCTCCAGACGTGATAAATTCTCAGGCAAACTTATTTTGACATTAATTTTCAGTGCAACATTCTTAAGACATTGGTTACTTATCTACATGGCATCTTGTGGCTTATATCACTAAGATATGATTTCCATCTCAGTTTCACAAATGAATGTCAATTAAGGATATTTAAATTAAATGGTGTTTACCTTGACTCGTTTGGCAAAAAACTATTCGTTAGATGGAAAGGGATTGGGCCTCCTCTCCTTAAACATCACATAATGGATGCACAGATAAGCAAGAACAACAACGATGGTATAAACACCCTGTCGATGCAGTGGAGCACGCGAGCTTTTCTTCCTCCCAAAACACAGCTCTACACTTCCTACACACTTGATTGCAAGAACCAAATCGTTTATATTCCATAGGAGGGCCTGAAAAGATGATAGCAAATTGGTCACCAACAATAGATATTCACAAACAGTAAAACAAAAACCAGCATTTTAAACATTCAAGAAAATAAACCTGTTCCATTTGTAGAGGTTCGTGTTTGATGAGACGTTGATGCAGGTTGACTGAAAGCATATTCTTCATACGCAGAAAGATTCGCAGCTAGACACAACAGAGAACACAACATTTAAAAAAAAAACCTACACCAGATTTTATGAGGCCAAAAAAAAAAGGCAACACTCACTTCTCACAGATGCTGTGTTGGTAGAATACATAGGATCTGGTCCCCTAATATTAGTTACTGCAGGAGAGGCTGAGAACACGAACAGAAATTCGTTACTGACAACACATATCTACCAACACAAAAAAAAAACACCATCATTTTAAATAGCAAAAAAACTAAACCTGTTGCATTCGTAGATGACCGTCTTGCATGAGGCACAGATGCAGGTTCATTAACACTATGTTGTCGAGATGCAAAAGAAACCGGTGCTGCATACAACAAAAAACATAACATTCAGTCCACATTCCACAGTAACAAAGACACTTGCGTAGAACTTAATTAACATAAAGAAAAACCGATGCTCACATTGCTGTGGGCGTTGCGTTTGCAGAATTCACACAAACTAATTCCCCAGTACTAAATAAGCCTGGTACACAAACAGTACAATATTTACCAACAACGGGATTTATAACGACAACTTAATAGATTCATAATGCAGTCAATCAATAATCACACACATAACTAATAACACCACATAGCTTCCCACGCATCTTATGACAAATAGATACAAAACTTGACCTGTGAGGTGAGAGACGGAAATTTTTTCTTACGTATCGTGTGCATTAACAAATGTAACTATCGGAAGGTGATTGCAAAAATGACTTTCCTGTTACCTTGTAGTGGCTGTTTCCCGTTGTCTCCTGTTAGATGTCGTAGGCGCCTATAGCCGATCGGCATTCTGTGATGAGCATCTACATTTTTTCTGAAACCATAGTTTCTCACTTGCCTTGCACGGTTTCTGACGCGTCTGCTCGGCTTTGTTGGCAGCCTGCATTTTCAATTTAAACACAACGTTAACCACCAAATAACCAAATATCAACACAATACAACAACTTGATAAGTTTTCAAATAAACTTACGAAAGAAAATTTTTTGTTATCCGCGTGTGCTTCCTTGAACTCCTTCCTAAAATGATCCCTGTGACACAACAATTTATTCCAATTAATTACATTAAACTAAAACACACTATAATCACAATGTAAAATTTATGCTTACATAAACAGAAAGAAGGCTTTCGGTGGTCTTTTCAGCTTGCTTCTATCTCTCTTTTTAGCTTTGTTCACAGATGCTTCTTTCGCTTACACCAGATTCTTTCTACACAATACCATAATCCAATAAATTTAATAACGTACTAAAAATATATATATATATATATATATATATATATATATATATATATATATATATATATATATATATATATATATATATATATATATATATATATATATATATTGAATTGGTTGTCGAGTTGACAAATTATGACATACATTGTTTATATCATTAGTAATACGTTGTTTCAGGTTCGGCACAAGCATATGATGCAGACGCGTTAGAAGTATTGCCTACATAAACAACAAAGTAACCAATGAAAACCTACAACATCACAATACGTTGTGCAACTGAAAAAAATTCTGAGCCATTGTGTACTAAACACGAACAATAATTTTTTTACCTGTTGCAGACCCCGTTCTCAAGTGTTCAGCAGAAGCAGATGCTTGTCTATTGACGCCACGTCCTACATTAAGACCCAAAACTGCTTGCGAATCAAGACAGTAAAAACAACAGGTACTACAAACAACCTTCAGAATAGAATGCAGACGCATTAGAAATATTAGCTACATAAACGACAAAGTAATCAATAACAGTTTATAACGTTGTCGTACATTACCTAATTTCAACAAACATTTGAGAGAAAATGTAGTGGATAGCAACAACAATTTTTTTTACCTGTTAAAGATCCGGGCCTCACTCGTTGAGCAAAAGGCGATGCTCGTCTGTTAATGACAGGTCCTGCATAAGCAGCAAGACATTCAACAACATAACAAAACGGCTTGCGAATCGAGACACTAACAAAAAAAATTTGCTGTAGTTGCTCAGTATTTTGTTGTTTGTTGCTGAAGAACGTTTCCTGTTCAAGAACCATTCCTTCATCGCACTTTCCTGCTGACCTAAAGTTCTGCAAGGGTTGATAAGAAAGATAATAAATAGTCATTAACGAAAATATGTTTAAACTTTAATCATCTAATTGACATAAAATATTACAACCGTATATGTTTCAAAAATCGTGGGCAGCCCTATATTTTTACGCATTAGAAACATATGCATAATTACTGAAACTGAATATGCAATTAGGAGAACAAACGCAAACCCATAAAATGTGTTGGGCAGGAATCCATGTCTTATATTAACATCTTTTATGTGGGCATAAAAATATATTTGAGGTCTTCTCCTATCTTATATATACACATTAAAGCTCACATAGATTATATGAATGCCGAGTGTGTATATATATGATAGGAGAAGACCTCAAATATATTTTTATGCTGTTTCATAATATGAGCCGATATTATGAAACAGCATATGAATGACCAATCAGCTCAAAGAGGCTTTAAATAGCATGGGTCCATATATATGAGTAAATGGATGTACCTTCGGGCATTTCTGTTCTCAGCCTTTTGTGAACACCATGTGTGGGTGTATCGGTTACTGTAATTGTGGCATACATGTTAGCATAAAAGACGACAATAACATAGAACGAACATCATTAACTCCCTATGAAAATTTCATTACCAATGTTGTACAAAGGATCAGCTCCTAATTCAGTAAGCAAATGAAGGTCACATTCCAGCATATTTGCATCGTTAATTGCCTCATGGCATATTAATTAGGCCATCCCCAAAATCGAATAACATTGGACCACGGCCTTCGTCTGCATATACTGTTATAAAGAAACAAAATGGAGTATGTGTATGACAATAACATTGTAAAGGCAGATGAAAGCAGTCGAAAAACCAACCATTTGAAATGACGTTGACTGAGGTATGAGCGTCAACTGGTTGCGAAACAACATCTGCAACCTCATGAACCTGGTAAACAACATCAGTTATCAGCATGCTAAAATAAAGTACTTACTAATTAAAATGGAGCTTGCGAGCTTTTAAAAATTGAGCGCATAAGCCGGTCAAATAAGCTTTAAAAAGACCTCCCAAATTGCTTTTATAAGGAAAACGATACTTAAATTTCTTAAGCAAGCAAGTCAGTTTAAACCATGTTTAGTGACAGTCAACACTCTAAAGCCTTATAAATCCTTCATCTCTAGTTGTTTTATTAAATTTCTACTCCAAAACTCATTATTGTTAAAATTAATCCAAAACCCACTTTATATTTACCTTTATTACATAACCCTTTAATCAATTAAATTAATTAAAATTTTAACCTAAAAACATGAGAAAGCGAGAGGAAGGAAGGGAAACTGTTCGCACATCCACAAAAAATAAAACTGGCAAAAACCAATAATTAAAAAAAATTAGAAAAGATGAACGTAAGGCTAAAAAAAACAAACCGTTCACGAACAAAGGAAGATATAGTTGAAGGTCCAATTGATTGTGTATTTAGGGTTTCGATGGAGGCATAATCCATGTATGTTGATGATGGAATAACATCGTTTTTTGATCTTGTTTAGGAATGAGAAAGCAATGAAGGTTCTGGATGTGGATGAATCTGGAACCCTTTGTACTAATACAATCGAGATCTGGATCTGGCAATTGTTTTTGGGCTTTATGTGGTGGATAAGTGGTAGCCCATAATTTTGGCGGGAGAAAAAAAAAAAGTAACCCACGTAGCTACTGTTCATTGAACGACGTAGTTTCAAATGGCATATAATATATATAGTAATTAGGGATCACTAGGCATACCTTAAGCTTGTTTTTCTTCACAATAATAAAAACCCTAAATTTTTCTTCTTGCTCTCCCCTTGGTTCGGCCGAATACACAAAAGAGAGTGTGAGGGGGGTTTTGTTTTGTATTTATATTATCCTATGGTACATTCTAGATAATCTTTCTAATTGGTAAGTATATTTAAACTAAAATTTGTTTCCTTTTTCCCCTTAATACCCCTATTCTGCCCCCCCCCCCCTTTTTTATAAAATTTTTATTTTTTTTACAATATTAATTATTACACTTAAAACCTTGTGTTTTCGTTATTTTATAAAAGCCTATACCAAAACCTAACAGCTTACGCAATAATCCTTCATTTTACGACAACTTGAAAAAATATCATTTTCAAAACAAAGTTTCCAAAAATTGAATTTCACACTCATTATTAATATAACCCATAAAACCGAACACCACTTAATTTACCAACGCTCACAAACTTGAACACAACTCATTTCGCAAAACCCCGAACACAAAACCATACAAGTCATTTCAACGTCACCAAAGTGAACAAAATGAACTTATTCAAAACAACACTACTCAAGACACACCAATAGAGTCACACAAAGGGATTTAGTGCCAAAGCGCACGTATATCACACATATGCCATACAACACTTAAGTCACACCAAGCAAAAATTAAATTGATCGAAATTAATAGTTAGACTAACCTGCTAAAATCACGGTTGTTACATCATCCACCACTTAGGGAAATCTCGTCCCGAGATTTAGCTACTTGTCTCACCAACCATGTCAGCAAACAAATTTGGGTACTTAGACCTCATCTGATCCTCGCGCTCCCAAGTAAACTTAGGACCACGCTTCAAATTCCAATGCACTTTTACTGACGCTATCTTACCATGCTTCAAACTCTTGATCTCTCGGTCCATAATCTCAACAGGTTCTTCGACAAAATGAAGGGTCTTGTCAACCTTAATCTCATCTAATGGCACATGCAGACTAGCATCCGCCAAACATTTCTTTAAATTAGATACGTGAAACCTATCATGTACACCCCTTAGCTCCTGAGGTAATTTCAGTCGATATGCCACATGCCCAATCCTTTCCGTAATCTCAAACGGTCCTACATATCTCGGTGCTAATTTGCCTTTCTTACCGAAATGCACAACACCCTTCCAAGGGGACACTTTCAGCATCACAAGATCACCAACACTAAACTCTAAAGGCTTACGACGATTATCCGCATAACACTTTTGGCGACCCCTTTCTGCCTTAAGTCTTTCCTTAATCTAAAAAACCTTATCTATATTCTCTTGTACTAGTTCATGGCCAATTAGTTGGCTTGTCCCAACCTCTGCCCACAGAACAGGTGATCTACATTTCCTCCCATACAACATTTCAAACGGCGCACACCTAATACTGGAATGATAGCTGTTATTATAGGAGAACTCAGCTAAAGGTAAATGAGTATCCCAGCTTCCTCCAAAATCGATAGCACATGCTCTATGTAAATCTTCTAAAGTCTGAATCATTCTCTCACTTTGCCCATCCGTCTGTGGATGATAAGCTGTACTCATATCCAAACGTGTATCCAAAGCCTTCGGTAGCGACTGCCAGAGGTAAACCTACTGTCGCGATCAGATATAATAAACACTAGCACACCATGTCGTGCTACAATCTCATTGATATAAATTCTGTTAGTGCAAATATTACGATATTTAAACTAAACGATTTCTTCGATTTTAATAATGACAAACATGTAACTTGTAATACATAACGTAAAATGTGCAAGTTACTTGTAAACACAAATCATCAATGCATGTTTACATCAACACCTCCCGAAGTCTCAAGTATGCTTCAACGAAGTCGTAGATTTCCATCCCGACATAAATCACTCAAGGTATGGACAAACAAATCTACTACTTGACAAATGATCAAAGGATTTTATTTTTCTAAACTTCACATTTTTAATGTGACGAAACATTTTTTTCAAAAATATATTTCACAAATTATTTTTGAATTAAAAAGAAATGTTTTATTTTGAAAAATATGTTTAAAAATCCCAACAGTCAAATTTCCCCCCAAAACAGCTCCTAACATCCCCAAATAAACCTTCCCCACTAAATACAAACGAAGGAGCGTCCACGGTACCTTTAAATAGGGACGGCTCCACTAAATTTAGTGGAGCCGTGGGTCTGTAACGGATAGTTTTTCCTTTGCCTATAAATAGTGGACCATTTCACACTTCCAACTTGATTTTTCCAGTCCTTTTTCTCTGGTCTAATCCCTCCTCACTTAGATGACTTTCTTTGATCATTTGGAGAGTCTTAGTTTGTTTAAGAGTGATCCAATCCTCCATTCAAGTGATCCTCTTCATTCCTCTTGATTAACAAGAGAAGAACACAAAGTGTTGTAGTCGATAATCACTCTTTATCACACAAATATGAGGCGTTAAACACATGAAGATGAGATGGGACAATGTGTATGTTAGATAGATGTATAATATGAGAGAATGAGAGTGATGTTTAAAGTTTACTTCTATTAGAGTACACACTCTTTACACAAACTGAACCATACTTCAAATGAAGTGTTTTGTGCTTTAAATACTACAAGGTTATTTCCCTTGTGGGCTTTGTGAGTGGGCTTTTGCTCATGGGCTTATTATTCATTAAGCCTTACATAATAGATGACCAAATGCCCCTTTTACTTGACTAGCTTAACCCATTTATACAAAGTTCTAATATGTTTGAATGACCATCGCTTTTAAACTAAAATTAAAGCTAACAATCTCCCCCTAAGGGATGGTCATTCAAAAGATGCACCACGTGATTAGGTCTTTAGATTTCAGGGTCTTGAACTTTGTGATTCTTTGTTCCTTCATGCATTGTGATCTTCAAAGCATCGTCTTTTGGATTGTTCTTTGCCTTGATCAACATCTTAATGTATTCACATCGTCTTTTCTTCCAATGTAGATGTTGAGACATACGATGATCGATGGACTTTCTTCAGTACCTGCATAAAACAGTTAGCAATAAATCGTCCAGCTCTTCCAGGTTCAGATCTCATTATGACACTTACAGCTTATGTTCTTTTTGTGAACACAAGTGTATTTTATTGGAAGTGTTCCTAAGAGATCTTTGATGAATCTCATGGCTCTAGACTCAATTATGTGCGCTTTGGTTTTAGATGTCGGAGGCGTGGAGCAGAGTGCCACTTTTTCAATATCAACACATCTCGGAGTGAGAGGTCGATAGATTATGCATTGACCTCCGTGAGAAATGAAACAAATATCTTTTAAGAGATATCTGAGTGGCTAGGAGGGGTTTGTGCACCGCGTCACTGGGTTCATGACGTCTTGTCTTCAATATCAGTATCACCTTAGTGAGTACCGATAGCATATGTATTGACCCAGTTTCTGACCTAAGTTTTCATGGAGGGCTATTTCTTTTCACCCTATCATTAAACTTTTCTTTTTCATTCTTCAACCCCTTCTTTCTCCTTTCTCATTTGCTCCTTTTTTCAATCATACCTAAGGACTTCTAATTCTAAACTATTGGAATTGTCCTTGGGTAGATCCCTCCGGTTCTGGCGGTTCATTAGACATTACCTAACCATAATCACCTTATAACACCATAATTATCCTAGATTTGTTGATCTCTTGCCATAAAACCTTTTGTGAAAATCTCTCAAAGTGTTTATGTATAAAACACATTTTGGTTAACACTTCAAGAGTTTAGCATTTTCTGAAATACTCCCCCTTCACATGTGCTCATGCATTTTGAAATAAATTGCACATGATGGGTAGAGTTCGCACATTTGAAATGATCGATTTTCAATGAACATGACCTTCGCGAGACACGCTTACATCACTAGTTAGACTAGCTTGAAATTATTACCCGTCCCGGTCATATTCAATGATCATCTCTCGAATTGGTACATTCTACTTAGACAAGTCCTTTGCGAGACACGCTTACATCACTGGTAAACCAGCTTGAAATTATTACCCGTCCCGGACAAGTCTTTTCGATTACTGACATTTAGTTTTCGTCAATTCGAGGGTTAAACTGAGTCTTTCTGATGAGCTCCTTTGAGATTCGAACCATGATCACATTTTAATCCCATTTCTCCCCCTCAAAAATAGCATTTCGATGGTATTTTTGATACCGTTTGATTAAAATCATTGGTTTTTGAAAGCTAATAGGGAGAAACTGATATGCATGAACTTTTTGGAACAAATATTGTTTCTGAAATACTCCCCCTCAGAACTTGCATTGGTTGTGACATTTTTGTAAACTTTGAAGCAAGTGGGGAGTAAAGGTTTGAAAATCTTAAGCAAAAATTTTTTGAAAAGTTTTGAAAAACCTTTTGAGAAATTTTGAGTAAAATTTTGCTTAAGATTAAGAAGTTTGAATTGATAAACTTTGCATGAAAACTTCTTTTCTTTTTAGGATTGTTGCATTAAATTGTACAACAGTGTCCTTTCTTTGAAACACGGGTTATGCACTGTTATGTGTACATAAGCCAAAACGTTGAAGCCCGGGTTGTAAGCTGAAATACTTACAAGCCATAATTTTTAGGATAAGCGCTCGAAATTTTTTGATGAAGCACTTTCCTTTCTTTGGAGATCGGGTCCTGAACTGATGTGTTCAGAAGCCATTAAATTATGCGCGGGTTCCGTACTGAAATGCACGAAAGCCATTGGGGGATCAGATTAGACAACAACCTTTGGAACCCATTTGAGCACTGCACCAATGGGTTTAGCATGTTTTGCAATCCATTTGTAAGTTGTGTCAATCTGATTCAGAGAAGTTGAATTCCAACGAGGACTGAAAACCGGTGTTTCATTTGGAAATAACACTCGTGGAATCAACGGTGATTTAAAACTCTTTTTCTTTTGAAAATGGTTTGAGAAACTCGTTGTCTCTTTTGGAGTTTTAAAACTTGAAGCAGAGTCATTCTTGTTTTGTAGCGGAAGCATTTCAGAGTTAGAATGACTTTGCTTTGGTTTCCACACTTGCCTTACCCATGTAAAGCGAGATTGTGGAGTTTGAAAAACTGTATTCTTTTCATGAGAATGATTTGACCTTGAAAGCTTTTGAGGAGTAAGTGTTTCATAAACTATTGGTTTATTCGAAAACTTCCTTCCTTTTTGCAAAGAATAGGTTGTAAATTGAGAAACCTTTTTCAAAAATGGTTTTGAAGATTCACCCATGTAAACCTTCTTTGAAACACTACCCTCTTTGGGAAACTTGTTTGAAACAGGATATTTGCTTTTTGATCGATTGAGAGCATCAAACTTTGCTTTTAAGGCATTGTATGACATTCGCAAATCATTGTATTCTTTTTGAAAAAGATCTTGGGATGCTAATTTAGATTCCAAAGAAGCAATTTGTTTCAAAAAATGATATTTTTCGGCTTTTGAATCATCCGTTTTATGAGCCAATTTTCGTTCGAAAACAATATTTTCTTTTTCAAGTCTTTCAAAATATGTTTCGAATTTGTTCGTTTTGTTGAAAAGATCAGTTTTTGCATCCTCAAGATCGTTTGTTCGTTGAGCTAAAAGTGTTTCAAGCTCAAGCACTTTTGTTTGAAGCGCATGATTTGCATTTTTCGTTTCAAAATCTGGAGTATCAGAATCAAACAGGGGATTTGGAAAGGAGACTTGTGTGTTTTGAGACTCAACCTTTTTCTTCTTCATTGATTCAATCTTTTGCAAAACCTTTTCAAACTTTTTGTCAGCGAATTCAGACAATTGAGACTTCAAAAATTCAGTCTCTTTTTGTTTTGTGATGGATTTTTGAGTCTGAACTCGTGAACGTTTGATTGAATCAAACAGGTTTTTGTAAGTCTTTTTTAAATGCTCATTTTCTTTTTGTAATGATGCCACAGCATGTTCCAATTCAATATTTTTTGTATCAAGTTCATCCAAATCAAACTTGATATTGGCATCATCACAATTTTCTTCAAAAATCTTTTCCTTTTCTTTAAGCACTGATGTCGAAGAGTTTTCAGAAGAAGCAATTATTTTTGACAATTCTTCTTTGACTTCAGCTACTTCTTTTGAAAGTTCAGTGATTTTTCTTTTGAAACAAAGATTTTCAGATTTCAAAAAATCCACTACTCATGCTCATGGCAGACAGATACCGACTTAAGTGACTCAATTTGATTTGTGAAAAATTCTTTTTGGATATCAAGATTTAAGCAATTTACATCAAATTCATCTTCAAGAGAATGGATGTACTTTAAATCTTCTCTCATTTCAGTGACAAGAAATTTTTCAAAGTATTCAAAACTTAAGTTGATATTTTTTACAAGAGGTTCAATCTCATCTTTTAGTAACTTACAGACTTCCCTTTTTAGCCAAGAGTCTGATAACATGAGATGACTGTAGTCACGATCGGTGTATTGTTGTTTCGACCAAATGACCTTTAACGTGTGCTCAATGTGATTTTTAAGATTACAAAACTGTTTCCTTGCTTTATTTTGCCATAAATTAGCATCATAAGTAGCAAGTTGAGCTTCTTTGAAAAATCTTTTCACATTTGTTTCTTTTCTTTTTAAAGGTGGTTTTGGTATTTCTGACAATTGTATACAACCATACACAAAGCCTTGGTACGAGAGTGGGTTTTTTCTTTGTTTGACTTTTAAGCGTTTTTCCTCTGCCAATTTTTCATCTTCTTCTGACATGAACAGAGCATCAGTCGGCAAAAATTTATGTTCCACCTGATCTGTATTTTCAAAACCAATTCCTGATTTTCCCTTATGAACTTTCTCAGCTTTAGGAATCATCATTTGAAGAGTTTGAACATTTGGTCTGTTTTTCGAAGTTTTTCTTCAAGATTGTTTGCACGTTTTAAAACCTCTTGATTTTCATTTTCAAGTTTTGTATTAACAATCTTAAAATTTGAAGTGGTTTCCTGAAGCATTGAGTACCTCATTTTTAATTCAACATTCTCTTTTAAAAGAGCTTCGATCTTTCTGTTGGCGGGGCCCATATTTGCACCCAGATTTTTAATGGAAAGTTTTTCACATGAAAGGGCCTCGCGACACTCAACTTCAAGTTCTTTATTTCGTTTGAGAACATCTTCATTTAATTTCTGAGTTTGAGATTTAAGTTCTGAGATTTGAACGTCTTTGTAATGTGTTATTTTCTCAAAATCTTTTTTCATTTCTTTAAATCCCTCAAGCTCTTTGGACAATGAGGCATTCGTTTGCTTAGCTTTACGATTGTCCTCTTTGCATTTTTCAAGTTCACGTTTGAAATTATCGATTAAAGAAGCAAATATGGCATGATCTTGATCATGAGAAGATCCATCCTGGGCAGGCTCACCTCCATTAGGATCCATATCTGGGGTTGTGGGAGTGATATTACTATCAAACCTTTGCTCCACATATGTGTCACTGATGGACTCAGGATGCGCAGGATGTGTCTTGTCATGAACAAACATATTCTCGAACAAATCAACATTATCATGATCGTTTGAATGTTGTACCGTAGCCACTATTGCAATGTCGGATGAAAGTCTGATGTGGTCAGCTTCAGTATCCCAAACAGCTTCATTCCTGTGTGAACCCTCAGCATCCGAATCGTATCTTGGAGTGCTGCTTTCAACATGCTGTTCTGAAGATGTGTCTGTTTCCGTGAAGACCAAGCTAGCATCAGATGTTGTACCCTCATCGACCTTTGCTCTCTTTCCCGTTTCTGCTTCTCCATTTCAATTCTTTCCCGTTCTATCACTTGCTTCTCTTCCCGCACTTCTCTCAGATGAAGTGATCTTTGAGTAAGCTGCGATTCCAGCAAGTCTATTCTCCAACGCAACTCATTTCTAAACGTTTCAGCTTCCAGGTCACTTGTGACGCATCCACTCCAAGTTTGGATATTAGAATCATAACCCGGATATTTTTCGACTATTCTGAAATCTAAGTCGAAAAACCATTTAAAGTGCGCCTTGAATGCTTGATATGTTTCAGTGCAGTCAAATCCTCGTTCAATTTGGTTCTCTATTCGAAATATGTAATGCAGTAGTTTCTCTCTAAATGTGCGATAATCCATTTCAGGTTCGAGGAGTCTAGCAAACATTCGATGAAATGCATATGGATTCACTGATGATACCTTTGCCTCTGTGAGTCTATCACATAGACTTTTGATTGCTTTGAAGTGTTTGAGACATCGTTCCTTCGAATGAATAAGGTTTTGCATAACCGGAGACATTTGTCTCTCTTGAGAACTCGATGCCATCTTCTTGTGATGTGTGACAAAGTTGATTCAGGATCTTTGCAACGAAATAGGAGTTGAGGTTGTTGAAGGTTACGTTTGGTTGTTGTGATCGTCTTGTTTTGTTGTTGGTGATGGTTGAAGTTGCAGTTTATATAAACGAAACAAATTTAAATAAAGTTACAAAATTTGATTAGAGTATAATTAAGACAAAGTCAAAAGTTTACACGTTCGACAAAGGTTATGTAAATTATAATTTAGATAAAATGATAATTTCTATAGAAATTTCAATTTGACCAAAATTTATACAAATTATGGCAAAATGTCAATTAAGATAGAAATATATCCAATTTATATAAATTAGCAATTTATATAAAATCTAACTCTCTTATACAAGAGGGTAGATATCCGTTTGTCGAAGTATTTTACACTCTTATACAAGAGTTAAAATACCGAGTTCACTTTTGAGTTGACGAAATTACGTTCGAATCAAATCCTTAAAAGTTATTTAACTTTGAAATCGTTTCACAGAAGTACAAGGGCCAAAACTGCCAATTCTGAAAGTTCCCTAAGACTGCTGAAAATTACAGGGACTGAAAATATCAAATCTGAAAATCATGCTTTTTCCGATATCGCAGTTTCCTTTTTGTCCGATATCGCAATTGCCAGATGATATCGGACAACACACAATTGCGAAGTCTGATGAATAGCGAATTGCGATAATTCTGACTGAGCCAATTGCGATAGAATTATCTGAGTTGGAATTGCGATAAAAATTATCTGAGTTGGAATTGCGATAAAAATTCCAAGATGCTAACAATTGCGATAGACCTTTCAGCTGAATTGCGATAACACAACCGAATTCCGATAGATCGCAGATTTTCTCTGAATTGCGATAAAACGCGCTGTTTAAGGCCAATTCCGATAATTGCACTTTTCAACCACTTTTGACCTTATCCTTACTTGCCCACTTGTCCAATAATTCACCACAGATTGCACATGCAACCTGACACCTTTTACCAACTTGAAGGACTTTCTTCCACCTACTTGACTAACTTTTCACTTACTCAAATCAAGTCAATAATTCACACAAACAACCAAAAACACAAATCTTATACAAGATTTATGATTCTAGTCGATCCAATAAATGAAGAACAAGCCAAAATCGAATCCACACAAACTGAGTTTGAGTGAAATAATAACAAACCTTGACTAACCAAGTCGAAATAGCATGAACAAACACAACTTTTCTTGATTTTTTGTGGATCGAATGAACCTTTTGTGCCTTGATGTCGAACTAAAGTGGCTTAGAACAAACACCAATCCAACACATGAGCACAAAAATACTACCTTTGTTCTTATATCATGCGTACAGTAGCCACAGAAAAACACAAGGCCACGTTTTTCTTAAAACAAAGCGCAAGAAAATGTGTTTTTCAACAAGAACCGAATACAAGAACTCCTACCTCGAAGCTAGGCTGTTGATACCACTTGTTGTAGTCGATAATCACTCTTTATCACACAAATATGAGGCGTTAAACACAAGAAGATGAGATGGGACAATGTGTATGTTAGATCGATGTATAATATGAGAGAATGAGAGTGATGTTTAAAGTTTACTTCTATTAGAGTACACACACTTTACACACACTGAACCATACTTCAAATGAAGTGTTTTGTGCTTTAAATACTACAAGGTTATTTCCCTTGTGGGCTTTGTGAGTGGGCTTTTGCTCATGGGCTTATTATTCATTAAGCCTTACATAATAGATGACCAAAAGCCCCTTTTACTTGACTAGCTTAACCCATTTATACAAAGTTCTAATATGTTTGAATAACCATCACTTTTAAACTAAAATTAAAGCTAACACAAAGTATCCAAGTAGATACAAAGTGTTGTCATCCCTCTTGATTAGCAAGAGAAGAACACAAAGTATCCAAGTAGATACAAAGTGTTGTCATCCCTCTTGATTAGCAAGAGAAGAACACAAAGTATCCAAGTAGATACAAAGTGTTATCATTCCTCTTCATTTGCAAGAGAAGAACTCAAAGTATCCAAGAAGATACAAGAGTTGTAGTTGTTAGGTCTTGTAACATTTGTTACACTCTTGATTGTATCATAGCATACATCAAGATTATCTTTCTTTTGTGAGAAAGTGAGTCAAGATCATTGTGATCTTAAGAGATAGTGAAGATCTCTTGAAGCCATTGGGCTTGTGTGATTGATCATGTGGATCAAGGGTAGATCGGGTAGATCGAGTCAAGTGGGAGTAGATCATTGTGATCGTGTCGAGATCTTGGAGATCTCTTGAAGCCATTGGGCTTGTGTGATTGATCATGTGGATCAAGGGTAGATCGTGGTAGATTGGTGCTAGCTAAGATTAGCACTCGACATCTAGCTTAGTGTCGGAAATAGGATAAGCGATGTGTATGGTGTAGATCGGGTAGATCGTGGTAGATTGGTGCTAGCTAAGATTAGCACTCGACATCTAGCTTAGTGTCGAAAAACAAGTTAAGTGACGTGTACGGTTTTCTCCGCCTGAAGGGAGTTTGTTGATTAGTGAAGTAACTCTCGAGTTGGGTACTCGGGGAGTGGAGTAGGGCGAAGAGGAGCTTCGTGACCGAACCACTATAAATCACCGTGTTCGGTTTGCGCCTTCTTACTTATCTTTTTACTTTCATTTCATTCTTTATCGCTTTATATTTGCATTGCGTTTTTGCTTGTGTGGCTAGTTGCTTATGTTATGTTGATTATCTATGTGTCGTGGTTTGATTGTGTATATGTTGTAGTTTACTATATTCATCTCTTGATGCTATATGATCATAGTTGACACTTTTCATATCACATCACACTTGATCGGGAGTTTGATACAAAAGTTGTAAGTTTTAAATGGAAACGTATTCACCCCCCCCCCTCTACGGTTTCCACAATTGGTACTAGAGCCACGTCGCTCAAATTTTTAAAACAAATGGTTTTCAAAATTGAGTACGATCCATGTATCAAATTACCTATGAATGTGATGAAATATGA
The DNA here is from genome assembly GCA_021014915.2 of Artemisia tridentata subsp. tridentata. Taxonomy (NCBI): domain Eukaryota; kingdom Viridiplantae; phylum Streptophyta; class Magnoliopsida; order Asterales; family Asteraceae; genus Artemisia; species Artemisia tridentata. The sequence continues at coordinate 434,648,768 of CP139505.1, read as the reverse complement.
TAAGTAATTAGTTGTCTAATACTTACAAGTTTTGTTGTTAAGTATACTTTGTCATACTAGCTTGAAGGTTTTCTTAAACTAATAAAAGAATAGAGTCTTAAGTGTCTGGTCATGTTTTTCGTCGAGTCGCCGCACTAAAACTGTAAACTGAATCAGAAAAGAGAACACGGTACCACTAAATATAGGACGGTACCGTTATATTTAACGGTACCGTGGGTTATTTAATGGTACCGTGCCTCTGTCTGTCAGTTTTCAGTATTGGGTCATTTTCAGAAATCCATATAAAATCAACCATAAGTCTGTACGAGTCGTGTCGCCCATCATTTTAAACGATGTTGAGTCTACTTTCATTTGAGAAATATTTTTATGAATTAGTTCTAAATGAAAGCATGTTAAAGTCCTTGATTTTCAACTAAAGGTCTTCTGGTCATACAGTTTGTGTAAATTTTTGGTCAAACTGAAAAAGGGCGATTCAATTTTTAAACCTTGACGTGTTTTCAAAGTGACTTAGCAAAAATCTTTGTAATGGGGAGGAAATCAATTCGTTTTCAAATAAAATCAAGCTTAGTATACACTGTTATACCTAATACACAAAATGACGATAAGTATTTTTGTTTGTTAAGCTAAATTGCTATTAGTTTATTATAGCTTTCCGGTTTATGCATTTATAAGACTCATGCTAATTTACTTGCAATATATTAAGTAATTAGTTTGCATTGCATATAGGCATAGACCAATTTTCTTGCATTTGTTGCAAGTTTTTAAAATGGTTTAGTAACCTTCTTAGGAATAGAAACTAAGTTGGTAGATCATGTGTGTCGAAAGATATTGTCTTACACAATTATTTTTCCAAAGGTTTAAGTGTAAAAAGTATATCACCCCAAAATACTTAACACTTTCATAAAATCCGTAACATGATCTTTAAATCATTACATCATTTTGTCTTGTTTGACCATGGGTTGTCTAAACAAGATAAAAGGTCATTTTAATACATTAGTATTTAAGTAAAAGAAAATGTATTAAACTTGCATTGATTTAACACACATACAAAATGTTTTAAACATTTAGTATTTTACGTATGTGGTATAAAAATGGTTAAGATAATTATTTTTATACTAATGAGGTGTCGAAAAACTAAGAATATTATACTTAATAATATAAATAGTTTTTCTCAAATAAAAATAAATGACAATATCAAAGTAGTAACTTAATATGTCATTAACCTCACACATACAGCTAGTGTAAGAATAAATGGAACACACTCCTTAATTTTTTTTTCTTTTTAAAAAGGAGTGATTGTGAGGGTCAAGAAAGATTTCGAGTACATATCAATTCATTATTCAAATTATGATTGATATCATTATCGAATCTAATTGACAAGTTTTTGAGTGTGGACATGAAATTGGAGTCATTATTTGTCTAGCTTCAAGATAACATCAAATTATGATGAAAAGTATTATCTTGAATCTACATACTCAATCACATTCGATTGTCGTGAAAATAATGACGTTCTATCAAGACAAAAATAATATGCATCGGATCATAACTCACACTTGTGTTGAAGATGCCATATTGAGTCTTCGTGTCCAATGGTTGTGTTCCAAACTTTAAACTAATATGTTTAAAAGATGCATAAAATACACAACTAAGTAGGATTGACAACTTGGATGTTTCATCCGAAATATACAAGTAATTTACATTGCAATGCAATTAGTAAATGTGTCAATTCCGAAAAACCAAACACGAGCAAACAAACAACATATGTAAACTTTGCTCATGAACGACTCAACACTCAAAGTCACATGTCTAGTAAAAGTGTCACACATAATATGTTATTAGCTATTATGTAAGTCTTCAATCTTTGAGAATTTCACATGTATTTCTCTTATCAAAAGATTGATAAAGGATAACTTATATCATATGCGTCTTATTTTCTTTATAACATGAATGGTTATGTTACAAAAGAATATATTGCATCCTATTAACAAATGTAGGATATTAGAGTTGAGTAATAACCTAATACGACATGTGTCATTGCATAAACAAGTAAAATTGGTCACACACAAAAATACTTGTTTCACAAAGCATTCGTAAGAGTGATAAGTTTCCTCTTAGAAAAGCATACTTGTTGAAATAAACAGTATGTCTCATTTCAAATAAAATACTCACAAGATCTATTGAGGTAAGTAACCTTTACTAGATTCTCCCTCAAGATATGCAAAGGAGCATTCTTGAAACACACACGATGTAGTAGATTCTACATTGTATCACATTAGAGTGTCTCTTGGTTCTAGAAAACCAAATCATGTTAAAATAACATGTAACAACTCAACAAACAAAGATTTTGTCCAAGAGATCATAAAATACACCATCTCCATCAAATAACCTCTAAATCTCAAACACGAAATTAAAACATTTCGCTTGTCTTTGTTAGGAGTTGTGTAAGACATGTCATTCTCTTAATCGACCTTCAAAGTATGGTTAGTTGAGTCATATTAGGTCATGTATTAGCGAAATAAGCTAATATCATCATTGCTACACTTCAATAGGCAAATATAGGAATTTGAAATTTTCTAACATGAGAATGACTACTGGAGAACCTATCGCACTAGAAATTCAATTTGACCTAACGATTGAATTGCTTCAGGAGAGAAGTTGGGTTTGTGGTATAACCCGTAAAAATGGTCGTGTTTAGCCTTAATTGAGCACCACTAGTGATAGTCTCATACTCATTCTCTAACTTGAAAAACTTTCATTCCTACATTTGACTAGAGATAGTTTACATCGGTGAACTTTATCTCCCATTAGGATGTCATCTTGAACAAGTAGTAATTAGGATCTGCCTTAGCAAACCTAGATTGCTTGCATCCCACATACGTGTTTCAAAATGATAACATGTTCTCATAAGATATGGTTAAATGTCTTCATGATCTTAAATGCTAAATGATTATCATGTTTTACATGATGCTTGCATTTATTCCTTATGTGCATTTTACATGATTTACTTGTAAAGTTTGCACCCACACTATGTCCTTTTGACACATTAGGAATTAGGTATGCCCATCACTATGAACCCTTAAAGTCATAGAGCCATACACTAGTGTCAAAACCCATAAGTCAAAGTAGTCACGAAGTTACCCTAATTCCCCAGTCATCACTTCGCCTTCTTCCCAGTAATACACCCTTTTGTCATGGGAAGGTTAGGAACAAACCTAGTAGAACTCGGAGTAGGGTTGACAACTTAAATATTTCATCAAAAATATTCAAGTAAGTTTAACTTGCGATCGCAATTGTTAAATGTCATATCCGAAACATCATACTCAAGCCTTTTAACAACATATGTTAAAACGCTCATCCAAAAGCTAAAAGCTAACATCAACCCTCGGATGAAAAAGGACTCACAAGTTACTATATAAGTGATTAGTAGTTCATTTCATCCTCGTGTGATTATACACGTCTTAAGATCCCAAACCCTGCTGCGAATCAGCACCATAGGCCTAGCTTTACGTCTTTCAAAACCCCATGAAACACTCGTGTGCGAAGAACATCAAAATCCGTAAATCAACCAAACCTCTCAACCGAGAATCCCCTAACCATCTTCGTCTAGGTCTAGGAATGATGGAACATTTTCCATAAATCTTATGACTATTTAAATATTTCACTGGAAATATTTTAGTCATCTCGTGTGTCTCGTCTCATGACTCTTTAAATATTTCACTGGAAATATTGAGTCATTCTTTAAATTCCTCTCATGACTATCTAAATATTTCACTGGAAATATTAAGTCATCTTTCACATCGCTCTAATGACTACCTATGTATTTTCTCGAAAATATAAAAGTCATCTCTTCTCGTCCAGTACCGTTCAAAGAATTTATTAGGTATAAATTCTCTCCTCGTGTCGAAAAATACAGCGAGATTTATTCGTAAAATCCTCTTAAACTCCAATGACAACTTAAATATTTCATCCGAAATATTTAAAGTTTATTTAATTTGCGAAATGCAATTAAATGTCATTTCTCGTTCTCGACAAACGTTCATCGAATCCCGTTGGATTCATTCATAAAAGAATTTATTCGGTATAAATTCTTTTAATCTAAGGTCCAGAAAAATCACAACATATGTGAAATTTCTTTGTCAGAAATCTAATTCTGGATCAAAACTGACCTCAGTAGGTCACGGTACCCTTAAATAGGGGACGGTACCGCTAAATTTAACGGTACCGTCGGACCATTGTTTGCTGAGACAGTTTATTCTCACTGTTTCAAAAACACTATCGAAACCCACTCGATGTAGTCCTGAACCAAAACCGTATCCTATCAGAACAGATTGTATCTATCTTCTGATTCCTAAGCCTTCTTCCCTTTCACTTCCGCATGGTACTAAACACTACCAATGCTTCCGCATCCCACTCATCCTGCACACACTTCAAACGAATAACCGCTAGGATACGTTGAGATAACCCTTCTTCATCAACATAGATAACCCCACTAGAACCTTATCACTAACATCACAACCTTGAAGATTTTATCTTCTTAACCCTTAGGATATCTCCACGTGATCACATGCCTCATCATAATATTCTATGAATATTCACAATGATTGAGAAGAGCTACTTGACTTCAAAGGTGAAGTTTATCGTATGCTATCCACCACTTGTCATGACGTTACTAAGCTGATCGCTTCCGTCAATGTTTGTTTTCCTCTTTATCTTTTGCATCTTGTCCGGATGGTCATAGATTAAGGGGGAGCGAAAACACACTCATATAGCCTTTCACAAAACACTCTCAAGAACACATTAATGTGGTTCATATTCCCTAGGAAACTTCCCTTTAGCTGCCCAGAACTAGGCTGCACAAGAAAATTCGTGACTTCCAGGTCACGGTACTGTTAAATAGGCCACGGTACCGTTAAATTTAACGGTACCGTGTGGTATTTAGTGGTACCGTGCCTATGTTTGATGAATTTTCACTGTTCCCTCCTGATCCCTGCATCCCTAACCTCAAACCTGCAAAATTTTGCAAACTCACACACACCCTAAGATTTCCTCACTACACCATAAGACACCATCACCAACTTTAGTTTGAATCCCACAACCCTTGCCTATATAAGGCCTCACTACTGCAAGCTTATCTTGCATCTCATCTTCAAACCTCACATTAACATCTTTCATCATCACACTCAAACCTTTTAGCTACACTTCACTCTTGACAGTGATAGTTAGTCTAAGTACCTTCAACCCATAGATCATGATGCGTGCGATGTGTCGTTGCGGTTTAGCAGTATTAATGCCTACTCAAGTTTTAAATTTATATTTAGCCGACTTATCAATAACACACACACTTAACGAGCAGTGTACCCGGTCAGTATGAATATAATGATAAGTAGAGTGTCGATCACTAAGAGTGGAACGTATTATCTAGTTATTCTAATCAGTATTTTAATATATTAAGTTAGCTATACAACCTAATCTAACGCAAGGGGGTTCAGCCTGAGAGACTGGCACGATTTGGTTGCAATTAAATAATAAACTAAACCAATAGGCACGAATCAGCAAGTAGCACACACGTACACAGATAAATACTTGAGACAATAAGAGGGCTGTCCTGATAGATAAGTAGTTTGTCACTTGTTTTATTGCTAGTGTTATATGAAGTGTATAGTTCGATGCAACGCACCGAGATTAAGTCCTTTCTCGTTGGTTCTAATCTTATCGGCGAGTAAACCCTTAATGATTACTTATGACTATCCTATTTATCTTTCTTCCTACTTTTCTACAGACCATAGAATGCATAGGCGATCTAATAAATAGGCGAGGGCAGAGGCATGGCGACCCGATCAACGCTCAGCTAGACACAGAGGTTATCAATGCACTAATAAAAGTCACCAAAGACATCAACATATAAACTTTAATTAATGAGAAAGCAGTTTTAAGGGAGTGCAATCTTTCCGTTGTCACATTACACAAGCCACCAATCTTGATGAATTAAAGTTTACTAACACAATAAAACAAAACTACTTAATGAATTAAACACATGCAGCACCTTCTTACAGCTCTTGTATCTTCGTTTGGGTGTGTCTTGTGCTGCTGCCTTGACTGAATTCGTCCTAGGGTTTCTGTACTTCGGTCTCGTATATAATATATGTCTCTCAAATTCGTCTGGTCTTGGGGTATTTATAGTTTCTGTCTGAGGGTAAGATGCGGCGCATCTAGTAAGTAGATGCGGCGCATTGACTTAACTTCGCGTGGGGTCCAAGATTATAATATTCAGGAATATTCGTACACCGCCAGAAGATGTGGCGTAACTCCATAAATAGATGCGGCGCATGTCCTCTTGTATCTTGGATCGTATCTGGTGAAATATTGATAAGGATGCGCCGTATGTGATAAGCAAGATGCGGCGCATCTGGAGCAGAATGTCTTGATCTTGTACATTTCAGTAGACTCTTAACTTCTTGCATGTTTTGCTCCATAATTAGGCCAAAATCGCCAAGTTTCACCAAATGCTTGTTTTTACCTGAGAATTACAAAAGTAAACAATTAAGTATCAATTCTCATACATAATATAATAAAACAAGTCAAATTAATAGGATAAATGATAGTAATAAAATGTACTTATTTGAGTTCATCAAATATCCCCCCACTTGAACTTTACTTGTCCCCAAGTAAACCTTAGAATTAATCTTATGAAAATGTATCCTAAAGAATATTAGGATTTATTTTATATTTAAGCATGTATTCATTTTTGTCATAATCACACAACTAAACACTTAACGAATTAGAAGTAAAATAAAATAATTTGAGAAAAGCAAATCTAATCGTTTAACTGTCCAGTCGTGACGAATATTCTATCATAAGCTTGGCAAGTATACACATCTCCTCCACTAAAGCCAAGGAATAACAAGTCTAAAGCGGTAAAAAGGGTTTTGAGGTTTAAGGGTTAATTATTCTTAATCTCTATCGATCTCAAATTCCAGAAAAGGCGACAAAATCACAAATACATGATCGAATCCACGAACACGATACTTGCAATTGCTCAAATCCTTAACTCGAATAGGTTAAAGATAGGTCCAAACTTCACCAATAATAATATATCAAAAAGGGCGACAAAATCATAAATACATAGCCGAATCCACGACTACGATACTTAAGATTGCTCAAATCCCTAATCTCAATAAATCAAAGGTTTGGTTGGATAAAGAATAATACAGGGTATGGATAATATTTGGGATATAAATTGTTGTAAAATGAAAAATAAACAAAACAAATAAATTAAAATCCTAAGTGTGGTTAATCACTATCCCAACCATCCCATGAATAAGACTCATATCATTGAATAACTCACGCTTTAACACTTGATAAACACGCTTTAGGTAGACACGAATTATACTCAACAAGATCTTAATCAAAGAATAAACCTTATTCGGCGTTCCCATAACTGCCAACTCCCATTCAATCCATAGATATAGTATACAACAACTAGTGGTGATATCGACCACTTAATACAAAACTTTACATTGTTGATTTAATCAAACATCCAACTCCTCCTTTTTCTTTTTCTTTTCTATTTTTTCGATTTTTTTTTTTTTTTTTTTTTGACATAAACTTGATGCGTGCGATGTGTCGTTGCGGTTTAGCAGTATTAATGCCTACTCAAGTTTTAAATTTATATTTAGCCGACTTATCAATAACACACACACTTAACGAGCAGTGTGCCCGGTCAGTATGAATATAATGGTAAGTAGAGTGTCGATCACTAAGAGTGGAACGTATTATCTAGTTATTCTAATCAGTATTTTAATATATTAAGTTAGCTATACAACCTAATCTAACGCAAGGGGGTTCAGCCTGAGAGACTGGCACGATTTGGTTGCAATTAAATAATAAACTAAACCAATAGGCACGAATCAGCAAGTAGCACACACGTACACAGATAAATACTTGAGACAATAAGAGGGCTGTCCTGATAGATAAGTAGTTTGTCACTTGTTTTATTGCTAGTGTTATATGAAGTGTGTAGTTCGATGCAACGCACCGAGATTAAGTCCTTTCTCGTTGGTTCTAATCTTATTGGCGAGTAAACCCTTAATGATTACTTATGACTATCCTATTTATCTTTCTTCCTACTTTTCTACAGACCATAGAATGCATAGGCGATCTAATAAATAGGCGAGGGCAGAGGCATGGCGACCCGATCAACGCTCAGCTAGACACAGAGGTTATCAATGCACTAATAAAAGTCACCAAAGACATCAACATATAAACTTTAATTAATGAGAAAGCAGTTTTAAGGGAGTGCAATCTTTCCGTTGTCACATTACACAAGCCACCAATCTTGATGAATTAAAGTTTACTAACACAATAAAACAAAACTACTTAATGAATTAAACACATGCAGCACCTTCTTACAGCTCTTGTATCTTCGTTTGGGTGTGTCTTGTGCTGCTGCCTTGACTGAATTCGTCCTAGGGTTTCTGTACTTCGGTCTCGTATATAATATATGTCTCTCGAATTCGTCTAGTCTTGGGGTATTTATAGTTTCTGTCTGAGGGTAAGATGCGGCGCATCTAGTAAGTAGATGCGGCGCATTGACTTAACTTCGCGTGGGGTCCAAGATTATAATATTCAGGAATATTCGTACACCGCCAGAAGATGCGGCGTAACTCCATAAATAGATGCGGTGCATGTCCTCTTGTATCTTGGATCGTATCTGGTGAAATATTGATAGTGATGCGCCGTATGTGATAAGCAAGATGCGGCGCATCTGGAGCAGAATGTCTTGATCTTGTACATTTCAGTAGACTCTTAACTTCTTGCATGTTTTGCTCCATAATTAGTCCAAAATCGCCAAGTTTCACCAAATGCTTGTTTTTACCTGAGAATTACAAAAGTAAACGATTAAGTATCAATTCTCATACATAATATAATAAAACAAGTCAAATTAATAGGATAAATGATAGTAATAAAATGTACTTATTTGAGTTCATCCCATAGATCATCACACTCAAACCTTATAACCTTCAACTCATTACACTCAAACCTTACAACTACTCCTCACTTTGGATAAGTGACAGTTAGCTCAACAACCTTCAATCCTCACAAACACACGAAACCCTTCATGCACCAAATTATCTCTAACACACAACTAGGATCATCCAACCTAGAAACCTAGAACTTCATTACCTTAACCCCGTTAGAGATATCCACCAACAATCCTGTTAGGATCACATGCACCTTTTCTTTTTCCCTTTTGAAATATATCATGCATCTCATTGTCAGTGCAAACGATATATTAACCTAAACCATCCTTTCCTCCACTTTTAGGATTCCTACACCCTTACCTCCACCAAGTCCACCACAACCTTTAGCTATCACACTAACCCTATCACCATCAAACCTCTTTGGACTTGGCACCAACACATCATCCTTATCACCATCACCATCACCACAACCTTTAGCTCTCACACTAACCTTGTCACCTACATCACCTTTTGAACTTGGCACTAACACATCATCCTTATCACTATCACCATCACCACAACCACTAATGGGTCATCCCATTATTTATCCCCTACAACCACATAACCCAAGTTGTCCTTGTTGTCACCACAACCAACACTCTCCCACCTTATGGAATCATTTAGGTATAACCTCTATCGAGTCTACTTTATGGCACGACTTGTCATAATAGTAATCATTTAGAGTATGTCTTATCAACAAACTATCGTTAACATCAATCATCTTAGGTAGATGATTATGTTGTTCAAAAGGTTTGTTAGAACTTTCCTCCTAATGACAACTTGGAATAAGTCATTTAGTCCGTCAGTCAACGAACGAATCTCGTTCTTGATTAGTGTGATTGAGTGAACAATTACACCTTAGGTTTTCAGTCGGGTTGTGACACTTACGTGTTAACATTGTTTAACCCATGCATGTCTTGCTATGTGTATTCTATCCCTATAATGTTGCTCCTATACTGTTATATATTATGTTGCACGAAGCTAACCCTTGATGTAGGAAAAGCCTTTATAAGAATTTGATACATGAATCCGCTAGATACCAAGGTCAATAAACAAGGGGATTAAGTCACCATAGGGGAGCATTGAGCTAGGGGGAGCTCGGGGGTATTTGAATACATAGCATGGAGTCGTCTTCACAAGTGGTGATAGAAGGCTTCACTGGGATGATGCAAGCTCGCCTTTCTGGGGAGAAAGGAAAGTAGTTTAATAAGGGGGAGTAGGAAATGAATTCAAGGGAGAGCTCGAGGAAACTACCTTTTTGCTTCGACAAAAAGGGGAGAAGGGGAGTGTAAACAGGTAACTTTTATATTTTACTATGTGTTACAGCTTACATATTTGTCATCATCAAAAAGGGGGAGATTGTTAGTGCAAATATTACGATATTTAAACTAAACGATTTCTTCAGTTTTAATAATGACAAACATGTAACTTGTAATACATAACGTAAAATGTGCAAGTTACTTGTAAACACAAATCATCAATGCATACTTACATCAACACCTCCCGACGTCTCAAGTATGCTTCAACGAAGTCGTAGATTTCCATCCCGACATAAATCACTCAAGGTATGGACAAACAAATCTACTACTTGACAAATGATCAAAGGATTTTATTTTTCTAAACTTCACATTTTTAATGTGACAAAACATTTTTTTCAAAAATATATTTCACAAATTATTTTTGAATTAAAAAGAAATGTTTTATTTTGAAAAATATGTTTAAAAATCCCAACAGTCAAATTTTCCCCCAAAACAGCTCCTAACATCCCCAAATAAACCTTCCCCACTAAAGACAAGCGAAGGAGCGTCCACGGTACCTTTAAATAGGGACAGCTCCACTAAATTTAGTGGAGCCGTCTGGCATTTAGTGGAGCCGTGGGTCTGTAACGGATAGTTTTTCCTTTGCCTATAAATAGTGGACCATTTCACACTTCCAACTTGATTTTTCCAGTCCTTTTTCTCTGGTCTAATCCCTCCTCACTTAAATGACTTTCTTTGATCATTTGGAGAGTCTTAGTTTGTTTAAGAGTGATCCAATCCTCCATTCAAGTGATCCTCTTCATTCCTCTTGATTAGCAAGAGAAGAACACAAAGTATCCAAGTAGATACAAAGTGTTGTCATCCCTCTTGATTAGCAAGAGAAGAACACAAAGTATCAAGTAGATACAAAGTGTTGTCATCCCTCTTGATTAGCAAGAGAAGAACACAAAGTATCCAAGTAGATACAAAGTGTTATCATTCCTCTTCATTTGCAAGAGAAGAACTCAAGGTATCCAAGAAGATACAAGAGTTGTAGTTGTTAGGTCTTGTAACATTTGTTACACTCTTGATTGTATCATAGCATATATCAAGATTATGCTTCTTTTGTGAGAGAGTGAGTCAAGATCATTGTGATCTTAAGAGATAGTGAAGATCACTTGAAGCCATTGGGCTTGTGTGATTGATCATGTGGATCAAGGGTAGATCGGGTAGATCGAGTCAAGTGGGAGTAGATCATTGTGATCGTGTCGAGATCTTGGAGATCTCTTGAAGCCATAGGGTTGTGTGATTGATCATGTGGATCAGGGTAGATCGTGGTGGATTGGTGCTAGCTAAGATTAGCACTCGACATCTAGCTTCCTGTCAGAAATAGATAAGCGACGTGTATGGTGTAGATCGGGTAGATCGTGGTAGATTGGTGCTAGCTAAGATTAGCACTCGACATCTAGCTTAGTGTCAAAAAAAAGTTAAGCGACGTGTACGGTTTTCTCCGCTGAAGGGAGTTTGTGTAGTAAGTAAGACTCTCGATTGGGTACTCGGGGAGTAGAGTAGGGCGAAGAGGAGCTTCGTGACGAACCACTATAAATCACCGTGTACGGTGTCCGGTTTGCGCCTTCTTACTTATCTCTTTACTTTCATTTCATTCTTTATCGCTTTATATTTGCATTGCGTTTTTGCTTGTGTGGCTAGTTGCTTATGTTATGTTGATTATCTATGTGTCGTGGTTTGATTGTGTATACGTTGTAATTTACTATATTCATCTCTTGATGCTATATGATCATAGTTGACACTTTTCATATCACATCACACTTGATCGGGAGTTTGATACAAAAGTTTTAAATTTTAAATGGAAACGTATTCGCCCCCCCTCTACGGTTTCCATAAATTCTTACCAACTTCTCCATCTTATAATCCTCATGAATGGCCAGAAAATGTGCAGACTTCGTCAGCCTGTCCACTATGACCCATATCGTGTCATGCCCATTACTTGTTCGAGGCAACTTGGTAATAAAATCCATCGTTATATTCTCCCATTTCCACTCAGGGATCGGCGGTTGTTGTAGTAATCCAGAGAGTTTCTGATGTTCAGCCTTAACTTTCAAACAAGTTAGACACTTACTAACATACCCGGCAATTTCCTCTTCATTCCTGGCCACCAATAAGCATCTCTAAGATCGTAATACATCTTGTCAGATCCTGGATGAATTGAGTATCTCATTTTATGAGCCTCATCCATGATCAACCTTCTTACATCTCCCACCATCAGAATCCATATCCGATTCAAGAAATATAATCCACCATCCTCCTTTTTCTCCATTTGTTGATCCAACCCACGCAGCATCTCAGCTGTTGCGTTTTCATCCTTGAGGGCTTCCTCTTGTGCTGCCAATATCTTCCTCATGATTCCTTATTGTAGGGTCATGCACATAGCTCGCACACGCTTAGGCTTAATCCTTTCCTTTCTGCTCAACGCATCAGCCACCACATTCGCCTTTCCAGGATGATAGCGAATCTCACAATCATAATCACTAAACAATTCAATCCATCTTCTCTGTCGCATATTCAGCTCCTTCTGACTGAAGATATGCTGAAGACTCTTATGATCCGTATAAACAACACTCTTTGTGCCATACAGATAATGTCTCCAATTCTTGAGGGCGAATGTAACACCCCAACTCGACAAGGGTAAAGATGTAACGTTAATGGTTTTATATCAGATCAAACAAAGCATACTTCAATAGTAATACAATAAATTTCAAGGGTTACAAATGAAATACTAACGTTACAAAGTTAAAATGAAACAAAACTAAATACTAAGTCTGAACTTGCAATTCCTTCTAATGGTCTCTACTTCAGAATAACTATCGAAGTCTTCTAAGTCCAAAAGTCTCTTCACTCATACCCAAACCCGTCGTCCTGCTTATAACCTGCCGCACACGAAAAGAAAACGTGCGGCTGAGCTTAAAAAGCTCAGTGAACAGATACATATACAAAGCAATGATAATGAAACAGAACTGAAATATAGTGCACGGGAAAAGTATCATGAAGTATAAACAAAGAGACAGGAATATAAAAGATGAATAGGATAGTCATCCACCACGAGCCCAGAAACAGATCATATCATATCGTAACCATAATCTTCATAATCATATAGAGGGGAGACCTCTCAGATAATCAGATAATATGAGGGGTGTCCTCATTCTTCAAATGGAGTGATCAGCTCCCAGACAAATATGTGAAAGGCATGTATTGCACACAGTACCAGTCACCAGAACAGAAATCATATCATATATAGTTAAATCCACTAAACAGAACAGATCTAGGATGCATCCATACGCCCCTACCCAATCACATGCAGACCAAATCAAAGGGACGGTGTAACCAAATCACTAGGGCTACACACTAGTCATGCCAGTGGTGCATCACAGACACGGCCATGTTACCTTCATGGCTAGGGTCACAAATTTTGGCTCGGGTATCAAACTAAGAGTCAGATATCATATCAGATCAGAGTGTCATATCACAAGTTTCAATATCAGAAGTCAATATCAGAAGGTCAACATCAGAAGGTCAATATCAGAAGGTCAAAATCAAAGTTCCATGGTAACAGTTCATTTAAAAAGGTTTCTAATTAAGAGTCCATTTAAAACTATCTTTTAGATGACGGTTTTCATAAAAATGATCCTTCAGAGTAGTTTTCATAAAATGATATTTCAAAAGGTTTTTCGTAAAGATAGTCTTTTAAACTAGTTTTTATAAGGGTTAATAAAATCCCAATTAAAAGAGTATTGTATCAAAATTTGCAGACATCATTTAAAATAGCTTTTCCTCAAATCATTTCCAGGTCAGAATTAAAAAGGTCTCACAGTTTAGGTTCATATCAGAGATCAAAGGTTCAAAGCAACGGAATCATAGCAAGGTATCAAATCAGAGGCTAAACAGATCAGAACATGAAGAGATCATAGGAAACCTTACAGAGAAGGTCAGAATATCCGTACCTTATGACGAAAGCAAAACAAAAACGAGCACAGAATATGGAAAATGGCTCAAGGTTTCTCCTTCTTCACACCTAAAGGAGTAGAAGGGAATTACAATTCATTCTTAATTAATTGCCTTTCCATTTTAGCAACTTTCTATTTTTAGTAACTTTCCAGATTTTGTAAGTTCCCATAATTAGCAGGTTTCCAGATTAATCAGATATTATCATTTCAGATTAGGTTAAACCCTTATTCAGAGATTATTATGGAATATCAGTATATTTTATCAAGTTTCAGAAGTTTAGGGTTTTAAATGACAATTATACAAAGTTTAGGGTTTTAAATGTAACTTCATTAATTTCCAAGGTCATTTGTGAAAATACTTTAAGTTACAGAAATTTACACTCCTTTTATTCAGAATTACCTTCCATTCCCTTAAGTTTCACAATTTACAGATTACACCCCTTTAATTTCATAATTTACAAAATAAAGCTTATAATTACATATTTTACAATTTAAACCCTACAATATCCATAATTACCAACCAAACATATTATATTTCAAAATTACAGAATATACCATCAAAATTTAGTACTTTACATATTTGACCCCTCAGAATTCAGAATTTACATATTTAGCCCTTTAAGTTTACAAAACATATATATTAAATCATAATTTCATAACAATTACATAATTAGCCCAAAAATCCTCAAAATTACACAACAACCTTTTTATATCAGTATTAACACAAAACAACTTCAGAATTCCAGATTTACACTTTTGGTCCCTCACTTTTAATTAATTCCAATTCGTAACCCTAATTTGCCAATAATTCATTATTATGCAATGTTTACACTTAGGACCCCAAAGTTATATTTTCCCCACATTCTTACAGATTTATATGATCTTACAAAAATATCCCAGAAGTTTCAAAGTTGGCAAAATAGATCCTTTTACTTTTTAGTTCAAATCGCCTAGACTTTTTATAAACAATTACAAACCCTACTTTTCACCAATCATTGAACTATCATTAATTCATCATTAAAACACCTTAAATGATCAGATGTTCATCCAAGGAACCAAACCCTAGAGGCCACGATTTTTATTTTATTTGTTTTCTTAATTTTCACAAAATCTGATTTTTACAATAATTCACCACGTTAATTTTTGGCCTCTAAAAATCAAAACCATATTTTTCCCAGATCATATTACTCATAAGGAACCCACGAAAAATAGTGAACATGCCCAGAAAATTCGTTCAACATATATTACATATTTACGTACGTTTTAGACATTAAAATTACAACTACTTGATTTAGGCTACTATAATTCGATCTATCATTTTTCCCAGGTCTAATACATCATAAGAGGTCTAAATAAAATAGCCATCATGCCCAGAAATTCGGATTTCATATATTTGTGATTTACGTGTTCTATAGCCATTATATTATCATACGCATAGAATTAGCATGCATGGATCGATTTACATATTTTATATGAGTTATATAACATCAAAAGATCACAGGAAAATTGCCATATTAATTTTAACACGTTTGGTTTAGTCGCAAGAATTATTACCTTGATTTAGAGCCACTCGACAAGAAATTAAGAACAAGAACGAACCAAGGAGAAAACGCAGCAACCCTTAATTTTCCTAGCTCCCTTGCACCTCCAAGAACACCAGAAAAATTCCTCCTCTCTTCAGAAAAATCGGATGATGGTGTGTGGGATTTATTTTGTTTGACGGCAATTAGTTTTAGGGTAAATGGGGAAAATAAATTATGGGTTGATATAAATTGTGATTGACCGAATATTTGGGGGTGGGTTATGGCTAAGAACCAGCAATTTAATTGACAAAATCAATCTTCCAAAAATAAATGATTTCCTTAATTTAATTTGTATTTTAAATGTTTTTAAATAATTAAATTGTAACTTATGAATTTAAATCAAAACTTTCGGCCCATTGTATTTTGTGGTGAAATAATACCTTTTCGTACTTGTAAAAATTATTAGAGCTTGCTTCAAAATTATCTCGCTTGATTTGTAGTTCGTTTCCAGAGATTCGGGATTAATTCGGAACTTTAATTAAGCTTTAATTAAAATTTTAAGTTTCAGGGGCATTTTGGTAATTTTGCATGTTTTTGATTTTCGGGTTTTACAACTCTTCCCCTCTAACAGAAAAATTTCATCCTCGAAATTTGCAGGGAGCAGAGAGAAAGAGAACGGAATACTCATAAGGAATGCGAACAAGATTTCAAATCGAATTAATTGTATCTACAGCAGAGAGCTCTTCAAGGAGTTTAAGGTTCATAATTGAGGTCAACAGAATGCAACACGAGAGTCCAAACTAATCCAGATATTTGACGAACGAAGGCAGAGCATACGCATAGGTAGAATGAACTTAAAGTCTCACTAATAACGGATAATCAAACGGTGATCAATTTCTCGACCTCTTAGGTACTTCCCAAGATATCCTATGGCCACAATGAGGGCACGTTATATGGTGTAAGTATTATCACGTTAATAATACCAGCACCACATAAATATGCCTTCATGATGATCATACTTTATCTCTAGTCGTAAGCGAAACAATTTATCTTCATCCACCTAGTACTTCTACAGTCTCAGAGGTCAACAAAAACAAATGTCATAATCAAGAGGGAAAGCCAAACTACTCGCCATGGAGATTCTCAAAATGCCCAAGAGGCATCGAAATGATTAACAAAGATCAGAGGTCAGAGTCGGAATGTGAAGGTAAGGATTAAATAGTGTCAGGAATTTACTATGCAATTCTTAATGCTTTCAAGATTCATTTAGGTTTCAAAACTTAGGTGGTGCAAGGCATAAGCTTTCAATTTCCAAGAGGGATCTCAAGAGGCTTAAACCAAGAGTAGGGTACGAATCAGAGTGATGCGGGAGCAATGATACCTAAACAAATGCCTTATAGTCTACCCATTCCTCACCGGTCAGAACTTAAACTCCTATAGGGAAATCTTAACGCAAATTTTCAAAGGTTGTCTTACGAGCGCCTACAGGGAAAGCTTAGTGGTCCTAACTTACAAAGGTCAAGGGTAAATGTATTACGAAATCGCAGCCTGTCTCTCTGATACCATAATTGTAACACCCCAACTCGACAAGGGTAAAGATGTCACGTTAATGGTTTCATATCAGATCAAACAAAGCATACTTCAATAGTAATACAATAAATTTCAAGGGTTACAAATGAAATACTAACGTTACAAAGTTAAAATGAAACAAAACTAAATACTAAGTCTGAACTTGCAATTCCTTCTAATGGCCTCTACTTCAGAATAACTATCGAAGTCTTCTAAGTCCAAAAGTCTCTTCACTCATACCCAAACCCGTCGTCCTGCTTATAACCTGCCGCACACGAAAAGAAAACGTGCGGCTGAGCTTAAAAAGCTCAGTGAACAGATACATATACAAAGCAATGATAATGAAACAGAACTGAAATATAGTGCACGGGAAAAGTATCATGAAGTATAAACAAAGAGACAGGAATATAAAAGATGAATAGGATAGTCATCCACCACGAGCCCAGAAACAGATCATATCATATCGTAACCATAATCTTCATAATCATATAGAGGGGAGACCTCTCAGATAATCAGATAATATGAGGGGTGTCCTCATTCTTCAAATGGAGTGATCAGCTCCCAGACAAATATGTGAAAGGCATGTATTGCACACAGTACCAGTCACCAGAACAGAAATCATATCATATATAGTTAAATCCACTAAACAGAACAGATCTAGGATGCATCCATACGCCCCTACCCAATCACATGCAGACCAAATCAAAGGGACGGTGTAACCAAATCACTAGGGCTACACACTAGTCATGCCAGTGGTGCATCACAGACACGGCCATGTTACCTTCATGGCTAGGGTCACAAATTTTGGCTCGGGTATCAAACTAAGAGTCAGATATCATATCAGATCAGAGGGTCATATCACAAGTTTCAATATCAGAAGTCAATATCAGAAGGTCAACATCAGAAGGTCAATATCAGAAGGTCAAAATCAAAGTTCCATGGTAACAGTTCATTTAAAAAGGTTTCTAATTAAGAGTCCATTTAAAACTATCTTTTAGATGACGGTTTTCATAAAAATGATCCTTCAGAGTAGTTTTCATAAAATGATATTTCAAAAGGTTTTTCGTAAAGATAGTCTTTTAAACTAGTTTTTATAAGGGTTAATAAAATCCCAATTAAAAGAGTATTGTATCAAAATTTGCAGACATCATTTAAAATAGCTTTTCCTCAAATCATTTCCAGGTCAGAATTAAAAAGGTCTCACAGTTTAGGTTCATATCAGAGATCAAAGGTTCAAAGCAACGGAATCATAGCAAGGTATCAAATCAGAGGCTAAACAGATCAGAACATGAAGAGATCATAGGAAACCTTACAGAGAAGGTCAGAATATCCGTACCTTATGACGAAAGCAAAACAGAAACGAGCACAGAATATGGAAAACGGCTCAAGGTTTCTCCTTCTTCACACCTAAAGGAGTAGAAGGGAATTACAATTCATTCTTAATTAATTGCCTTTCCATTTTAGCAACTTTCTATTTTTAGTAACTTTCCAGATTTAGTAAGTTCCCATAATTAGCAGGTTTCCAGATTAATCAGATATTATCATTTCAGATTAGGTTAAACCCTTATTCAGAGATTATTATGGAATATCAGTATATTTTATCAAGTTTCAGAAGTTTAGGGTTTTAAATGACAATTATACAAAGTTTAGGGTTTTAAATGTAACTTCATTAATTTCCAAGGTCATTTGTGAAAATACTTTAAGTTACAGAAATTTACACTCCTTTTATTCAGAATTACCTTCCATTCCCTTAAGTTTCACAATTTACAGATTACACCCCTTTAATTTCATAATTTACAAAATAAAGCTTATAATTACATATTTTACAATTTAAACCCTACAATATCCATAATTACCAACCAAACATATTATATTTCAAAATTACAGAATATACCATCAGAATTTAGTACTTTACATATTTGACCCCTCAGAATTCAGAATTTACATATTTAGCCCTTTAAGTTTACAAAACATATATATTAAATCATAATTTCATAACAATTACATAATTAGCCCAAAAATCCTCAAAATTACACAACAACCTTTTTATATCAGTATTAACACAAAACAACTTCAGAATTCCAGATTTACACTTTTGGTCCCTCACTTTTAATTAATTCCAATTCGTAACCCTAATTTGCCAATAATTCATTATTATGCAATGTTTACACTTAGGACCCCAAAGTTATATTTTCCCCACATTCTTACAGATTTATATGATCTTACAAAAATATCCCAGAAGTTTCAAAGTTGGCAAAATAGATCCTTTTACTTTTTAGTTCAAATCGCCTAGACTTTTTATAAACAATTACAAACCCTACTTTTCACCAATCATTGAACTATCATTAATTCATCATTAAAACACCTTAAATGATCAGATGTTCATCCAAGGAACCAAACCCTAGAGGCCACGATTTTTATTTTATTTGTTTTCTTAATTTTCACAAAATCCGATTTTTACAATAATTCACCACGTTAATTTTTGGCCTCTAAAAATCAAAACCATATTTTTCCCAGATCATATTACTCATAAGGAACCCACGAAAAATAGTGAACATGCCCAGAAAATTCGTTCAACATATATTACATATTTACGTACGTTTTAGACATTAAAATTACAACTACTTGATTTAGGCTACTATAATTCGATCTATCATTTTTCCCAGGTCTAATACATCATAAGAGGTCTAAATAAAATAGCCATCATGCCCAGAAATTCGGATTTCATATATTTGTGATTTACGTGTTCTATAGCCATTATATTATCATACGCATAGAATTAGCATGCATGGATCGATTTACATATTTTATATGAGTTATATAACATCAAAAGATCACAGGAAAATTGCCATATTAATTTTAACACGTTTGGTTTAGTCGCAAGAATTATTACCTTGATTTAGAGCCACTCGACAAGAAATTAAGAACAAGAACGAACCAAGGAGAAAACGCAGCAACCCTTAATTTTCCTAGCTCCCTTGCACCTCCAAGAACACCAGAAAAATGCCTCCTCTCTTCAGAAAAATCGGATGATGGTGTGTGGGATTTATTTTGTTTGACGGCAATTAGTTTTAGGGTAAATGGGGAAAATAAATTATGGGTTGATATAAATTGTGATTGACCGAATATTTGGGGGTGGGTTATGGCTAAGAACCAGCAATTTAATTGACAAAATCAATCTTCCAAAAATAAATGATTTCCTTAATTTAATTTGTATTTTAAATGTTTTTAAATAATTAAATTGTAACTTATGAATTTAAATCAAAACTTTCGGCCCATTGTATTTTGTGGTGAAATAATACCTTTTTGTACTTGTAAAAATTATTAGAGCTTGCTTCAAAATTATCTCGCTTTCATTCTGTTCTTAGCATCCTCACTTTCATTCTCATTTCATTATCCTTACAGTTCTTAGCATCCTCACTTTCATTCTCATTTCCATTATCCTTACAGTACTTAGTGAATTCATTTGATGTAAATTCACCTCCTCTATCTGTTCTTAGCATCCTCACTTTCATTCTCATTTCCATTTCTATTTTCTGCCTAAATTCCTTGAAAGTACTAAGTGCTTGATCTTTCGATGTTAGAAAGTAAGCCCACATAAAACGTGTACAATCATCTACTAACAAGAATATTAGTTTCTTGCCTGAGTGTGTTGCTGGACTTAGAGGACCACAGAGGTCTCCATATATTAAGTCCAACGGGTTCTTTGATCTGAATTTAGCTTGGTTTGGAAATGGTGTTCTACTGTGCTTTCCTAATAAACATGCGTCACAAATCTGTCCAGCATGATTTATTCTGGGTATTCCATCCACTAGACCCTTCCTAGTCATCTTGTTCATAACATCAAAGTTCAGATGATCTAATCTAGCATGCCATAACCATTCTTGGTTATCTACATTTGCTAAGAGACATATAGGTGTGTCTATCTGTAGTCTAATACTGTAAAGTCTATTCTTAGATCTTTCTACTTTCATCAACAATTTCTTGCTCTTATCATACAAAGTCAATTTATCTCCGTCCATTATGACCTTACAACCTATCTCCGTAAGTTGTCCTAGAATTAGTATGTTTCTCTTAAGGTTTGGTATATAGTATACATCTGATACTACCTTATGTTCTTGGTTTCTACAACCTAATAATATAGAGCCTTTTCCCTTTATCTGTACATACGATCCATCTCCAAAACGTACTCGACCTGTTACGCTTTCATCTATATCCTTAAAATGACTCTTAGTTCCCGTCATATGGTTACTTGCACCGTTATCTAAATACCATATGCTTGCATCCGTTGAAGCATATTTTCTTGGTTGAATTTGGCCTTCATTCAACAACACTTCCTCGTGTTCGGTTTCGTGCATAGTCATTAATAGTGATGGTTCATCGTCTTCTAAGATGAGGTTTGATTGTTCCTGGGTTGTTGATGTTACTCTACATTTATTCATAAAATGTCCAACTTTGTTACACTTAAAACATCTTATGTTACTCAAATCCCTCCTATTTGTGTTCTTATTTTGGTTTCCTTTATGATTCGAGTTCCCTTTATGTGAGTTATTTCTGTTGTTATTATTACGCCAGTTCCCTCGTGAGTAGTTTGATCTACCTCCACGTTTGTTAAAGTGCTTTCCTTTATCTGAGTGTTCGCCATGTGCGAAAAGTAAGTTCTCCTGGCTTTCAACTTGACCTCCCTTCCGGAGCTTTATCCTTTCCTCAAACGCCTTGAGTTTTCCAGTGATCTCATCTAGGGTTATGTCGTCTAGATCACTTGTTTGTTCTATGGATGCTACTATCTGAATGAATCTATCGGGTGTGGAGTCTAATAGTTTTCTAACTATAAGTGATTCATCCAATGTTTTCCCTAGTTCCTTTGCCTTCGAGACAAATCCATTTAATTTATCCGCAAATGCATCCACCGTCTCATCTTCCTTCATCTGAAGTGAGTTAAATCCAATCATCAATGATTGTAGTCGTGCTTGCTGCACCTTTTCTTCTCCAACGTGTCTTTTCCTTAATGATTCCCATAATTCCTTAGCCGTCTTACAACCCGCTACTTGTAAAATCACATCTTCGGTTAACGCTTGATATAGAAAAGCAGTCGTTGCTTTATCCTTCTTATCATCTACGTCCGCCTTATCCTTATATTCTATTGTATCCCATAAACCTTGTGCCTCTAGTATAACCTTAATTTGTATCGCCCATACCGTGTAATTTGTGTTTTTCAACTTAGGGCATTGGTATTGTGCAATAGGTGTTACGGGTTTTGTTGTGTTTGATGTGCTTGTATCATCACCGGCCATCTTAAAAGTGTTCTTTACTATCTTCACTTTCTAATATGTATGGGAATTATTATCTAGTGCGGTATCTCTTCTAATATGGAATATATATAGTTTCCGGGAATCCTAGTAATACGGGATCAATAATAGTTCTCGGGATTTCCTAATAGTATAAACTAATAAGATCTATACTATTCTAATATAATTTGAAATCCAAAAAAAAATGTAACTTGTGACCTCGTTATTGTTGTGAATAAGAGATGTAATCGATTGCCTCGTTAGTAAAACCGTTCACCAACGTTTGATCTTATTCCCACTTCGTTCCCTCTTTGTTTCTTTTTGCCTCGTTGTCTCCTTTTTCAACCCTATTCGACTTCAATTTTCAAAAAAACTCCCAGATTCTTTTGCCTTGTCGTTGTTGTTGTTTTTTTTCGAACCAAAAATTACACAACGTTTCTTTCTTATCCCTTGTCGAATTGTTTGTTCCTTTTTGCCAACGAGTCTATACCAAAACGTTCCACTGCCTCCTTGCCTTGTTCAAATTCTTCCTTGAATCACAAAAGCTCTCGGCTTCCTTTTGTTCTTGTTGTTGTCGAATGTTTGTTTTTTTTTTTTTTTTTTTTTTATATTCGACACAAGCAAAACAAAAATTTCTTGTACCACACTACACGTTCTTTTCCTTTGTGTGTTGTTCTTGATTTCGGTACCTTTGAAATTCCTAAGAAACTTTCTACACACAATCCTTGTTACCACGCCTTGGTAACCACACCGAACCAGAAATCAGTCCTTTGCTTCTGAATTCGTTCCAACGAAACAAGGCAGTCCTTCGCTTGTTTCTTCTTACGTTGTTGTTGTTTTGTGTCGTACCGACACCTTTTCTCCACACTAAACTTTGAGTACTCCTTTCTTCAATTCTACGTATACGTTTTCCTTCACAACAACGTCTCTTGCTTTGTGTATGTTTTCAACCGGTTCTCACAAAGTCTCCACTTTTTCTTCTTCCTTTCCCTCGTTGTCACCAACAAGTTCTCTACACCAATATCGTTTGATGTGTACGCTTGCAACTTCTACGCAAAACAAATCGTGCACTATCTCTTCTACGCTTCTCCTTATTCACACTCGTTTGTTTTCCTTGGAAGATTAAAGAAAAACAAAAAACGTTCCTCGCAGAAAAGAAAAACAGCGGTGTTCCTTCTTCTTTTCTCAGCGTCTTTCTTTGGCTTTTCGGTAATGGTTTTATGATGTAAAACAGAATTTGTTTCGAATTGTATAACCCTTGCTCTTGATGCCAATTGTTGTCCCAAACTAGATCGATATTATACAAGTTGCAAAGTGTTTTGAATAAGTAAATTGTATTAAGTTTCTAACTTTTGTATCGATACATATATACACATATATATAGGTTATGAATCGGTATTATTGAACCGATACACCCCTTTCCTTTTCCAAACCGAAATAACTACCTATCCATAACTAACTTCGGTTAAAAGGTTTCTAACTAATATTTTTAGTCCTTCATGTTTTAACTATTACATATGAAGCATAAGATAAAGATTATTCGGTTCACATTTATAACATAAGATACAGACTGCAGAAATCCATACACATAAGTGGAAAAGTGGAAGGCCACAGACTTTAGCAGTGTGATCATCTGATCCAGTAATAAGATAAGGTTTATCACCACCAGTAAAGTAATCAACACAATTCACACCTTTGAGATGCGCATCCAGCGTGAAGTTAGGGTCAGGTGAACCAAGATTCCAAATCTAAAATATGAAAGATAATAGTGCATTAACCTCCCTTGCAATATGTTATACTGGCCATTGTCAGTAACTAGCAGTATCTAGCGAGCGTTTGTAAGATTACCTTTACAGTACGATCAAGTGATGCACTTAGATAAACACACATCATTTTTATACCGGAAAACACGCTAAAACGGACTAATAACCATAAAATATATGAAATTATATTGCAATTATGCTTGGTATGTGATATTATGTCTTGCAGGTACAAGGGTTTTAAAACAAAACAAAAACGGTAATTACCCGAGTACTCCATTGGAAAGAGCACAAAAGTATGAGTCTATCGGTAATTTTATTTGAAGCATCGAGGCAAAAGAAGAGAAAACGAAGCCCGAACGAAGATGGCTTAAATATGTTAGAGCAGCAACCTTAAGCCTAGCCCAAGTGCCATAAGCGGCCCAATGAAATTAACTAAGATATGACCCATGCGTTAAATGGAGATGCGAATACATTCATTACATTATACTAAAACAGAGTGTCGGTGGGGGACTTTTTTATATTTTTTTTACTGTTTGCTACGGTAATTGGGCGTAACCCACCTTCGGCCCAAAATCAAGTTTTGAAAATTGGCAAAAAATACCCCTGAAGTTGACGACTCTTTGCAAAAGTAGTCCTTTTTCCAAAAAAATGTTTCAAAAATTAGCAAAAAATACCTCTGACATTGGCGACTCTTTGCAAAAGGAGTCCTTTTTCAAAAAAAAAATTTTACCACGACTGTTTTTTTTAAATCTTACGACCTTTTTTTTTTAACCCCTGACATTGGCGACTCTTTGCAAAAAGAGTCCTTTCTCAAAAAAAAAAAGAAAAAAAATAATTTTTTTTTTTTTTACCACGAATGTTTTTTTTAAATCTTACGACCGTTTTTTTTTTTAAATCTAACAAGCAGCCCCCCGCAACCATGAAGTCGGTGACAATTTTATAATCGCCCACCAATAATAAAAAAACAAAGTTTTTGTTAGCCCGTTTTTCAGGCCCGTTTTGTTGTCCATGAGACGCCCATTATGAGCCTTTCGTTGAAGTCTGACATTAACGAAAAAAACCCCTTTATATTACATTTAGCAAAAACAAATATCTCCACAAAATATTATAAAAGATATTTAAAAAACAATTAAAGTTCTAAATTGTTCTACACAAAACAAGGAAAATAAAGTAAATAATGTTACTATAACTAATAAACAAAAGTAACAAACATTTAACAACGCTACCAAAACTATAAACGTCGATCCAAAAATAAATAAAAATTATAGAGAAAAAAAATTTACCCCGCCGCAACGTGGCGGGATCGTTTTTTTCCTCATTAAAATGAAGATTCATGGCCACGTTATTTTATTACTAAAGATAATATATTCTATTGAAGACAAAATTAGCAAAGAAATTAACTAAGATATGGCCCATGCGTTAAATGGAGATACGAATTTACTAAAATGAAGATTCATGGCCACTTTTTTTTTTTTTTTTATTATTCAAGATAATATATTCTATTGAAGTCAAAATTAGCAAAGAAATAAAAGGAAGAAATGAGGTGAGCCATTCATTGCGTGCTGCGTGGCCTTAGTTGGTTCACTTATTTTGGCTTGGTCAATAAGCTAATGAATTTTGCTAATATAAAAAGGAGGGGTATGGGACATCATCAGGGGATGCCAACTTTCATTTTTCTTTCTTTGTTTCGATTTTTTATTTATTTGTAGGAGTAGTTAAGTATAGATTTTAATCTTTTAACTTTGTTATAAATTTTTATTTGAGTAAGGATTTAATCATTATTAGTTTATGTTTAATTTATATTAATTTCAAGCATTTATTTTAATATTTTAGTTAATTATTTTTACCCACTTAATCTTCCTTTTTACCTTTTTTAATCATCTCTTTTATATACTTTTCTTTTAAAAATCTTCTAGCATTATGTTTTTTAAGCAATAAAGTTTTAGTCTCTTCATTAAAATTGTAATTTTTAGTCTTTAAAGATTTTTAAGTTTGCATCTTTTTAGTCTAAACATCATTTTAATCCTGTTTTTCTATTAAAAATTTAAACTTTATGCATTATTAGTTTAAAAGTGGTTTTAAAAATGAGTATATTACACGGATCGTCCCTGTGGTTTGTCCAAAATTTCACGCATAGTCCCTCGAGTTTCAAAGTTGCGTGTATAGTCCCTCTGACTGCAAAAGAATAACACCTATGGTCCCTATCGTTAACTGACGTTATCTTTTCCATTAGCAAGTGTCAACGTTAGTCCATTAACCAAACAAGCGTTTGCAACGTTAGTCCTTTTCCTTAACGGCCGTTTGCAACGATAGTCCTTTTTTGAAATTTTTTTTTTTTCAAAATATTTTTTTTAGAAAAATATTTTTTTTTCCGAAATAATTTTTTTAGAAAAATAATTTTTTTTAGAAAAATATTTTTTTAGAAAAATATTTTTTTCGAAATATATATTTTTTTTTAGAAAAATATTTTTCTTACGTTTTTTCCGTTTTTGTCCTTTTTCTTACATTTTTATACGTTTTCGCCCGTTTTCTTGCGCTTTCATCCGTTTTTATCGTTTTCGGACGTCTTTCTTACGTTTTTATCTGTTTTGTCCGTTTTTGTTCATTTTCCTTACGTTTTTGTACGTTTTCTTACTTTTTTTTCTGTTTTCTTTTTTTTTTGATCGAATTTTTTTATTTTGTACGAATTTTTTATTTAGTCCGAATTTTTTGTCCCATTTTTTTTTTACCAAATTTAAAAAAAAAAATCAAAATTTTGGTCCGAATTTTTTTTTTCTTTTTTTTCAGAATTTAAAAATAAATAAATTCAAAATTTTTGTCCGAATTTTTTTTTATTTTATTTATTTTTTTCAAAAAATTTTGAATTTTTTATTTATTTTTTTATTTTTTTTAAATATTCGGACAAAAAAGAAGAAAAAAATGGGACAAAAATTTTGAGTTTTTTTATTTTTTTTTTTAAATTCGGACAAAAAAGAAAAAAAAAAATCGGACAAAAATTTTGAACTTTTTTTTATTTTTTTTAAAATTCGGACAAAAAGAAAAAAAATGGGACAAAAAATTCGGACAAAAATTTTGATTTTTAAAAAAATTTGGTCAAAAAAAATCGGACAAAAAATTCGGACTAAATAAAAAAATTCGGACAAAAAAGAAAGAAAGTGAAAAAAAAAAAAAAAAAAAAAAAAAAAAAAAAAAAACTTAAGAAAACGTACAAAAACGTAAGGAAAATGAATAAAAATGGATAAAACAGACAAAAACGTAAGAAAAACGTCCAAAAAAGATAAAAACGGATGAAAGCGCAAGAAAACTGGCGAAAACGTATAAAAACGGATAAAATTGTAAGAAAAACACACAAAAACGTAAGAAAAACGTATGAAAATGGAAAAAACATAAAAAAGTGTAAGAAAAACAGACAAAACGTAAGAAAACTGACAAAAACGGATAAAAACGGACAAAAACGGAAGAAAAACGGTGGAAAACAAAAGAAAAAACGGACAAAAACGGATAAAAACGGACGAAAACGGAAAAAATGTAAGAAAACCGGACGAAAACGTAAAAAACGAAAGAAAAAACGGACAAAAACGTAAGAAAAACGGACAAAAACGAAAAAAACGTAAGAAAAATGGACGAAAACGTAAAAAACGGAAGAAAAACGAACTCAAGGGCCAAACTTTAGGGACGATTAAGGAAAAGGACTAACGTTGCAAACGCTGCAAACGGCCGTTAAGGAAAAGGACTAAAGTTGCAAACGCTTGTTTGGTTAATGGACTAATGTTGACACTTGCTAACGGAAAAAATAACGTCAGTTAACGATAGGGACCCATAGGTGTTATTCTTTTGCAGTCAGAGGGACTATACACGCAACTTTGAAACTCGAGGGACTATGCGTGAAATTTTGGACAAACCACAGGGACGATCCGTGTAATTTACTCTTTAAAAATCAAGTTTTTATTACTTTTATCATTTTTACTTATAAAGTTTTAAACCTTATTTAATTTTTAACTATAAAACCCCCGATCAAAAACTACAAAAATATATAGTTTAGTTGATGATGGTTAGATGGTGATTTTGTAGTAATAAAGAGGAGATTACGGGTATTGAGCTTGTAGATTTGGTATTATTTGATTATTTAGAGTTCGTATTATCCGTGGTCGTCAATTTGGTGATTCCTAATCCCTTTTTAATCATCTCTTTTTATTCTTATTATGTTTAGCCTATATTTCATTACCATGTTTATTATTTGCTTTTTATTATGCGCAAGTAGATTTTAAATATATGTTTGTTTAGGTATTGGTAGTTTAGTTTATTATGCGCAAGTAGATTGACATAGAAGGGTATTGCTCGCTCAATAGTCTTACCCACTCTTTTTGCCATCATAGAGTCTAGGGCTTTCATTTCTCTCTCCGTGAAACCTCTAAAGTTAAGGCCTCCGGAGCTAGAGGAAGAACTTTCATTGTCCTTACCATCGTTACCCACATCACTTGCCGAAGTTTCGGCATGCTTGGAAGCCGTGGCTTTCGCGACTTCCTTCGTGTGAGGGGTTTCCATTTCTTCTTACTGAAAATTAGCAATTCGCAACATTAAGCACAATTATATACCTAGCCGATGCATGAATGACATTTCTATCTTTATGCTAACACCCTAGCTTGTCACCTATGTATGATCCAAATGATTTCAACTTCACATATGTTCCATATTTTTATAACTACGGTGGTCAGGCGTAGTCATAAAGATATCCAACATATGGGTCCTCAAAATCATTCAAACGATACACAAGTTACAAACACTAGCTCTAAACGCATCTACACAAGGCCTAAGTCTAGAAAATCCTAAAGTGAAATCCTAAATCTCTTAGACCGAAGCTCTGATACTAAGTTGTAACGCCCCGTGCCCGCTTAGACCAAAAATTAAAACTTTTTGTGCGGAAACGCTTGACTTTTACGGACATATTGTCACTCTTTTGACAACTGACAAAAATCTATACATAATCAGACCTCGAAACTATTTTTAAATGAAAGTAGACTCAGTTACCTTCAAAACGACGGGTGGCACGACTCGTGACGACTTACGGCCTAAAAGATATGAATTTTTGAAAATCGCCAAAATCTGAAAATCCGCCCAAACCGCCGGCTGGGGGTCCAAAACTGGGCTGAACCGCCGGCTGAGAACCCAGCCGCGGCGGTTCAGAGCCTACTGATCTCCCGAAATCTACACAAGGCCTAAGTCTAGGAAATCCTAAAGTGAAATCCTAAATATCTTAGACCGAAGCTCTGATACTAAGTTGTAACGCCCCGTGCCCGCTTAGACCAAAAATTAAAACTTTTTGTGCGGAAACGCTTGACTTTTACGGACATATTGTCACTCTTTTGACAACTGACAAAAATCTATACATAATCAGACCTCGAAACTATTTTTAAATGAAAGTAGACTCAGTTACCTTCAAAACGACGGGTGGCACGACTCGTGACGACTTACGGCCTAAAAGATATGAATTTTTGAAAATCGCCAAAATCTGAAAATCCGCCCAAACCGCCGGCTGGGGGTCCAAAACTGGGCTGAACCGCCGGCTGAGAACCCAGCCGCGGCGGTTCAGACCCTACTGATCTCCCGAAACATTTTTCTAGTTTCGCGCTTGAAAACCCGACCTCCCGAACTCGTTATCTAACCAAACTTTCCAGATTTACTTAGTATATCAGTGGGCTCATTTTCATACAAAAATATTTACCGAACGACTCCCCGAAAGGGTACTTTACAAATTAGACGGGTTATGCAAATAACCCGGTTTGACCTATTTTCACTACAAACAACCCATACGACTTTTTTTTTTTTTTTTTTTTTTTTTTTTTTTTTTTTTTTTTTTTTTACATAAAACTTGACCAACTACATTAACTTATCATTTCAAACTTGTTCCATGGTTACATGTAGGGGTGTCATTCGGATCGGGTTGACCCGACCCGAACCCGAACCCGAACCCGAACCCGAACCCGATAAGGCTAATCGGGTCCAAAAATTTAGTCGGGTTGTTTTGACCCGACCCGATAACCCGATAGTGTTATCGGGTCGGGTTCGGGTTAAATAAAAAATGTTATCGGGTTATCGGGTCAACCCGATAAGACCCGACATCTCCTATGACCAATTATGACTGCATACTTATGTCAAAGTTTACCTGCATCTCCTATGACCAATTATGACTGCCATATAGCTATTGGCTTTTTACAACCCCTACTGTATAACTGCATTTTCATATCTTTATAAGGGTCATAGACGAAACTGAGCATAAATCTCGTTAGTAATTTGCAGAAGAAGATAGACACTTTAGTTTACAAATACAAATGTTCCAAGTCTCGCTTTTATTGTCACTTCTTGTGCATTGTGCATGAGCTGTGAAAAAGACATCCCACCTCACGGTCCTCACCCCCACATCCCAGTTGGTAACAAGTAGTTGCATGTGTGTGCACATGCCAATGAATGCAACCAAATTCCAATCAAACATATATTCTATCTATAAAATAAAAAATTAAGGCAACAAGTGGACAAATTATGTTTTATAGTATATACATTATACAGGAGTTGCTTAATTATAAGCTTGCTTGCTTCCCTAATTTGTCTGCATAACCACTTAATAATTCATAGATACAACTATTATACCACTTAATGCAGAAGTTAATCGGGTCACCCGATAACCCGAATCACCCGACCCGACATAACCCGACCCGACTACCACCCGAACCCGATAACCCGATTCCTTATCGGGTCGGGTGTCGGGTGAGTTTTTAAAAAATCCAAACCCGACTCAACCCGACCCGACTAACCCAATAACCCGATAACACCCCTAGTTACATGACCCGTTTAGTTATCAAAATGGGTGGAAACATACATACACCAAACACCCCTTCATTAGCACAATAACCATACAAGTCCTAACTTGAACATTCTTGACCCAACCAAGTTACATGACTTAACATGAACAAAAGACTTTAAATGACGACAATACCACTAGATAACAAAACGACCATATGGATTAAAGTATACGAACTCACGAAAGGACACGTTGGGGCTTTCAACTTCAACACGCTTGGTCCAAAAGGTTGTGGTCTTCTAGGCTAGCTTCTAGCTACACATCTATTTACTTCCAAGCTACAACTACGCCAAATCCTTACCTTTGGCTCCTCCACTTGAACCTACAAACATAACATCAACTATAACCGCAAGCGAAAACGCTTAGTAAGTATACAAGATATAACCAACATCACATTTACATGAGATTGGTGATTAACACCAATCATAACATTATCAAGGAGCATAAAATGAGATTATTACTCACCTTGACCAAGCAAGTAATTAAATAGCATTTACACAACTAGCATTGGATCCAAGCTAACATACATTCACAAGCTCCATAACAATTCTCATTAACACAATCATAACATTAACATCATAACATTAACAAGTTATACTCATATACTTACCTCAAATCCTACTAGCTTCCTACTTGGCTTTGATTGGGCTTCTATAATTGCTCCCTAGCATAAGATTAACCACAATTAGTGACTACAAACTAAGGAGACCATCATTTCACTACTTTTTACCATAATCCTTAAAACCCACCATATGAACCCTAATTTTTAACATTGGGGAAAAATACTTACAAGATGAAGAGGTTACAATTAAGGTATCTTTAGTGCTTCTTGATCACTTCAAGATGGTAGATTTAAGCTCAATTGCCAATTTTGCTCTTCCCTCCTATTTCTCCTCTATATGTTGACACCCTTAAGAACCTCAAAGACTTTTCCAGACTTTTCTAAGTCTTGGATATTTATTTGTTGTTAGTTACAAGTTTGGCCTCTTGGCAATTTTAGTCCTTCTAGTCCTATTCTTCCTATCTTGGCCACACATTAAGTTATTACTTAATCTATAATACATAACTTATATTTACATATCATAATATTTACATAAATGATACCTCATCGGGATATGGGTGTAACAATTCTCCCCTACTTTGGGGCTTTCAACTTCAACACGCTTGGTCCAAAAGGTTGTGGTTTTCTAGGCTAGCTTCTAGCTACACATCTATTTACTTCCAAGCTACAACTACGCCAAATCCTTACCTTTGGCTCCTCCACTTGAACCTACAAACATAACATCAACTATAATTGTAAGCGAAAACGCTTAGTAAGTATAAAAGATATAACCAACATCACATTTACATGAGATTGGTGATTAACACCAATCATAACATTATCAAGCAGCATAAAATGGGATTATTACTCACCTTGACCAAGCAAGTAATTAAATAGCATTTACACAACTAGCATTTGATCCAAGCTAACATACATTCACAAGCTCCATAACAATTCTCATTAACACAATCATAACATTAACATCATAACAATAACAAGTTATACTCATATACTTACCTCAAATCCTACTAGCTTCCTACTTGGCTTTGATTGGGCTTCTATAATTGCTCCCTAGCATAAGATTAACCACAATTAGTGACTACAAACTAAGGAGACCATCATTTCACTACTTTTTACCATAATCCTTAAAACCCACCATATGAACCATAATTTTTAACATTGGGGAAAAATACTTACAAGATGAAGAGGTTACAATTAAGGTATCTTTAGTGCTTCTTGATCACTTCAAGATGGTAGATTTAAGCTCAATTGCCAATTTTACTCTTCCCTCCTATTTTTCCTCTATGTGTCGACACCCTTAAGAACCTCAAAGACTTTTCCAGACTTTTCTAAGTCTTGGATATTTATTTGTTGTTAGTTACAAGTTTGGCCTCTTGGCAATTTTAGTCCTTCTAGTCCTATTCTTTCTTTCTTGGCCACACATTAAGTTATTACTTAATCTATAATACATAACTTATATTTACATAGCATAATATTTACATAAATGATACCTCATCGGTATATGGGTGTAACAAAACTGCCCCCTTGCTATAATCCGAATCAGTTTTTGGCGCCGCTGCCGGGAGGATTTGTTAAGATTTTTGCGTTGTCCTTGGCGTTGGTGCCTTGAAGATCCTTTCTTTTGAAAGTTTATTTTCTTAAAAAAAAAAAAAAAAAAAAAAAAAAAAAAAAAAAAAATTTCCAAAAATATTTTTCTTTTTCTTAAATTTTTTTAAAAATATTCTTCGTTATCATCTAAACCGTTTAATTCTCTATCTCTTATCCTCTATAACCATTTAATTCTTCACTATGTCTTCATTTTACCTATATGGTTGTGAATGGTGTGGGGGTCCTCAAAATGGTGGAAATTGCCCCGGTTGTAGCATTGTAGATTCAGAAAACGGGTTTGTCTATGACCAAAATCCCTATTCCTACTATGAAACACCCGACTTCTTCAACCAATCCCCACAACATCAGATGGAGACATACTTGTGTTAATACAAATAGCGTCCCAAAAACGTTATTTATATTCTTTGATCTTTCATTAGTTTTGTTAATGACAAATATAAGGAATATCTTTTAGCAAATAATAAATACTAGCTTAGTCTCTTAAGTACACACTTTACACTTCACATATTAACTTAGAATTACAAGTTTAGTAACTTGTTTCCTTAAAAGGAAACTTTAATTCATAAACTATGCCATGACATCATTGTATGCATCACATACAATATCTTTGATATATCTTGGTTAGATATGCAAGCAACATAGTTGACATTTGAAGATCTTGGATGATATGGTAAGATACAACTAAGATATGGTAAGAGACAACTATTACATAGCTGTCACATCCCACGGATCCAAGTGTTATAAGGGACGGATCCCTTTTGAGGGATCCGCCGGATCCGTGAGCTGAAGATCAGCTTGCCTATAAATAGGAAGCTGATCATTTGGCTCTCTCATCACTCATATAGCTTAAACACATATATTCATTCAGTACATATCTTACTAACATCATTCATAGTTGCTTTTCACTTTGATCATCCATTTTGTAGAAAGGAGATCAAGCATTCAAGGATCTACAGAACCGTAATCCTTTAGTTACATTACTGTGTGATCTTGTAGTTTGTTTCACACATCATATCTATCATTTGTAATCAGTGAGTGTGGTTAGTACTTTAGTCCTTAAAGTACAAAGAGTGTAGGGAGTGGTTGTACCCTTGTAAAGAACTCGACATCTAGCTTAGTGTCGGTAAAGTAATTAGGCGACGTCAGGTTGGTTCTACCTTGTGAAAGAACCCGGTGTTTAGCTTAGTACTGGAAAAGGAAGTAAGCGACGTGTAAAGGTTTTCTCCGCCTAGGAAAGGAGTTTGTTTCTTAGTGAAAGATAAACTCTCGAGTAGGAAACTCGGGGAGTGGAGTAGGGCAAGGAATAGAGTTCTTGTAGCCGAACCACTATAAACAACTGTGTCGTGTGGTTTGATCTTTCCTCTCTTTATCTTTTGTTTACATTGTGTGATTATTTATTTGTGATTGTTTCCTTTGAATTAACATATAGTAACAAAGCGAATAAAACTTTAAAAACGGTAAAAACTATTCAACCCCCCTTCTAGTTTTCCACAATTGGCATCAGGAGCTACGTTACTTAAGATCTTTAAAATATATTGTATTTTAAAACTTAAAACGATCCATGGATTTTGAAAACTTTAAAGAAGGGCAATCTATGCAGAGACCACCTCTATTTGAACCAAATTGTTTTATTTATTGGAAAAATCGCTTTGAGACTTATGTAAAGTCAAAGGATATAGATCTATGGTATATTATAGTTGATGGTGATTACAAGCCTATTTGTAATAATATTTCGGGTGGTCGGGATGATGGAGCTTCTCTTACTCGTCACAGTGATGAGCAAAAGAAACTAATTGCCAAAAATAACGAAGCCAAAATGATGCTTTATAATGCCTTACCTAAGAAAGAATATGAAAGAGTTTTTATGTGTAAAACGGCTAAGGATATTTGGCAATCTCTTATTATCACACATCAAGGAAACTCACAAGTAAAAGATAACAAAATTGATCTTCTTGTCCAACAATACGAACAATTTGTTATCTCTGAAGATGAGACCATTGATAGTGCGTTTGCTAAATTCAATACTATAATTACATCACTTAAAGCACTTGATGAATCTTTTTCTAGCAAGAATTTTGTCAGGAAATTTCTAAGAGCACTCCATCCGAAATGGAGAGCAAAGGTGACAGCTATTGAAGAATCTAAGGATCTCTCAAGCATGACACTGGATGAGCTCATAGGAAACCTAAAAGTTCACGAAATGATTATGGAAAAAGACTCGGAAATTGTCAAAGGCAAAAAGGAGAAGATTAAGTCTATTGCCTTGAAAGCCAAAGTCGAGTCAAGTGATGATGAGTCTTGTTCAAACAGTGATGATGAAGAATATGCCATGGCCGTGAGGGATTTCAAGAAATTCTTCAGGAGACGAGGAAAGTTTGTAAAACCACCTCGTGATGAAAAGAAATCCTCTCGGAAAGATCGTGACGATAAGAAAGGTAAGGATGATAGGAAATGCTATAGGTGTGGTGACTCCAGTCACTTAATAGGAGAATGTCCAAAGCCTCCAAAGACCAAGTCTCAAAGAGCCTTCGTTAGTGGAGCTTGGAGCGATAGTGAAGGAGATGATGATGATGAGCCTAAGAACAAAGAAATTGCACTTATGGCCGATGACACAGAAGAGGTACATTCTGATTCATACTCCTTTATAGATGATGAAACCTTAGAAGTAGAATATAACAAACTGTGTGATGTCACTTTAAAAATCATAAACAAAAACAAGTTTTTGAAAACAAAGACAACACTTTTAGAAAATGAAATATATTGGCTTAAAGAAAAAGCAATAAGAATTGAAAAAGGTAAAGTTAGTAAAGAAACATGTGTGTCTTGTCAAGAACTAAAACTTGAACTAGAAACCTTAAGAACCACACAGGAAGATTTAATCAAACAAAATTCAAAGTTTAAAAGGTTTGATAAAAACATAAGTTGTGCAGATGAAATAATGAAAATGCAAAAGCTACCTCATGATAAAACAGGACTAGGCTTTATGAAACTAGGAACCTTAAGTGATTATAAGGAACAGACTGTGAATAAAACTGATTCAACCAAGTTGGACACCCACGGATCCGACGGATCCAAAAATTTGGATCCGCCAGGTATATCCAAGGGATCCGCGGGTACAGAAGTTGAACAGAAGGTTCACAAAGTCGACCGTTCCGAGTTTGTTAAAGTTACTAAGAAACTTAACAGTAGCATAACCAATAATAAACACAAACCAGCAGTATCTTTAGGAAGAGGTCAAGCTAGAAATGAATATAGAGTTAAAACGGATCAACAAAGACCTCAGATGAGTTTTCCCAAACACCCCTTTCCAAAGAGTATAGTTAATTCACAACACACTTATCAAAATAATTGGAACCAAAACATGTCTAGAAACTTTCATGGTCCTAATTATATGCCGTGGAACAATTGTCCACCTTTTCAGTACATAAACCATGATAATGTCATGTTTAACCCAAACGGACCCATGAGATATTGGGGACCAAATGCTTGAGTCTTTTATGAACTTAGGTATGCTTGAAAGTTGATCTTGAACCTGATGAGTGGATCAAAGATAGTGGGTGCTCAAGACACATGACGGGAAACAAAAATCTTTTCTCAACCTACCAAGTGTATGACGGAGGTAATGTCACATTCGGTAGCAAGCTTAAAAGTAAAATCATCGGAAAAGGTACAATCTCTCATGACTCTCTATCTATTGATGATGTTGCTCATGTAGATAATTTAGGATTTAATCTACTTAGTATAAGTCAATTATGCCGCAAAAAGTATAACGTCCTTTTCAGTGAAAATGGAAGTAAAATACTTAAAGATGGCATAACCGTAGGAAAAGGTGTTTTAAAGAATAATGTCTATGTTATGAAATTAGATAAAACACCTAAAGATAAGTTATGTCTTACCTCCTTGGACGAAAACTCAACTCTATGGCATCGACGCTTAGGTCATGCAAATATGAGGCTTATTCAATCCTTGTCTTCCAAAGAACTCGTTAGGAACCTACCCAAGTTGAAATATGACCAACACTTTTGTGATGCTTGCAAAATTGGGAAACAAATACATAGTAGCCATAAGGCTAAAAACATGGTATCAACATCTAGATGCCTAGAGTTATTACATATGGATTTGTTTGGCCCGTCGGCTATACAAAGTTATGGAGGAAATTTTTACACTTTAGTCATAGTAGATGATTACTCTAGATATACATGGACAAAGTTTTTGAAAACTAAAAATGAGGCATTTGATAAATTTGAAATTCTAAGCAAGAAAATTCTAAATCAAATAGGAAGTAATATAGTATCTATTAGAACTGACCATGGTCGAGAATTTGACAATGAAATTCAATTTGGAAATTTTTGTGATAATAATGGAATAACTCATAATTTCTCGGCTCCTCGTACACCTCAATCTAATGGTGTAGTAGAACGTAAAAATAGAACAATTCAAGAAATGAGTAGGACTATGTTAAATGAACAAAACATACCACAAAAGTTTTGGTGTCACGCTGTAGATACTTCTACATATATCCTAAATAGAGTTTTAATTAGACAATTTTTAAATAAAACTCCTTATGAAATTTATCGAGGCAAAAAGCCTACATTAGGATATTTTAGAGTTTTTGGAAGCAAGTGCTTCATTCTAAACACAAAGGACTATCTCACTAAGTTCGACCCAAAGTCGTATGAAGGTGTATTCCTTGGGTATTCACAAAACAGTAAAGCATACATTGTATTAAACAAGGAAACATCAAGAGTCGAGGAATCGTTGAACGTAACATTCAACGAAAGTCCACCTCCCTCTAAGACATCACCTTTGGTAGATGATGACTTAGTTGAAAGTCAAATGGTTAATGATATTGAAAACATTGAAAACGACAATGAACCCATAAAAGGAGAAATTATTAATATTAAAGAAACTAAAAGTCATCCATTAGAAAACGTCATAGGAAAACTTAATGAAAGAACATTAAGATCCAAAGCTCAAAATGAAAGCAATTATTTTTGTTTTATTTCAACGGTTGAACCCAAAAACATAGACGAGGCAATAAAAGATGAATCTTGGGTAATTGCTATGGAAGAAGAACTAAATCAATTTATTTGAAATGATGTTTGGACATTGGTTCCTCCACCTAAAAACCAAACCATAATCGGCACTAAATGGGTCTTTAGAAATAAAATGGATGAAAATGGTATTGTATCTAGAAATAAAGCTAGGCTAGTAGCTCAAGGCTACAATCAACAAGAAGGTATAGATTACGATGAAACTTTTGCACCCGTAGCTAGACTTGAGTCTATTAGGATATTACTTGCATATGCATGTGCACATGATTTTAAGTTATTTCAAATGGATGTCAAAAGTGCTTTCTTAAATGGGTTTATAAATGAAGAAGTATATGTTGCACAACCTCCCGGCTTTGCCGACTTTGAAAAACCAAATTATGTTTTCAAACTTAAGAAAGCTTTATATGGACTTAAGCAAGCACCAAAAGCTTGGTATGATCGACTTAAGACTTTCCTAGTTGACCATAAGTATACCATGGGCCTAGTAGATAATACTCTCTTCACCAAGAAAAAGGGATCACATATTATCATAGTCCAGATATATGTGGATGACATTATATTCGGTTCAACTTGTCAAGAGTTATGCGACGATTTCTCAAAAATCATGCATGACGAGTTTGAAATGAGTATGATGGGGGAACTAAACTTTTTCTTAGGTCTCCAAATTAAACAATTAGAAGATGGGATATTCTTCAACCAATCAAAGTATATCAAAGATATGCTTAAGAAGTTTGGTCTTGAAGACTCAAAACCCATGAGAACACCCATGTCCTCCGAAACCAAACTCACTAAGGATGAAGAAAATGAATCCGTAGATAGCACTAAATATAGAGGAATGATTGGTAGTTTACTCTATCTTACGGCTAGTAGGCCTGACATTATGTTTAGTGTTTGTCTATGTGCACGTTTTCAAGAAGATCCAAAAACGTCCCATCTTGAAGCCGTTAAAAGAATATTTAAGTACATCAAAGGTACTACACACTTAGGATTATGGTATCCCAAAGGAACGGGTGTAGAAACCATAGTGTATACCGACTCAGATCATGCTGGTGACTATGTTGATAGGAAAAGTACTAGTGGTATTTGTACTTTTGTAGGATATTGTCTCACATCATGGTTCGCTAAGAAACAAACTGCCCTCGCAATCTCAACAACAGAAGCAGAGTATGTGTCTGCAGGAAAGGCGTGTCAACAAGCACTGTGGATGAAACAAGCTCTCGTCGACTATGGAATTGAACTCAACAACATTCCCATTCTTTGCGACAACAAAGGTGCTATCGATTTAAGCAAAAATCCAGTCCAACACGCTAGAACCAAACATATTGAAATACGCCATCACTTCCTTCGCGACAATGTACAGAAGGGAATCATCTCAATTGAGAAAGTTTCCTCAGAGGACAACATTGCCGATATCCTCACTAAACCACTTAAACGTGAACCTTTCAACTATCTTAGACTTGGATTAGGATTAATGGAACCTAGTGATTAGGAGAAACATTAGTATAGACATTAGTTTAGCCACACACGACACTAAACCAAAACATGTGTTCTGAATCCGCGGATCCAATCGTCAACAAAGATGGATCCTTTGTTTGGGATCCGCCGGATCCGCCACATGCTAAGTCCAGTTTATTATTTAATAAACAAGAACAACTACTATTCATTCCTCACTCCAAAACATATCACCTTACTATAACTCGACACACACTTAATCTCCATCATATTTTGGACCATTTTCTTCCACTAATTTGTGTTTCTAACATCACTGTAAGTATTCTTATCACATTTATACTCCTGATCTGCGTCTAGGATTTCCATTTCATGCACAAAACCAAACTTGGGGTATATGCATAATTCTTGAAAAATCATGAAGCATATTTATTGCATTATACTTAAAAACATGTTTTTCTTAGTTAGGAATTGCATCTCATAGCACATTGTCTTAATTTAACAAAAACCCCATGAAAATTTTTCACTTAAATCTTCTAACGACTAGGTAAAAATTTTTTTTCTTACATTGTTCATACAAATGCAAAAACGTTATCTTTTAGACTTCACTTGCATAATGTCTCTTGAATGCTAAAGGGAATACATAACTAATATGTATTTTCGGGTACATTCAACCGTAGCTACATTGAAATAGGAGTGTTTGGGTTATCTCTCGTTTTATAAACAAAACTTGCATAAACTAATTTTTCTTGCATCAAAAGGAGTCGAGATAACCGCACCTCCACATCGTCCCCATGTAGGCACACACTAGGAATCTTACACTTCCTTTAATCATTTTAACTAAAATTATGTAACTTTTTGTAATTAGGAAAATCATGCCTCCCGCAACCAACTACGATCACAAGAAAACCGTTAACTACTTACCCAAAGTCCACAAAACCAAGGGTCTAACCGATGCCCAAATCGAAATTTTCAAAGTCTTAGAGAAAAAGTATGTTCATGAGGGTAGAGCCGTAGATGCATCATTTTATGAAGGCACTCAACTTAGGGAACAATTAGCCGCAATTCAATTTGATTCTCTTTTAGACATAGACGAGCCAATCATTCCTAGGTTCATACTTGAGTTCTATGCTAGTGTAGGTCTTACCTCGAGTGATGAAGGTTACTTAAGTCTTCATTTTACTCTAAATGGAAATCTTGTCAACATCCCTCTTGATCAATTTGGTGAGGTCTTAGGAATTCCAAGTCAAGGTACATGTATTTACT
The DNA here is from genome assembly GCA_021014915.2 of Artemisia tridentata subsp. tridentata. NCBI lineage: Eukaryota > Viridiplantae > Streptophyta > Magnoliopsida > Asterales > Asteraceae > Artemisia > Artemisia tridentata. The sequence continues at coordinate 434,607,550 of CP139505.1, read as the reverse complement.
CGGACAAATGGTCCTTAACAATCTTAGACTCCAATCTCGATAGGACGGCACGATATGCCACTCCTCTCCAATCAAAAGAAGTGATTAGGGACCATCTCTTCATTCCTAAGAACAACCCCACAAGAATGTATCGTGGTCGTGAAGTTGCTAGAGATCCATTCGCAATGGAACTTAATGAACTAAGACCCGAATTCAAGAAGATGGAGGATGTGTTAAGGGCAAATGTGATGTGCACCATAGGAAACCGTGATCATATCAATGCTTGTTTATGTCACATGATGTACAACATCTCTACTCGTCAACCCTTCAATCTTGCCTATTATGTTGCCAAACGAATGTGTGACATTCCGGTTCAAAGCAAGATTGCAATGCCTTATGGTATGCTCTTAACCCGACTTTATAGAGCCTTTGCACCCGCTCGTCCAAACCATCTAGGCTTTGTTCCGGATTACAATGAAATTGAACACACCTTCGTTCCTTTGAGTGATTTTAGGGTTAGTGTTGATAAGGGCAAACGTCCTCGTGTTCCAACATCATCCTCATCATCTTCCATGAGTGAAGATGATGGTATGCCAAATTCTAGGATTCCTCCACCCGAATACTTGAGCCATCTTCCTCCAATTCCACATGAATCCGCTGAGTATCGAAACATCAAAGGAATGGTGAAGAATCTGGGGCGTTGGATGATGAAATTACACAAGGGGATGAAGAAGTTGAAGAAGAAGCTGAGTTAATGGAGTGTTTGGTTTTAAACAATGTTGGATATTGTGTTGTTAAATTTCTATGTGTCTTGAATTTATCTGATAATACTTATTGTGTATGTGTAATAACTAACACTTGCAGGTAGATAACCATCATGGTTATCAATTTTCCGGGTGATTGCCTATGTTTGGCATAACACCTAAAACGGTAAGTTTCTAAGTATGGATTAAACTATGTGCAATCATGTGTTAATGTTATCATATTTAGTTGTTTTGCTATACATATTAGATGTTAAGTAAGGTCTAGGTGAATTTTCAGGTTTTCGTCGAAAAACGCGAAATATGACATATGTTCTGTTTACTTTCTTAGTTTTAGGCCTACGGATCCCGCGGATCCCAAAACAGGGTTCCGTCAAGGCTTATCGTTGGATCCGCCATCCGCCTACCTGCGGTTTTGGCAGATCCCAGAATATGGTTCCGCCTTTTATCCACTTTGGATCCGCAGGTTTCCCAGCAAAATTCTAAAACTTTTTCGACTCATCCCGATTCTTAAATCTTAGTGTTTAGTATCATTTAGGATTCATGTACTAATCATAATTCATCTTAGAATCATTTAGGAATTCTTAGAAACTTAGGAACAAAATTTCCCACCAAAATTTAAATTTTTAAACTTTAGGTGTGAGTTACCAAACCAATACAAAGAAGGAACCCTTTTTAGGGATCCGTCAAATCCGTGGACATATCAAATCATAGATTTTCCACTATCCTCTTGTATTAACTGCATATCCAAAACATATTACTCAACCAAAGCTCAATGGATTGACTTCATTGATATGACCTGCAAAATTTTCTGTTCCAAATCATTTAGAACCCACATTCTCTATTGGATTCACATCAAATCCAAACACACAGACTCACAAACCTTCTGTCTATAAATTAGCACTTTAGGATCATCACTTCACACCACAACCATTTCCTCTCCTGTACATCTTAGCTATCATACTTCACCATGACCAAGTCACACAACTCTTCCACATCTAGAACTACAGGAAGAACAGCCCGCATCAGTGTCAAACCTTGTTGTTTTATCAACTTAGCAAACTCCTCATCTGAGGAAAATTCTCCTCTCAATATATCATCACCCATTGCTAGTGAAAATTTCCTTACACTCTCCACCCCAACACCATCACATGTTGTTATAAAAACACCACCACCAACCGTTACTCCAATAGCCACTACTCCACCACCGGCTCCATCACAGACTGTTAGATCACCATCACCACCAAAATCACCTAAACTCCAACCCTTGGAATTATTTAGGACTCCTCCTACATCACCACATCTTGATGACTTAGAAGAACTTTCACCAAAATTACCCAATCTTCCACCCATGACCTTTGAAGGTCAACAACCCATGCTTTTTCACCCGGTTTACCCGGATATCCATGGCCCTTTATACCATGATGCCCAATCATCCCAACCTCAACCACAAACTCTATCACCCACATCCACTCTCGTTGCCATTGACGAGGCAATGTGGATGAATATGCCTCAAACCCAAGAAGAGATTAGTGAAGAGCTCAATCGTCTCTACACTCTCTCGGGTATGGTTGACCATCGCCTTCATGAAGCAATGGACATCCAAAACATTCTTATGAACTCCCTCCAAACACCACAACAACCATCCAACAACAACAACAATCAACCACCATCACCACCACCACCACAAAACTTGGACCCTAGTCTTCCGCCCGGTTTCTCAACTCATGATTGCGCACATTGTGAGAGAACAGCTCATTTGGCCCAAAGGACCAACATCTTGGTCCATGAGCTTCAAAACGAGATGAGGTTCATCTTGAACCATGTTCTTGAACGTTTAAATGCAATCTCTCATCCTTCTCAATAGGAGCTCTTTAGATTAGTTGTTTGGATTTTTATTTTTTTAGTTGTTTGTTTAGGACCTTTTTATTTTTTGGATGTCTTCTTATTTGTAACATCATTTCACTATTGTGACTTTTGTCACAAAATTTTCAATCTATATTAATGTGATGTTTTTATGCTTATGAGTGATCAACATATTGCATATTATCATTATCATTATGAACTAACATTCCTATATTGCATACATTATATCTTGCATATGATTACTTTAGGTACAAATTAACATCAGACACTTAGTTTGACTTTCTAAAGTCAAACATATTGAAAAGCTTGTTTGGAAAAACACTTAACAAGCATTCTACTTCTTCATTGAAGTCATTTCATAACTAACACTTCTTTTGCAGCATATCATACCCTTCAATAGTATACGAGAAGTGAGGAGTATACATCGAGGGGGAGCATCTCATAAGCATCTCATATACTAACCGTTTGTTTTGTAGATTCATGCATCATTTACTTGATTACTCCATTTAGGGGAGTATAAAACAAGGGGGAGCTCTTAAAGTTCTCAAAATCGCATTCCGCTTCGCTACTCTTTTTGTTTCGACAAAAAGGGGGAGAAAGGACTAAGTTTGCATCAACTGTGAATTATCACAGTACATACATTTTTTTTTTTTTTTTACAAAACTTTTCTTTAAATAAACAAACTTAATATATATTTTTAAGAACTCATGCTATATTTATTCTCTTGCTCAAAAATATACTTTATGTTTTGTCATCAACAAAAAGGGGAGATTGTTAATACAAATAGCGTCCCAAAAACGTTATTTATATTCTTTGATCTTTCATTAGTTTTGTTAATGACAAATATAAGGAATATCTTTTAGCAAATAATAAATACTAGCTTAGTCTCTTAAGTACACACTTTACACTTCACATATTAACTTAGAATTACAAGTTTAGTAACTTGTTTCCTTAAAAGGAAACTTTAATTCATAAACTATGCCATGACATCATTGTATGCATCACATACAATATCTTTGATATATCTTGGTTAGATATGCAAGCAACATAGTTGACATTTGAAGATCTTGGATGATATGGTAAGATACAACTAAGATATGGTAAGAGACAACTATTACATAGCTGTCACATCCCACGGATCCAAGTGTTATAAGGGACGGATCCCTTTTGAGGGATCCGCCGGATCCGTGAGCTGAAGATCAGCTTGCCTATAAATAGGAAGCTGATCATTTGGCTCTCTCATCACTCATATAGCTTAAACACATATATTCATTCAGTACATATCTTACTAACATCATTCATAGTTGCTTTTCACTTTGATCATCCATTTTGTAGAAAGGAGATCAAGCATTCAAGGATCTACAGAACCGTAATCCTTTAGTTACATTACTGTGTGATCTTGTAGTTTGTTTCACACATCATATCTATCATTTGTAATCAGTGAGTGTGGTTAGTACTTTAGTCCTTAAAGTACAAAGAGTGTAGGGAGTGGTTGTACCCTTGTAAAGAACTCGACATCTAGCTTAGTGTCGGTAAAGTAATTAGGCGACGTCAGGTTGGTTCTACCTTGTGAAAGAACCCGGTGTTTAGCTTAGTACCGGAAAAGGAAGTAAGCGACGTGTAAAGGTTTTCTCCGCCTAGGAAAGGAGTTTGTTTCTTAGTGAAAGATAAACTCTCGAGTAGGAAACTCGGGGAGTGGAGTAGGGCAAGGAATAGAGTTCTTGTAGCCGAACCACTATAAACAACTGTGTCGTGTGGTTTGATCTTTCCTCTCTTTATCTTTTGTTTACATTGTGTGATTATTTATTTGTGATTGTTTCCTTTGAATTAACATATAGTAACAAAGCGAATAAAACTTTAAAAACGGTAAAAACTATTCAACCCCCCTTCTAGTTTTCCACAACTTGTGTGGATTTTGTGGAGGTTGTCCTCACCCGGAGTTTGATTGTCGAACGGGAGACATGCTTGTCTATGAGTAGACCCTTTATAATGATCAGACATCATCCAGTTTTGACACATCCTCGTATTATACACCGAGTTCGCCACAACAGTATTACTGTTGTGAGCATTGTGGAGGTCCCCATTATGGCTCTGATTGTCAAACCGAGAATATGTTCTATGAGCATACTCATTATGACAATCATGACTCATCCGGTTTTGACCAACCTTCACAATACACAACCCCTCAGCCACTTCCTCAGAGCAAGTTAACTAGAGCTGAATTGATTACTAAAATGATTATTGCTCAAGATCAATTCAACATGAACTTTCAAACTAAAATTGAAACATTACAAGCTGAAATGAACCATCTTCAGGAGTTGATTCTTAGACTTCCAAAACAAGATCCTCCCGTTGACTTATTTTACTCCGAGGAGAGTGATGAGAGTGAATCTTTAAAAGAAGAGAACTCAGAGACTAATTTCTGATTTGATAAATTTTACATCCTGTTTGTTGTATATAAACAATCTCATCTAAAACCTGAAGTTGAATCTTTTGGTTAGGTCATGGCAACCAAATACCATTTAGATGCCATTGTCGTATGTTTATGATCAAATATTATTGGAACAGCCGACTTTTATATCTTTATGTTTTGTTTCTTGAATTTGCTTGAGCATTAGTCTCGGGCTCTTGGTGCAAATGCTAATAATGATTCAAGCTTATGAATTAGTATCATTTTTTCAAGTCTATTGTTATTATCCTACACTTGGGATTTGCCGTTAGGGTAGTTTTTTGTACATCACGTTCATGAAGTTGATATAAAATGTGTGTTATATGCTTGAAAAACCATGAATATGTGGTTTTCATTGCAAAAAAGGCGAAACTTTTTAATTTATACACAAATAATTATATCAATTTTAATACAGTTTTTTAGTGTTTGAAATTTCAAATTAGTGTTAAATCACATGTCGAGATGATGAGAAAAATTGAATATGATACTTGTTTATCATGAAGTTAACTAGGCATACACATAGTCACAAATTATATGCAATGCCTATTGTTATATTATTATTTTTAGAATAAAAGAAGTAATAGAAATGTGTACGTGAATATATATTTTTTTAACACATGTGTACGTGAATATGATGAGCAAAATATATTCATATTGTAACAACAAACAACAACAACGATATTAAATTCTGTCGAAATGAGGTATGAGTCACATTGTAACTGACAAATAAAATTATTAATATTTGGAGAAAGTAAATAAATTACAAAGCAAGATGAAAAGCTTTTGTGCTTTTGCAACGATATTAAATTCTTGCTTTCTGGCAAATAAAGAAATACAATTACTTGTAGCTTTTTTATATATATATTGTTAATTTTAGAATCCAGCACTTGTGTTTCAAATTTCAGTTAAAAAAACCCGAAACCTGTTGTAAAGAGGATCACCTGCAGTTAAACATCATACCTCAATTTTCAACATTGTTTGGCTTTCTGAATAATGCTATTCGATAAAAGTTTGTAACTTTTTTTTACTATTATATGTGGCAGATAGCGTATGTATTAGGTACAGAAGACTCTATGGTGCGTAAAGGCCGAAAAAAGATAATTCGTAGTATATCACAAAATGAACTTGCCAGCCTTTCAAATGGTTATTCGCACCAAGTACAGAAGTTCCATAAATTGCTACAGTCTAGGATTCCAGAATCAATGTAAAACTATAAACTCGGTAAGAATTCATTTTGGTTTATGTGAAAATCAACATTGATGATTAAAGTTAAAACACGTCTTAGATTAATTATCAGATCTTAATATTGTATGTAGGTGCAAGGTGGCGTGACATTCTTCATTTTCATGTCTGATCAAATAGTCAAATAAAGTCTCAGCGTTTCAACGTCTAGATTTATACTGTAATGTTTCCTTTTTGTTAATCTTGTGTATTAAAGTTACTATAAATAGAAAGAAAAAAAAAATTTATTGCTAGTCGGTAGCCATTCGCCATCTTTTGATCTTCATTTCAGTAGTTATGTTCTTCCATAATCTTTTTTTCTTAGTTCGTATACGCTCATTAAGTTGCAATACAATGTTGTGGATATTTATGCATTCGGTCCACAATGTTTACTCACCCCTAATAGCTTCTATATTAGGGGTGTAGTTGAGTCGATTCAGCTCGCGAGCTAGTCGAAATTGACTCGAAAGTTATTTGATCTCGACTCATTCTAAGAAATGAGATGGTATATATGAGCTAGAAACACGGTGATTTTTGGGCTTTTATTTCTTTAACTAATTAATAAAATACTAAAAAGTGAAAGTATAAGCTTTGCACACTGTCAGAAAAGGTTAAAAAAAAATTGAAAATTGACTCTTTAGTCAACAAAACCTTCCTTCAAGGAATATCTTTATGTTTGTAGCGTATATAGCAATTTTTAGTGACTAATAAAATTTATAATTTGCAAATATCGTGTTTTAATAAAAATGGCCAATATCCTTATTTGGTACGTGGATTATTTCAACTTATTGCTAACCTAAATTTCAACAGTGTTAAAAACCTAATTTTCAATATCTATAGTGTAATAACTACGGTGGTATAAATTAATAATGGGTAAATGGAATTAAAAAAATATATACTCAACTTTAGTCACATTTAACTTTAAGGTAATCATTTTGTTTATTAAATGTATTGAAGTTGAAAACTTGTACATGCTATAAACTTATGTTCGTGAATATAGAATCAAGTCAATCAACTACACGTTACAATATATAGATCGAAGCTAAAGTGCAAGTGTGGTACATATTGAATTTTCGTCTTTCACATCCATTACACAAAATATGTATAGGATAATTTACGACTATTTAATCATTGCTCAATCGTATCTTCCGCGTATTACTTGTGAAACCCTTTAGTAGAGTAAATAACAATTACTACATAAAATAGCTAAAGACAATCTAAAAGCGATCTTCATAGTTTCACGTCCAAGTAATAATAAACTTATACTACATATTAGAGGCGACGGTGTATATTATCGTCAATTTGTGTGTACACATTTATTTGTGAAGAAAGTGAGAATGAAGTAGGTTTGTAGATTAAATTATATTGTAATTAATTATTCTATTTAAAACATTGCATTGTCTTTTATAAGTAATGATATTTTGATAAAATAAGCATTACTTGTTTTATAAGTTTTATCATGAAAAATTTTGTTTTCTCTTTATATGTAACAAAGATCTAGAGATTTTGTACATGAATATAATATGATAGATATTTGTTTCAAACAAACAACTTGATTATATAACAAATCTATCAATTTTGGTTTATAAATAAGCAATGTTGTGCACACCAACATAGGAGAACCGATTTTACATTCTTGAAAGGTTACTCATCCATCCAAATTGCTACAGTCTAGATTCCATAATCAATGTAAAACTATAAACTCGGTAAGAATTTAGCTAAGTGCTGGGGCGGAGTCACATGTATAGCAGTGGGGGGCGTTGCCCCCAAACAAGCTCTTGCGGATACACAATTTAGCTAAGCAAAAAAGTTTAAATCGGTAACAAATAGGACCAGTGCCCTCAGGCAAATCGTCCGAGTGCCCTCCACTGTCAAGTCACCAACTAGAGTACTATTTGATTTTGTAACTGTTTTTCTGTGTCCTGTACTTGTGTCGTCGGAAAAAATGGAGTAAAAAGATAAACGGGAGTTACGAAGTGAGAAAGTAGATTGCGGTGAAAGTGAGATATTGGTAGGCTTGTAGGGTCAGGCATCACGTGAGTATTAGTAGTAAAAGCGAAAATTACTGCAGAGGCCTCTGCAGTAATGTGTTGCCTTTTTTAGTGTGGTTTTTTTTTTTTATTCCCAAAAAGGCCACATATTTCGCTGCAAATTATCCCAGAAATTCAAAACCAACACGTGTCAACATCTCGTATTTTTAGAAAAAAAAAAAAAAAAAAACGTATTTCACATACCCTTTGCAGCGAAATACAATGCAAAGGGCCCCACCACTTACCTCACTTCTTTTTTGGGCCCACCCGAATATAAAAAAAAATTAAATTTTCGTATTTCTTGTTTGCTTTGCAGCGAAATACCTTTTTTGGGACCCACTTTTATGTATTTCTGCTACATATTGCAGCGAAATATACGCACGAAAAAAAAAATGTATTTCTATGCTGCATTGCAGCGAAATACAAGTTTCAAAAAAAGAATGTATGTAATTCTTCCATAAATTTATCCGAAATATGTTAAGTTTTTGTTAGGGTTATGTTTTAGTGTGTTGTTTGTAAGATTTTATGGTTTAGGTTTAGGGTTTAGGTTATATATTTTTTTTAGGCTTTTTAGGTTGTAAGAGCAATTACAATGGTAAATTGTAGTACGACAACATTTATATAATAATATTAAAAAAGAAGGAATTTATTACAGGATACGTAAATTACATTACATAGTAAATTGGAAATATTAAAAACACATAAACTGTTCTACCATCTTAAAAACCAAGGTGATTAAACCAACTACTCTCCTCGTTCGTATTAGGAGCTCCATCCACGCATTAATATGCTATTTTAATTAAATATATATATATTATTGGGCATCCTTTGAATAAGATTTCTCAAATAAAATGTAAACATTCAGTAATAAACTTACATCATCACACAACCAACCATCATGGTTACCAGGAAACTCAAAAGGGAGTAGGTCTACCCAAAACTTTGGTTCCATACGATTACCCTTTGTGTGGCAGTCCAAAAAAATATATTCGGGTTTTAGCAAGAAAGTGCTTAAGTTAGGATAATTATTAGGATACCGCCTTACCTAAATTGCAGAAAATAAAATACAATATCAATATCAAAACAAACTTGTTAATCATTTTAAATAATTTAATCAAGTAATGTTACAATTACCTTATTAGGGTCGACGTTATAAAACGTAATAAAGTTGCCGGTATATGCAGCATGTGTAACCACAACATCGTTCTCATTAGGATCGTCAAAATGAAGAGGGGGTGGAATATCGGCTGTGTCCGCAATATTTTTCCTCGGTCCAACCCGTTTCTTAGGCATGGGAGTAGTATCTGGCAAAGGCCCGTACGGGTCCTTATGCCAAGGTCCAGGACGGACATCCCGCTTCTCTCGATTCATGACAGCCTGGCACAAATAACTCATCATTTAATAGTTGCACATGCTTATAATTATACAAGTAATTTTGAAAAAAGATATATATTTATGAACGTGTGAATTTACCGGGATGACGTGGCTAGGTACAGTGCCACGTGGTGGACCAGCTTCTTGCATATTCTTGCCCGACCACGGTGAAAATCCTTGTAGTGGGATAGGGGTGTACGAGGTCGCATTGTTATGCGAAGTCCGCTGATGAAAAGAAAGCGAATTAAACATTTGTTACTCGCACATAATTCAAAATATACAAGTAATTTGGAAAAAGGTATATAATGACTTTACCGTGTTGACACGGCTACGTACAGGGGCCTCTGATGTACCTGCTTCATGCATATTAATACCTGACCACGGTGCAAATCCTTGTTGTTGCATAGGGGTAATAGAAGGCATAGTAAACTGTGAGGCCACCTGTGGCGACAAATGAGACAACCCGCGAAAGAAAGAACTATTCGGCGGACCATGACATGCTGAACTAGCCTGCGCAAAACACAGCATAGAATATTATAATGTTTAGTAAGTTCTTTTAATCAGTTTTTTATGTAACACAAAATTTATAATAAAACAAAATATACCTGTGTATTCGAAAATGCTTCACTAGCCTGACCGAAGCCCTACATACAATATTAGAATGTTTATTCAGTTATGAAACAAATAAAAAATTATGTGATACAAAATAAATAAAGTATAGTACAATAACAAAATTTATAATAAAACAAAATATACCTGTGTATTCAAAAACCCTGTAAATCCACTAACACCCCTTTGCTTGGTCTGCATCTAATTTTATAACGGAATAATAAACAACTACTTGTGGAATAATAAACAACTATTATTTAATCTATGTATACGCTTCAAATTTAGAAAATAAAAAATACCTGCATGTAACCTAATAGTTGTTGGATCAGCTTCTCGTGTTGTTGTACTTTATCGTTCAGAGCTTCAAACTGCTTATGTTTTTCCTCGTATTCCGTTAGTTTTCGATATAACTCTTCCGGAACGTCGTCTCGGCTATAAGGGTCCGTGGGAGGGGGTAATGGCGGTGGTTGGGTACAACGACCCTCGAAGTATGCCAAGCTATGAACCCACCAATCCTCGTTACGCTCACGCTTATCGGGGAAAAGCCTAATAATAGGTTGCGTTACCTATAAAGTATATATATATAAAAAAAATCAATATTGTTAGGGTATACATATAAAATATCGAACAATAAATTTCATTTCATATAAATTATATATAACGAGTAAAGGGCATGCTTAAATAACAACTCACAAAAAATTCATCGAGCACACTGCGTTTAAACCTCCTCTTAAAACCCCAAGCACACGCTCTAGGATAGCAGTCTTCACGAGTAAAATAATTAACAGCCCCGACTCTATAAGTTTCCAATATCCAAGTCTAAAAACAAAGTTAATTGATTAATTTCTTTACCATTATAAATAAACATAAAGAACAAAAATATCAATAAGCGCACCTTAAAGGCCCATTGAAACCCCATCAACGTATACTTAGGGTTTTTTGCTTTACCCTTAGCATCGGGCGGTGGTCGCGATTTCACATAAAAAGCTTCAAGACGATTACCAACCGCGCCAGCTAACTGAGCGTACAACGTTCTCCATACAACATTACCCCATGGATACATGTTCCACGCATCCAAATTGTCTACTAAGCTCCATATCCAATTCTCAACTCTGTAATTAAACTCAAGCCCTAACAACACTAGCACCAACAGTCCAACTAAACTAAAGCGAACGGCATCAATATCACTAAGTTTATCAAAATCCTCGCTATAAAACTTATCATGCACCATTCCAACAGTTATGCTAGAACCATCATATACGGATGAAAAGACACGTCGCCTAAATGGAGTAGGAAGACATTCTAAAAATTCTTTAAATTCAATCCCAAAACGTAAGCCCGTTACGAGGCAAAACTCCTGTCTACCGAATTTTAACTCGTACCCTCTTACATGATACGTCAAGGGAACGACATCCGTGTCTCCCTGGGCAAGTTCCTCTTGACATAAACTAATATAATGTAGAAGGATACATGTTTCTTGCATTTCTGCTAACTCAAACAACCATCCAAAACACGTTCGCCTAAACATGGCATCCTTATTTGTATTTCTAAAATTTCGCTTAATATGATGAAGCAACTTTAGCTTACTTCTACAGGTAAGATCAACGGCAAAATCCTAATAAAACATATAATAAACATATACGTATTAACTACACAAATAAGGATCAAAATCAAAAAAATTTAAAAGAACAAATGTTGATATTTACCGGAACATCATTATTTTGCGCCATATTAACAACACCTCACAACTACCAACACTAACAGCACCACAGCACAACCACCAACACCAGAACAGTACAACACCTTACCTCCACCACACAACACCTCCACCACCACCAACACAGCCACTACCACAGCAAATAACCACCAACACCACGAGACAACCAACAACAACACAAGACCACCACCAACACAACACACCAGCCACAACTCAAAATCACAGCAGCTGCACCAACACCACAAGTCCACAACGCCACCACCACTACCACGACAACAACACAAAAACAACAATACTCCACCACAAACAACCACCAAGAAAACAAGTTTACCAAATTATTTTCGAGAGAGAATCCAGAAAAGCTTACCAATTTTTTTTTTTTTAACGTATGAAAAAGAAGTAAAAGAAACGGATACTTACTCCGGTGAGGCATTGTGTTGTCAATCGGCCGGATTCTTGTTGATTTTGTTCTTTTCCGATGTAATTCCGCTGCAAACAATATTCGAGATACGTTTTTTTGTTTTTAGTTAATGGGGCGTGACACTTGTCGAATCCCTATATATCTCGCTGCAATATGTAGCAGAAATACATATATAATTTTTTTTTATTGTATTTCGCTGCAATATGAAGCAGAAAAACAGCAAAAATTTAATTTTGTGGGTCCCAAAAAAGGTATTTCGCTGCAAAGCAAACAAGAAATACGAAAATTTAATTTTTTTTATATTCGGGTGGGCCCAAAAAAGAAGTGAGGTAAGTGGTGGGGCCCTTTGCATTGTATTTCGCTGCAAAGGGTATGTGAAATACATTTTTTTTTATTTTTTATTCTAAAAATACGAGATGTTGACACGTGTTGGTTTTGAATTTCTGAGATAATTTGCAGCGAAATATGTGGCCTTTTTGGGAATAAAAAAAAAACCCGCCCTAAAAAAGGCAACACATTACTGCAGAGGCCTCTACAGTAATTTTCGCGTAGTAAAATGTTAGGTAGAGTTGAGATCCCTGTAGACCTATCATTGACCATAGAACCATAGAAGCCATCCCAATCATCCAATTCAATTTGATCCAAAGACTGAGATCAAATCATCTATTTACACTTGAAGGGCAAAAAAGTCAAATATATAAACCCAAAAAAAAAAAAAAAAAGTACCTTCATTCTTTTCCCAAAAAAATTAGGGCAAAAAACAAAAACACTCTCAAACATCACCGTCATCATCACCGATCCACCATATTCACCGTCAAATCCGTCATCATCACCGTCATATAACAGTAAACATCACCATCGATCCACATATAACCTTCAAATCCGTCTTCATCACCATTAAATCCGTCGCCGCCGTACACCCCGATTTAGTTACAAAATTAATCATTTAAATAATGGATAATAATGATGTTGTAGTCGCGGTTGATGAAAATCGATATGAAGCTGAGCTTATGGTGGATGCTGAAGTTATGGATGAAGCTGATATATTAGTGGATGCTGAGGTTATGGAAGAAGAAAATATACATGTTATTCAAGGTAAATCACATATGATTCAGCTAATTTTTTTGCTTATTCAGCTTTTTTTGTTGCTTATTTTGCATATTAGTAGATTCTGTTTTATCTGTCTTTCTGTAACAAAGAAGAAAAGAAACACATGTGATTCTACTAGAATCACATGTTTTTCTGTTTTATCTGTTTTTCTGTAAAAAAGAAGAAAAGAATCACATATGATTCTAGTAGAATCATATATGATTCAAGTAGAATCATATATGATTCAGCTAATTTTTTTGCTTATTCAGCTTTTTTTGTTGTTTATTTTCATATTAGTAGATTCTGTTTTATCTGTTTTTCTGTAACAAAGAAGAAAAGAAACACATATGATTCTAGTGGAAGAAAAGAAGTTTTTCTGTTTTATATGTTTTTCTGTAAAAAAGAATCACATATGATTCTAGTAGAATCATATATGATTGTAGTAGAATCATATGTGATTCTTATAAAAAATCATATATGATTCTAGTAAAATCATATATGACTCTAGAATTAAAAATGTTCTAATTTTCTTTCCTTCCTGTTCTGCAATTAGGTTCTGCGTTCTCTTGAAGACGGGTCAGTGGAATGTACTTGTAGGCATTTTCTACGATTCGGGTTTTTATGTCGACACGCATTCTGTGCTTTGAAGAACCGTGATGTTCAAAGGATCCCGAAAAAGTACATTTTGAGGCGTTGGAGGAGGGACATAATACCACCTGGTATGGAGAAAAAAATGAACCAATTGAAAAATTAACAAATGATGCTACTTTTGTGGTAGACAAGTGCTTATTTTTGTTGAGTAAAGATGAAGGCAAGCTAGGAAAGTTTGTGGAACAATTGAAATCAATCAAGAAGCAAATTGAGAATGAAATGCCTAAACCTCCGTCACGCAAAACAAGAGATGTAATTAAGGATATATATGCAGTTGAAAAACCTGAAAAACCTTTGGTAAAAAATCCATCCAATGCTTCAAACAAAGGTTGGTCTAAAGAAGAACGTAGAAATAGTGGAAAAGAAATGGCACTTGGAGAAACATCTAAGCGGAAAAGGAAATGTGGATTCTGTGGAGAGAAGACTAACAATCACATCAAGATGATATGTTCATTGAATCCAAAGTATATTGAAAAACTTGTGAGAATTGCTGCTGCAAAACAGGCTAGAACTGATGCGGGTGAACAACAAACGACAATTGTCGAAACTGAACAAGCGACTAACGCTTCTTGAATATCATACTTTGTTTAGATTTGGTTATTTATTTATTTTTATTGCACTGTTGGAAAAGTGTTATGAGGATTATATGTGATTCTGAAAAGTTACTTTTTGTTTAATTGAATTATTTTAGTTTATTGTTATAGCAGATTTGGTATTTTTAACTGAATACAAATGCAAGATGTAAAGTTACATTACTAAATCACATATGATTCTACTACAATCACATATGATTTTTCACAAAATCATATATGATTTGTGAAAATCATATGTCCCATCTTCACCATACACACCCATCTTCACCACACATATCCTCCCCACACACACATACACACATATACGCACCCATAAACAAACCCTTAACACTCTTCATCTCCATCTGAGTTGGTAAAGTTCATGTTTATTGAATATTTTTTTTCTGAGTTACCTAACCGTAATTGATTTTTGTGAAATATGATGTTTAGGGTTAGTGCTTGTTTTGTGTTTGGTTAGTGTTGGTTATCTGATTATTAATGGTTTGTACAAAAGAATTGGGATTTTCTGATTATTTAATGGTTTTGGATTTTTAACATATCATATATGATTCTACTACAATCACATATTAATTTTTAACAGATCATATATGATTTGTGAAAAATCATATGTGATTTTTAACAAATCATATATGATTTGTGCAAAAATCATGTGATTTAGATGTAAAAACTTTAAAACATACAGCAAAATAGCAGGTAAGAAAAAACATTTTAAAATTTATAATGAGATACTACAATCAGATTATCCCAAAGCTAACTATCAATACTACATAAACTACCATCAGTTTAACACAATAAGATTTTACCAAAAAGACTACGCATCAGTGCTACATAAACTACAATCATTTTACCACATATACTACCATCAGTTAAGTGCATCAACCTCTTGATTATTAACATCTTTTTCACGCTCAACAAAGATCTTTTTCACGCTCAGCCCTGTTCTTGATTGAATTCACAATAATCGAAATCCTTGTTTGTTCAGGCATCTCGGACTGGAACTTGTAAGCCAAATCATACATCTTTTGCGAATGCACATTCAACTCGTGCAACAGAATCTTGATGGCAATTTTAAACCTCATGCGCCTCAACAACGAAACCTGCTGCTTTGATTCTGTACACAGACCAACATCCCATTTGGCGGAAGGTTCACCGACATAAGACTCCATATACCAAGCTTCTTTGGCACCCAACCAGTTTCCATAACAAATTTTCTCATATGCACCACCAGATAATCAAGGAATGAAGTCAGACCTGCAGTTCTATTTGAAGCCATACACCTGTGGATAACCATTTAGCATTTACATTAATATTACACTAAACCCACCAGATTCATCAGTTTTGAACCCATTTCCAAATAAGTTCACAAGAAAAAAATAAAGTATTAATTAAACCTGATGTGATATCTATTACACTATTTCATATAGTAAAATATCAAATCGGTGTTTAACATACAAATCAGTGTTTAACATATAATTACATTTTAATACATCCTCTCAATCCGCCTTCATTGAATCGAATCACATGTGTAAAAAGAAAAACAAAGTTAAAAAATGTACATAAATCACATATAACTATGTACATTTTATATGATTTTACAAAAACATGAGTATAAGCTAGAATCATATATGATTTTAGTAAGAATCACATGTGATTCTAGTAGAATCATATATGATCCTACTAGAATCATATATGATTTTACAAAAACATCAGTATAAGCACTAAAAACATCAGTATAATCACTAAAAACATCAGTATAAGCACAACAATATATAAGCACTAAAAATATCAGTATAAGCACACGGCTACTCGTGAGACCATTAACATGTTTCAAGAGCTCCGTAGTGCCAGATGTCTCACATGTGATTCAAGTCACTAAACGGAAAAACCGCCTACCAAACACTTAGCCTAATAAGCAAAATCTACAAAATAAAGCAACAAAACCTAAAAACCTAAAATAAACAACACCTATTGCTAATATCCCAAAAATAAAAACCATTAAAAACGTAAAGTAAGCAATAAAATAAACAATTGTATTCAATATCTCATACTTTTAATCATAATCAACTGAAAAAATAACTGTAATATGAAGAAAATTACCAGCAACGCGATGAAGAGATGAAGAGACCTTCATTTTAGCCTTACTCGCTGCTATTTCATCAACCAATTCCATTACTCATAAGATTTGGGGCAAAAATTAGGGTTAGGTGTATAGATTGAAGATAGATTGAATGATCTATGTGAAGAAAAATTAGGGAGTTATAGAGAGGGAAGTTATGAGGGTGGGTGAGTTATTAGCAGAAAAAGCGTGGACCGGGAATGACTACATTGCCTGTAACCACTGTGAAAAATCCCACACTATAATAAACTATCTCTCAGAATATTTATCTTTTTCTACGTGTAATTTTTATATTTTTTTTATTTGGTCATGACTATTATCTTATATGACGTAGATCACATCCTCGATAAACGTACTCGCTTGCAACCCAACCTCAACGTATTTAATGTTTATCTTATATAAACAATATCATATGAAACCTTAAGATATCTCATTTGCCACTATACGTTAATTCGTTAACGTACGAATAAGCTAAACGTTCCTTAACAAATAAAGCTTCTATGAAATCCTAAACTATCATAACAACATATGTAAGTAACAAAACCCTAAAAATAGTAAAGTACAACTTATTCAACTAAGGTACAAGTGTCTAAAGCTCAGAAACCTAATTCCATAATAACTCCCGATAAAACCCTAATTTCATTTAAACTTTGATTTTATGAACTAAATTTACAAACCCTAATTTATTTGCATGAGATTTTTATAAAATATAAAGGTACAAGTCATTTAAGCCAAGGCACAAGTCTTTTATGCACAAAAGCCAAATATTTATAAAAACCTTATTAAAACCTTAAATATAATTATTTTAAAGCACAAATTACAAGTTTTCATACATAATGTTAAATATAACCTATACATTTATTTCTTCAAAATTTATGATGTAGAGCATAATGTTAAGTTAAATTGTTGATAATATTTATTTAAGACTTGCAAGTTGTGCATATGTGGAAATTTAGTATGGTATAGTATATGATGCACGTGAAGTGTCATTGGGGTTTAGCAGTATTAATGCCTACTCAAGTTTTAAATTTATATTTAGCCGACTTATCAATAACACACACACTTAACAAGCAGTGTACCCGGTCAATATGAATATAATGGTAAGCAGAGTGTCGATCACTAAGATTGGAACGTATTATCTAGTTATTCTAATCAGTATTTTAATATCCTAAGTTAGTTATAAAACCTAATCTAACGCAAGGGTGTTCAGCCTGAGAGACTGGCACAGTTTGGTTATAATTAAATAGAAAACTAAACTAATGAGCACGAATCAGCGATTAGCACACACGTACACAGATAGATACTCGAGACAATAAGAAGACCTGTCCTGATAATTAAATAGCTTGTCACTTGTTTTATTGCTAGTTTTATATGAAGTGTATATAATTAAACCTTTCTCGTTAGCTCTAATCTTATCGGCGAGTAAACCCTTAATGATTACTTATGTCTATCCTACTTTTCTAGAGACGCTAGAATAAATAGGCGAGGAAGGGGCATGGCGACCCAAGCAAGACTCAGCTAGACACAGAGGTTATCAATGCACTAATAAAAGTCACCAAAGACATCGACATATAAACTTTAATTAATGGGAAAGCAATATTAAGGGGAGTGCATGATCGTCCGTAGTCACATGACACCAGCCCATCAATCCTGATGAATTAAAGCGTACTAAAACAATAAAACAAAACTACTTAATGAATTGAATACATGCAGGACCTTCTTACAGCTCTTGTATCTTTGTTTGAGGTGTGTCTTGTGCTGCTTGGTCGTCTGGATTCGGCTCTAGGGTTATATATGAGGTCTCTTAAATTCGACTGACCTTGGGGTATTTATAGTTTCTGTCTGAGGGATCGATTTGGCGCATTGAGTTGATAGATGCGGCGCATTGACTTAACTTCGCCTGGGGTCCAAGATTAATATATTCTGGAATATTCGTACACCGTCTTCAGATGCGGCGTAACTTGATCTTTGTATGCGGCGCATGTACTTTAGCTGTCTTGGATTGTAACTGGTGAAATATTGATAGTGATACGCCGTATGTTAGAAGTATATTGCGGCGTATCTGGAGTAGAACGAGCTTGATCTTCTTCTTTGACCAAAGTTTCATATGCGGCGCATGACAGAATTGCATGCGGCGCATTCTTCAAAGTCAGGCAATGGTTTTTGAATTCATCTAAGTATGATATTGCGTCGTATTTGTTGAGTGAGATATGGCGCATCTTCTGGATTTCAGTAGACTTTTGACATCTCGCTTGTTTTGCTCTATAATTAGTCCAAAATTGCCAAGTTTCACATAATGCTTGTTTTTACCTGAGAATTATTAAAGTAAACATTAATGTATCGATTCTCATATATAATATAATAAAATAAGTCAAATAAATAGGATAAATGATGATAATAAAATGTACTTATTTGAGTTCATCAAATATCCCCCCACTTGAATTTTACTTGTCCCCAAGTAAACCTTAGAATTAATCATATGAAAATGTATCCTAAAAAATATTAGGATTTATTTTTATATTTAAGCACGTATTCGTTTTGTCATAATCACACAACCAAACACTTAACGAAGTAGAAACCAAAATAATTTTTAATGTAAAACAATTCTAAATCATTTAGTTGCTTAGTTGTGACGAATATTCTATCATAGGCTTGGCAAGTATACGCATCTCCCCCACTAAAGCCAAGGAGTAACAAGTCTAAAGCGGTAAAAAGGGTTTGTTGGTTAAGGGTTGATCATCCTTTTTAATCTCTATCGATCTCATATTCCAGAAAAGGCGACAAAATTACAAATACATGATCGAATCCACGACCACGATACTTGCAATTGCTCAATTCCTTAACTCGAATGGGCTAAAGATAGGACCAAGTAATCTTCACCAATAATATTATATCAAAAAGGGCGACAAAATCATAAATACATAGCCGAATCCACGACTACGATACTTAAGATTGCTCAAATCCCTAATCTCAATAAATCAAAGGTTTGGATGAAGAATGATATAGGGTATGGATAATATTTGGGATACAAATTGGTGTAAAATGAAAAATGAACAAAACAGATAAATTAAAATCCTAAGTGTGGTTAATCACTTTCCCAACCATCCCATGAATAAGACTCATATCATTGAATAACTCACGCTTTAACACTTGAAACACATTTTTTAGGTAGACACGAATTATACTCAACAAAATCTCAATCAAAGAATAACCTTAGTTGGCGTTCCCATAACGGCCAACTCCCATTCAATCCATAAATATAATATACAACAACAAATAGTGGTGATATCTCCCACTTAAAACTTTACATAAGTTGGTTAAAACAATCTTCCAACTTTTCCTTTTTCTTTTTCTTTTCTATTTTTTTTTTTTTTTTTTTTTGACATCAACATATATGTGTAAAATTTCACAACTTTTCTATCACTATTTTTCCGGATAATTTTTTCATACTCTTCATACTTTCAAAAATAACTGTAATAGTGAAAGTAGCAAACACACGAAAAAATAACTAAAAGTTATACAATATTTACTTTCATACCAATTGCATTGTGCAATTTCTCGACCTAACCAAAGATAATGAATTACGCACGCGAACACAGGTAATGTAAGGAAACACTCTTTGCCTAAAACAATTAACCACGGATTTTAATCTACAGGATAGGCTAAGGTATAAGGGTGTATCGAAACATTATAACAAAGGTGTAAGAAACGAAAGGAATGGCTCTGAGGGTTTTTCTAGGGGTATCTTACTCTAAAAGTGAGAGTAAACAAATGGTTTATACGGGGGTTAACTAACCAGTGTAGTTAGTTAATATCACACAACATATAAAGGCTATTTGGGTGTAATCCTAGAAATTTACTAATTTAGACAAGTCACTCCAATTATATAGATAATACTCATTATGGTGGTCTCGAATAGTATACAAGCCAAGTTCTAAAGTTTACAAGTCACCGGCACACTAAAGTTTTAATATTTTTGAAAGAATAGAGTTATGTGTGCGGTTATGTAATTTAGACTTTAAACAAAACATGCTAAAAAAAAATTTAAATTTTGATATATTAAGCGCATTTTAAGCATATTTTGAAAAAGTTTAGGACAAGTAAGTGTTCTAATTCTCCATCCCCCCACTTAAGTTAAACAACGTCCTCGTTGTTTGTGTCTAAGGTTAAAAACTGGAAAATAAAAGAATTAGAACAGAAAAACTCCCCTGAGATTTGCTCGGTATGATCCTCCATTATTCGTATAAGAGCAAAAATCAACTTTCTTGTGGATGAGAACGTTTAAGCTTCATAAATGATGTATCCACAAAAATGCAGGAATCAATAATACCATTTAGACTTTAACACACCTGAGTTAAGAAGGTTCAAACTTGCATAATACATTAGTAGTTAGTAAAAATAAAACCTAAAAAATTAAACTGTAAATCATCAGGTCAGTCGATACGCCGTATCTTATGGAAGAAGATACGCCGTATCGAGCCTGGAATAAATACGAATCAGAATAAAAGATGCGTCGCATCCTTAACCAGGGATGCGCCGCATTAAATAAACTGACAGAAAGTTTTAAAGTCAAAAATAAAAATGCAGAAAATGAAATAAGATATGACCAGTGCAGGTGATGCGTCGCATCTTATGATGGAGATGCGCCGCATCCTCTGCAGGTCTGACAGACTCGACACAGAACAGAAAAGTAAAAAATTTTCCTTCGGGTTGTCTCATGGTCAGCACTTGTCTTTATTCCAGAGTCTTCAAGTTAGACTCACGTTCAGCTCCTTAATACCGATCACTGAAAGAGTCGGAAGCATCGCGCTCCCTCATCGCCAGTCCAGTAATATTGCACACTCCTTGCTCGTCCTTAATATCCACGCCATTCTTCTTTAATATCTGTATAAACAAAGTTCTGTCCCTTTCTGGCATAGATGACAAAATGATAGACGGGAAATTCTTATTATTATATAGGCATAAATATGCAAGGTGGGGTGGTAGTTCAATAAACATATTTTTATTCAAATTTGTATTCTCAACTATTCTCCTACGTTTGTTAATCACTTCGCAATTATACCACTCATCATCAGAATCATTAACAATATCGCGCCTAAGTTCGGTAGGTACATTAAGGTCAATAAATTCCTCGAGGTTCTTATGATTAGGATTAGTTGAGTTGTTTTGAATCAATGTTTCTCCCATAAGCCTAGCTTCTAGATCGAGGTCCATACGTTCTCTTAATCCTAGCACATAGACGCCTCTAATTACGCTCTTAGCAGGATTTTGGCACTTATAGACTAATTTATTGTTCCCTACCTTTAATGAGATTTTTCTTTTAAACACATTAATCTTAGCATAGGCGGTAGACAAGAAAGGTCTTCCAAGGATTAAAGAAATCTTAACATCCTCGGGCATATATAATATAACAAAGTCTACGGGGAAAACAAACTTCTCAATCTTAACTAGCACATTTTCAGCAACCCCTTCAGGTCATTTTACCGTTTTATCAGCCAATTCATTAATCATGTTGTTTTGTTCCTTTAGTAACAGCTCATGACTGCCTTTGAATTCATTAATAAAGTTTCTTGCTTCATGATGTTCTTTTTCATTTGCTTGACCGATTAGTAGTGCAAACTCTTCCATGGTAAGGTTTCTTTAGGGTCTTCCGAACCAGTTGGGGAAAATATCGAACATTGTTCCTGAAAATTAAAGACAGGTAGATTTCAAAGTAAAAACTTCCTAGTGAAAGGGTAAGTTAGAATATTTTCCGTTCGGGAATAAGAAAAATAAAAGTTGCTGATATCTGTAGACGATGCGCCGTATCCAGAAAGTTGGATACACCGCATCTTATTACGTTAAAATTTAATCAGACTTTTATTCAGAAAACAGATACACCACTTATGAATTAGAATGCGCCGTATCCAGTTTAAATTATCAAAAATCGATTATATTTATTAAAATTAAATGCGTCGTATTAACAAAAGCTAATGCGCCGTATTTTCGTTACGTTTCAAAATACAAGATTTTTGATTTAGTAGATGCGCCGTATTGATAAAGATCGATGCGTCGCTTCTGTTTAATAATTCGAAAAACTGTTTTTAATTTAAATAGAAAATACGACGTATCTGTTAAAACAGATGCGTCGTATGGCGTTAGCGTTTAGAAAAATTTCTTATTAAAAACAGAATACGCCCTATCTGGGGGAAAGATGCGTCGTACTCGAATTTATTAAACGCGTTGTATTTTATAAAAATTAAATGCAATACGCCGTATCTGTGAAAACAGATCCGCCGTATCGTTTGTATCAGCACAATACAACGACAGCAGAATGCAGAAAAATACAGAAAAAAGAAAAACAAAAATAAATAAATAAAACAAAAAGAAACAAAAAATACAAAAAACAAAAACACACAAAAACAGTAAATATGCAAATTATACAATGAATGCAATCTATCTAATATACAACAGGGTTAGTGGTTAGAATCTAAAAAAAAACTAAAAAGAATAACCTAATTAAAATACTTAATCAAATTAACAGATAATAACAATTCACTCCCCGGCAACGGCGCCAAAAACTTGATGCGCGTGATGCGTCGTTGCGGTTTAGCAGTATTAATGCCTACTCAAGTTTTAAATTTATATTTAGCCGACTTATCAATAACACACACACTTAACGAGCAGTGTACCCGGTCAGTATAAATATAATGGTAAGCAGAGTGTCGATCACTAAGAGTGAAACGTATTATCTAGTTATTCTAATCAGTATTTTAATATCCTAAGTTAGTTATACAACCTAATCTAACGCAAGGGGGTTCAGCCTGAGAGACTGGCACAGTTTGGTTATAATTAAATAGAAAACTAAACTAACGAGCACGAATCAGCGATTAGCACACACGTACACAGATATATACTCGAGACAATAAGAAGACCTGTCCTGATAATTAAATAGCTTGTCACTTGTTTTATTGCTAGTTTTATATGAAGTGTATATAATTAAACCTTTCTCGTTGGCTCTAATCTTATCGGCGAGTAAACCCTTAATGATTACTTATGTCTATCCTACTTTTCTAGAGACGCAGAATTAGAAAAGTAAACGATTAAGTATCAATCCTCATACATAATATAGTAAAACAAGTCAAATTAATAGGATAAATGATAGTAATAAAATGTACTTATTTGAGTTCATCAAATATCCCCCCACTTGAGCTTTACTTGTCCCCAAGTAAACCTTAGAATTAATCTTATGAAAATGTATCCTAAAAGATATTAGGATTTATTTTTTTATTTAAGCATGTATTCATTTTTGTCATAATCACACAACTAAACACTTAACGAATTAGAAGTAAAATAAAATAATTTGATAAAAGCAAATCTAATCGTTTAACTGTCCAATCGCGACGAATATTCTATCATAAGCTTGGCAAGTATACACATCTCCACCACTAAAGCTAAGGAATAACAAGTCTAAAGCGGTAAAAAGGGTTTTGAGGTTTAAGGGTTAATTATTCTTAATCTCTATCGATCTCAAATTCCAGAAAAGGCGACAAAATCACAAATACATGATCGAATCCACGAACACGATACTTGCAATTGCTCAAATCCTTAACTCGAATAGGCTAAAGATAGGTCCAAACTTCACCAATAATAATATATCAAAAAGGGCGACAAAATCATAAATACATAGCCGAATCCACGACTACGATACTTAAGATTGCTCAAATCCCTAATCTCAATAAATCAAAGGTTTGGTTGGATAAAGAATAATACAGGGCATGGATAAATTTTTGGGATATAAATTGGTGTAAAAATGAAAAATAAACAAAACAAATAAATTAAAATCCTAAGTGTGGTTAATCACTATCCCAACCATCCCATGAATAAGACTCATATCATTGAATAACTCACGCTTTAACACTTGAAACACACGCTTTAGGTAGACACGAATTATACTCAACAAGATCTTAATCAAAGAATAAACCTTAGTTGACGTTCCCATAACTGCCAACTCCCATTTCAATCCATAAATATATAGTACAACAATTAGTGGTGATATCGACCACTTACATAACTTTACATCGTTGGTTTAATCAAACATCCAACTCTTCTTTTTCTTTTTCTTTTCTATTTTTTTTTTTCGATTTTTTTTTTTTTTTTTTTTTTTTTTTTTTTTTTTTTTTTTTTGATAACATAAACATAGATGTGTAAAATTTCACCACATCACTATAATGATAATTCTGGATAATTATTCCATACTTTTCATGACTTCAGAAATAACGGTAATAGTGAAAGTAGTAAACACACGAAAAATAAACTCAAAAATATACAATATTTAGTTTCACTCCAATCGCATTGTGCAATTTCCCGACCTAACCATAGATAATGAATTACGCACGCGAACACAGGTAATGTAAGGAAACACACTTTGCCTATAGCAATTAACCAACCACGGATTTTAATCTACAGGGTAGGCTAAGGTGTAAAGGTATAACGAAACATTTTAACAAAGGTGTAAGAAACGAAAGGAATGACTCTGAGGGTTTTTCTAGGGGTATCTTACTCTAAAAATGAGAGTAACAAAAGGGTTTATACGGGGGTTAACTAACCAGTGTAGTTAGCTAATAACACATAACATATAAAGGCTATTTGGGTGTAATCCTAGAAATTTACCAATTTAGACAAGTCATTCCAATTATATAAATAATACTTATTATGGTGGTTTCGAATAGTATTCAAGCCAAGTTCTAAAGTTTACAAGTCACCGGCACACTCATAGATTTGTGAATTTTGAAAAATCACAATTTTTGAAAATAACGTCATGTGTGCAGCTATGCAACTTAGACTTTAAACAAAAACATGCTAAAAATTTTAAATTTTGATATATTAAGCACATTTTAAGCATATTTTGAAAAGTTTAGGACAAGTAAATGTTAAGTGTTCTAATTCTCCAATCCCCCCACTTAAGTTAAACAACGTCCTCGTTGTTTGTAATAAAGGTTAAAAACTGGAAAATAAAAGAATTAGAACAGAAAAACTCCCCTGAGATTTGCTCGGTATGATCCTCCATTAGTATTAGAGCAAAAATCATCTTCCTTGTGGATTAGAACGTTTAAGCTTCATATTCGACGTTTCCACAGGAAATGCAGGAATCTATAATACCACCAAGGCTTCAAAACACACCTAAGGTAAGAAAGGTTCAACTTGCATAACACATTAGTAGTTAGGTAAAAATAAAACATAAAAATTAAAAATGAAAATCATCAGGTCAGTCGATGCGCCGTATCTTATGGAAAAAGATACGCCGTATCGAGCCTGGAATAAATACGGATCAGAATAGAAGATGCGCCGCATCCTTAACCAGGGATGCGCCGCATTGAAATAAACTGATAAAAAGTTTTAAATTCAAAAATAAAAATATAATAATAATAAATGCAGAAAAATAAAATAAAATAAAGTAAGATCTGACCATTGCATGAGATGCGTCGCATCTCAGGATTGAGATGCGCCGTATCCTCTGCGGCCTGAAACAAAAATAAAACGACATAAAGGATAGGATGCGTCGCATCTGTTATACCAGATGCGGCGCATGTGTTCACCAGACAGACTGTTAACAGTCTGTTGTAAAATGGCACGTTCCATGGTTTTCTCTCACGTCCTCTCGTACTCTCATGCTGAACTTAATGCCAGTCTTCGTCAAGCACATTAAGAATATAGACTGAAACATCAAATGCATAAATGATAATATCGATTAGTAAAGTCCAAAAAGAATAATAATAATGTGCATGGAACAATGTCAATAAACACGTGGAATCGAGAGATCAAGGGTCAGTCTGGTCGTGTGGGTGGGTCCCTGAGGTGCTGGCATCATCAGTCCTAGGCCGGACTCTGCGAGTGTATGCACGTGTCACTCCCGCAACATGAGTACCATCTGAACGGGTGTGGGTAATACCCTGCTGCTCCAAAAGTCTGCTCACACTCATAACCAGCCACTCTGAGTCCCTCCTCATACCATCAACAATGCCTCTCAAGGCTCTCAGCTCTCCCTCGACTACGTCAACTCTCTGACCCATGGTGCGTACAGGGACTGGTGGGGGTACTGGTGCCTGCGGCTCCTCCTGATGGGCTGGAGCAGCAGCCGGAGGTCCCTGAGGGCCTCCCTGCTCCGCCTCTGGTCCTGCAGCTCTGGCGGGCCCTAATGCTACCCAAACGTACTCTCCCATAGCCAACTGACAGATCCCAAGTCTAACCAAATAATCCCTGTCAACAACTGGGAGACGAGTCACCACAACCTCCAGCCCCGCTGGAATCTCCGCTCCAATCACTCCAAAATGGCGGGCCAGCCTAGAAACAAAATGCCCGCCAGTCATATGGCTCCTCCTATCTCTCCC
This sequence comes from Artemisia tridentata subsp. tridentata, assembly GCA_021014915.2. Classification (NCBI taxonomy): domain Eukaryota; kingdom Viridiplantae; phylum Streptophyta; class Magnoliopsida; order Asterales; family Asteraceae; genus Artemisia; species Artemisia tridentata. Next base: position 434,580,304 of record CP139505.1, on the reverse strand, counting down.
TGCGGCCGACCGGTGGAGGTAGTGTGCCAAAAAGTGGGGGATGTTCACCGACAACCCCTCATCCATGCTCCTCAAGAGGAAGAGGTCCAGAGTGGTCACCTTCTCAGGTGACTGACCCCTCCCAGCAATGGTAAGTGCAATCAGACGGTGGCACAGCCTCCTCATCGGCTCCCTGATCAAAGTGTAAGAGGGGGTAGAAGTAAGGATGTCACCCCCCGAAGAAATCCTATCCCAGTAATCACTGAATAATGCTCTGTCAGGGACCGCTCTCAAACTATCATCCCAATATCTGGCAAACCCATCTAACTCAAGCTCCTCAACCGTATGCAAACCCATGGCCAAAATGAATTGTCTCATAGACATCTGCCTCGACACCCCACCCAGTCTAAACACAAGGGTGTCAGCAATATCCAAATCAGTATCCGTCTCTCTGTAGTAAAATGTACTAAAAAACTCCATCATGAGCTCCCTCACCAAGGGCTCGTCAATCCTGAACAATCTCTCCCAAGCAGAAGATCTGAACACCACCTCCTCATCATCTCCAGTAACTATCATCTCCATCCTATGCTGTAAACTCTCAGCAGCATGTCCTGCCCCAATCAATCCCACATCATCAAAATCCAAAACCTGTACCCTGAATATCCTCCTAAAGTAAATCGACTCAAGTCTCCGTAAGTAATCCTCCAAGGTGCCAGGGGTTAGTCCTATATTCTCAAAGCGTAACCACTGATGTCTTTGTTCAACTTCTGGTAGTGCCATCTGAAATAAATTTTCAAAGTTAATAAGCAGTCTGCAAGAAAGGTGGATACGGCGCATCTGATTTAATCAGTGCGGCGTATCTGCACGAAATATAAGAGATGCGGAGCAAGAGATGAGATACGGCGTATGTAGATGCGTCGTATCTAGATTAAGCAATACGGCGTATCTAGAATTTTATTAATTTGGAAATAGGTCGTTACGCCGCATCAATCAACCTAGATGCGCCGCATCTAAAAGCATATCAGTATAAATAAAGGGGATCAGGCAGGCTTTTCAAGAATCCGTATCCGTGACGTAAACTACCACTAAATATCACAGTATCATGTACTCCTTATATCAGTTCTAATAGCTCATTGCATTTTACTAATCCACCTTCCCGCTAAATATTCAAAATCGAATTCATTTTCCCAAATTTTCGTTCAAATCAAACTAGGCCAGAAATTCGATTATTTACGCAAGTTAAATACGGGGAAAATCATCTATTACAAGTCCTAATCATATCTCTATATCATTTAAGCACAAATCGAATTAATCATATAAACCCTAATTTTCGTATTAACCAAGATTAAATCGAAATAGAATAATTACCTTAATTTGATGATTAGGTGATGAATTATAGATCGGATTAGAGGCGGATTTAAGAAAAATGATCGGAATTAGAGTATAATTTCAGTGTGTGTAAGTTCTTAACTGTGTGAGTTTATGCGGTAAAGATTTTAGATCCGGCGCATTCCCGTCGTATTTATAGGGCAAAACGATGCGCCGTATTGAAAATTGGGATGCGCCGTATCTATTTAATTTCGTTGACTAGTCAATGAGTCCTAGTTGGTCAGAGATACGGCGCTTTTGATATTTAGATCCGCCGTATCGCTATATTAGTGAACAAAATTTAGATGAGGAACGTACCTTGGCCTCCGCAACACGATTCTTTATACACCAAATTGGGGTAAAACGGTTACACCATACGATATAAATGAATTCAAAATAAGAGCAATAGGTATAAACGTTTTATTAACAATTGTAATCTTATAGTTTAGAGGATAAGAATTTATTCCGAGGTTAGGAACAAATATCGTTTTTAAGCATACAAAATTAAGATTACAATTTTAATCAGATGTATTATATGGATAAATAAAATTGAGATTATATAGTAGAGAACTTTCCTTTGGGCTGGTTGAATTATCGTTGAGGTTACCTGGAGTTCTATTTCAAGAATTTAAGACGTTTAATGTTACCAGTATTGAGTTTTCCTCCACTCTTGTTGTCATATGTTTGATCACTCCAGCTAGCATCTCTCGGTTTGGTTCAGAATGTGATCTTACATGGTGATGCTCGAGTCATCATTTATCCTGAAAATAAACAACTTGCACACGAGAGTAGCGGACCGATCAAAGTAAATATCAAAAATCAATAATATTTATCAAATTATATTCGCCGTATTAACAAAGGTTAATGCGCCGTATTTTCGTTACGTTTCAAAATATAAGATTTTTGATTCAGAAGATGCGCCGTATCGATAAAAATCGATACGCCGTATCTGTTTAATAATTCGAAAACTGTTTTTAATTAAAATAATAGATACGCCGTATCTGCTAAAGCAGATGCGTCGTATGGCGTTAACGTTTAGAAATTTTTTTTATCAAAAACAGATACGCCGTATCTTAGGGAAAAGATGCGTCGTATCGAATTAATTAAACGCGTTGTATTTTATAAAAATTAAACGCAATACGCCGTATCTGAAAAATCAGATGCGCCGTATCGTTTGATTTAGCTCAGTACAACGATAGCAGAACACAAAAATTACGAAAAATCGAAACAAATAAAAACACACGAAAATAAACACAAATAAAAGCAAACAAATAACACACAAAAACAGAAAATATGCAAAAATAATACAATGAATGCAAATTAATCTAATACAAAACAAAATTAGCGGTTAGATAAAAAAAAATTAGAAACCTAATTAAAATACTAATCAAATTAACAGATAATAACAATTCACTCCCCGGCAGCGGCGCCAAAAACTTGATGCGTGCGATATGTCGTTGCGGTTTAGCAGTATTAATGCCTACTCAAGTTTTAAATTTATATTTAGCCGACTTATCAATAACACACACACTTAACGAGCAGTGTACCCGGTCAGTATGAATATAATGGTAAGTAGAGTGTCGATCACTAAGAGTGAAACGTATTGTCTAGTTATTCTAATCAGTATTTTAATTTATTAAGTTAGCTATACAACCTAATCTAACGCAAGGGGGTTTCAGCCTGAGAGACTGGCACGATTTGGTTGCAATTAAATAATAAACTAAACCAATAGGCACGAATCAGCAAGTAGCACACACGTACACAGATAAATACTCGAGACAATAAGAGGGCTGTCCTGATAATAAGTAGTTTGTCACTTGTTTTATTGCTAGTTTTATATGAAGTGTATAGTTCGATGCAACGCACCGAGATTAAGTCCTTTCTCGTTGGTTCTAATCTTATCGGCGAGTAAACCCTTAATGATTACTTATGACTATCCTATTTATCTTTCTCCTACTTTTCTACAGACCATAGAATGCATAGGCGATCTAATAAACAGGCGAGGGCAGAGGCATGGCGACCCGATCAACGCTCAGCTAGACACAGAGGTTATCAATGCACTAATAAAAGTCACCAAATACATCAACATATAAACTTTAATTAATGAGAAAGCAGTTTTAAGGGAGTGCAATCTTTCCGTTGTCACATTACACAAGCCACCAATCTTGATGAATTAAAGTTTACTAACACAATAAAACAAAACTACTTAATGAATTAAACACATGCAGCACCTTCTTACAGCTCTTGTATCTTTGATTTGGGTGTGTCTTGTGCTGCTGCCTTGACTGAATTCGTCCTAGCTTTCTGTACTTCGGTCTTCGTATATATTATATGTCTCACGAAATTCGTCTGGTCTTGGGGTATTTATAGTTTCTGTCTGAGGGTAAGATGCGGCGCATCTAGTAAGTAGATGCGGCGCATTTACTTAACTTCGCGTGGGGTCTAAGATTATAATATTCAGGAATATTCGTACACCGCCAGAAGATGCGGCGTATCTTTATCTTTGGATGCGGCGCATGTCCTCTTGTATCTTGGATCGTATCTGGTGAGATCTTGATAGCAATGCGCCGTATGTGATAAGCAAGATGCGGCGCATCTTGAGCAGATTAGTCTTGATCTTGTACATTTCAGTAGACTCTTAACTTCTTGCATGTTTTGCTCCATAATTAGTCCAAAATCGCCAAGTTTCACCAAATGCTTGTTTTCAACTGAGAATTACAAAAGTAAACGATTAAGTATCAATCCTCATACATAATATAGTAAAACAAGTCAAATTAATAGGATAAATGATAGTAATAAAATGTACTTATTTGAGTTCATCAACGGTCTTTCAGATGGACATCAAGACAGCCTTCTTGAATGGAACTCTGAAAAAAGAAGTGTACGTGAGTAAGCCAGACGGATTCGTTGACAAAGATCATCCAGAATACGTCTACAAGCTAAAGAAAGCAATCTATGGTTTGAAACAAGCCCAAGGGCGTGGTATGACGAGTTATCATCTTTCCTACTTCATAATAACTTCACCAAAGGAACAATTGATCCGACCTTGTTTACAAGAAAATTCAAAAATGACATTTTGATTGTTCAGATTTATGTGGACGACATAATTTTTGGGTCCACTAATCCGACACATTCAAAACATTTTGCAAATCTCATGAAAAGCAAATTTGAAATGTCCATAATGGGAGAATTAAAATTCTTTCTGGGTTTACAAATTCATCAATCCCCACGTGGTAATGGGAAACCCATGGATCCGAAGAAATATCGGAGCATGATTGGTTCTCTCATGTACTTAACTGCTAGTCGACCCGATATACATTTTGCTGTTTGTTTATTAGCACGGTTTCAGGCAAGGCCTACCGAACTTCACCTCCAAGAGGTTAAAACGGATCTTTCGGTACCTACGAAGAACCATTAACATGGGACTTTGGTATCCGAAGGATTCGGAGTTTACACTAATAGCATTTTCAGATGCAGACCATGCCGGTTGCCAAGTTACAGCAAAGAGTACATCAGGCGGAGCACAATTTTTGGGAGAAAAGCTAGTAGGCTGGTCATCAAGAAAACAAGACTGCACTGCACTATCAACCGCAGAAGCCGAGTATGTGTCTCTATCTGCGTGTTGTGCCCAAGTTTTATGGATGAGGACACAGCTCACAGATTATGGCTTCTCTTTCGACCACATACCTTTGTATTGTGACTTGAAAAGTGCCATAGCCATCTCGTGCAATCCAGTTCAACACTCGAAGACCAAGCATATTAGAGTCCGCTACCACTTCATAAAGGAACACGTCGAAGAGGGTACTGTTAAATTATTTTTCGTGAAGACTGAATACCAACTCGCCGATCTATTTACTAAAGCCCTCCCAAAAGAGCGGTTTGAAAACTTAGTTCGTCGAATTGGAATGCGAAGCCTAACTCCCGAAGAGTTAGAAAGTCTTCTCGAATCTTCTTGATTTATTTCAAAAAGATTCGTTGTAAATATTTTTGAAAAACAAAATACAAAATTTGAAAAACCAACAAAAACAAAATACAAAAATAGAAAATTTTCAAAAATACAAAAACAATAGAAAATCAAAAAACCAAAAATATTCTTCTCACGACATGTCTCTCGTATAATCGATATTCTGTACGTATCTAGAAATGTCATTCAACAATGATACGGGCATTTACAGCTGCTTGAGCGAGAGTTCATTTAAAAATTTTCTAAAACATGTCGTTTCTCAAAATTTTCTTCATGACGGCTTTCGTTTATTTCAGTACGAGACCCGCGCTACATTGATGACTTCTGATTATTTCCGATCAGGACTCGTAATGTTAATGGCAAAATAAACGATCCTTGAGCACATGATCAAGATGTTTCAAAAAGATTTTTCAAAATCTTTCTCATAATTGTGTGCTCGAGATAACTCCCTCCTAAACCCTTAAACCGATTTTAAACTCACATGTTTACAAATATGCTTTGTTTAAGGGGGAGTATAAAATAAATCAAAAAGTTCCAATTTTCATGCTAAAACTCGTCTCTCTCTCTCCAACAAGTTTTCAATTTAATCTTTCGATATCAAAATTATCACTACGTGCTATTTTTGAGGGGGAGATTAGGTATAAGGGGGAGAAGACGTGATTAAATGTGATCAAAAAGTAATGTCAGTAAGTCGAGCTCTTCAAAAGACTCAGCATGAACACTCGAATTGACGAAAAATTAATGTCCGTTGTCGAAAGGACTTGTCCGAGTAGAATGTACCAATTCGAGAGATGATCTTTTAATATGACTGGCACGGGTAATAACTTCAAGATAGTGTATCTAGTGATGTAAATGTGTCTCGCAAATGGTCATATTAATTGAAAATCGATCAATTCAAAATGTGCGAACTCTACCCAACATGTGCAATTTATTTAAAAATGCATGAGCACATGTGATGGGGAGTATTTCAAAAATGCAAAACTCTCAATGTGTTATCTAAATGTGTTTACTCATAAACACTTTGAGAGATTTTCAAAAGGTTTTACGGCAAGTGATCAATAATCTAGGATAATCATGGAGTAATAAGGTGAATATGGTTAGGTTATGTCCTATGATCCACCAGAGCCGGAGGGATCTACCCAAGGACAATTCCAATATATTAGAATTAGAAGTCCTTAGGTATGATTGAAAAAAGGAGTAAATCAGAAAGGAGAAAGAAGGGGTTGAAGAATTAAAAATAAAAGTTTAATGAAAGGGTGAAAAGAAATAGCCCTCCATGAAAACTTAGGTCAGATACCGGGTCAATACATCTTCTATCATTATTCACTAAGGTGATACTGATATTGAAGACAAGGCATCATGGACCCAGTGACGCGTTGCACCACCCCTCCTAGCCACTCAGATATCTCTTAAAAGATATTTGTTTCATTTATCACGGAGAACACTGCATAATCTATCGGCCTCTCACTCCGAGATGTGTTGATATTGAAAAGGTGGCACTCTACTCCATGCCTCCGATGACTAAAACCAAAATGCACATTATTGAGTCTAGAGCCATGAGATTCATCAAAGATCTCTTAGGAACACTTCCAATACAATACACTTGTGTTCACCTAAAAGGACATAAGTTGTAAAAGTCTTAATGAGATCTAAGGATCTTGCCTTATGTCATGATGTTTACGTGCTTCAAATGGTCTACAGTCTTGAAGTGATACTCTGGTATACTTCAGAGGCTCTCAACGGCCTTGGTTAAGATTAGAGAAAATTTTCACACTATGCTGTTAACGATCTCGAAATCTGAACCTATAAGCGCTGGACGATTTATTGCTAACTGTCTTATGCAGGTACTGACGAAAGTCCATTCACCATCATCATATGTCTCAGCATCAATGATAAAGGTGGCGACGCAAAGTAAACAGAAGAATTTGATCAAGGCAAGAATGACCAAAAGACGATACTTCGAAGATCGCATTGCATGAAGAAACAAGGAACAATGACTATTCCACAGTGTTAATACAAATATCGTCCTAAAAACGTTATTTATATTTTACGATCTTTGCTTAGTTTTGTTAATGACAATTACAAAGTATATCTTTAAGCAATTTATAAATACTAGCTAAAGTCTCTTTAGAACACATTTTACATTTCACAAGTTTACTTGGAAATACATTTCATAAATCTACATGTTTATTTCCTTAAAAGGAAACTTTATTTCTAAAATGATACAATGACATCATGGTATGCATCATACATGTAATCTTGGTAAGATCTTGTAATATCTTGGATAGATCTTCAAGTAAGATAGTTGACATTGGAAGATCTTGATATGACAACACAAAGATATGGAAAGATTGGAGAGATTTGGAAAATCTCTTAGCTGTCTTACCTTTGGCATACCCACGGATCCCTTCGACATAAAGGACGGATCCCTTTTAAGGGATCCGCCGGATCCGCCGAGTGTTTATCAGCTTGTCTATAAATAGCAAGCTAATCACTTGGCCTTCTCATCACTCATATAGCTTAAGTACATACTCATTCATATTACTAACATCATTCATTCATATCATTTGATCTATCTTTTGTAGCAAAGAAGATTAAGCATCAAGGTTCAACACAGACGTGTAAACCTTTAGTATAGTTACTGTGTGATCTTTGTGTAATTCACACATCATTATTTGTATCATTTATATCAGTGAGTGTGGTTAGTGTTTTAGTCCTCAAAACACAAAGAGTGTAGGGAGTGGTTGTACCCTTGTGAAAGAACTCGACATCTAGCTTAGTGTCGGTAATTGTATAGGCGACGTTGGGTTGGTTCTGCCCTGAAGTAGAACTCGGTGTTTAGCTTAATACCGGAAAAGGAAGTAAGCAACGTGTAAAGGTTTTCTCCACCTAGAAGAGAGTTTGTTTCTTAGTGAAGGATAACTCTCGAGTTAGAGGCTCGAGGAGTGGAGTAGGGCAAGGAAGAGAGTCCTTGTAGCCGAACCACTATAAACATCCGTGTTGTGTGGTTTGATCTTTCCTCTCTTTACTTTTCATATATATTGTGTGAATACTTGTTTGTGTTTGTTTCCTTTGAATTAACATAGAGTAACAAAGCGAATTAATTTTAATCGGTAAAACTATTCAACCCCCCTTCTAGTTTTCCACAATTGGCATCAAGAGCTACGTTACTTAAGACTTTTAAAATATATTGTATTTTAAAACTTAAAACGATCCGTGGATTTTGAAAACTTTAAAGAAGGGCAATCTATGCAAAGACCACCTCTATTTGAACCAAATTGCTTTATATATTGGAAGAATCGCTTTGAGACATATGTAAAGTCAAAGGACATAGATCTGTGGTATATAATTGTTGAGGGTGATTACAAGCCCATTAGTAATGATATGTCGGGTGGTCGGGATGTAGGAGCTTCTCTTACTCGTCACAGTGATGAGCAAAAGAAGTTGATTGCCAAAAACAATGAAGCCAAAATGATGCTTTACAATGCCTTACCTAAGAAAGAATATGAAAGAGTTTTTATGTGTAAAACGGCTAAAGATATTTGGCAATCTCTTATTATCACTCATCAAAGGAACTCACAAGTCAAAGATAACAAAATTGATCTTCTTGTTCAACAATATGAACAATTTGTTATCTCTGAAGATGAGACCATTGATGGTGCTTTTGCTAAGTTTAATACTATTATTACATCTCTTAAAGCACTTGACGAATCTTTTTCTAGTAAGAACTTTGTCATGAAATTTCTTAGAGCACTTCATCCTAAGTAGAGAGCAAAGGTGACGGCTATTGAAGAATCCAAGGATCTCTCGAGCATGACACTAGATGAGCTCATAGGAAATCTCAAAGTTCACGAAATGGTGATGGAAAAGGATTCAGAAATAGTTAAAGGGAAGAAGGAGAAAATAAAGTCCATTGCCTTGAAAGCTAGAGTTGAGTCAAGTGATGATGAAGAGTCTTGTTCAAGTAGCGAAGACGAAGAATATGTCATGGCCGTAAGAGATTTCAAGAAGTTCTTCAGGAGACGAGGAAAGTTCGTAAAACCACCTCGTGAAGAAAAGAAATCTTTACGAAAAGACCGTGATGATAGAAAGGGCAAGTTAGATAGGAAGTGCTATAGATGTGGAGATTCTGGTCACTTTATAGGTGAATGTCCAAAGCCTCCAAAGAACAAGTCTCAAAAAGCATTCGTCAGTGGAGCTTGGAGTGATAGTGAAGGAGATGATGATGAGCCTAAGAACAACGAAGTTGCCCTTATGGCTCATGACATAGAAGAGGTACATTCTGACTCATACTCTTCTATAGATGATGAAACCTTAGAAATAGAATATAACAAGTTGTGTGATATCACATTAAAAATCATCAACAAAAACAAATTCTTGAAAACTAAAACAACACTTTTAGAAAAAGAAGTGTATTGGCTTAAAGAAAAAGAGATACGAATGGAAAAAGGGAAAAATAGTAAAGATACATGTGTCTCTTGTCAAGAACTAAAATTAGAATTAGATGCACTAAAAACTTCACAGGAAGATCTCATTAAGCAAAACTCTAAATTTAAAAGATTTGTTAAAAACATAAGTTGTGCAGATGAGATAATGAAGATGCAAAAACTTCCTCATGATAAAACCGGATTAGGTTTTATAAAACTAGGAACCTTAAGTGACTTTAAGAAATAAACTGTGAATGAAAGAGAAACTGTTTCAACTAAGTCAGAAGCTCACGGATCCGACGGATCCAAAGTTTTGGATCCGCCAGTTGTACCCAAGGGATCCGCGGGTACAGAAGTTGAACAGAAGGTTCAGAAAACAGACCGTACTGAATTTGTTAAGGTCATTAGAAAACCTAGTACTAGTACAACTAATAACAAGCTAAAACCAGTTGTGCTTGTAGGGAGAGGTCAAGCTAGGAATGAGTATAGAGTTAAAACAACACAACAGAGACCTCAAACTAGTTTTCCCAAACACCCCTTTCCTAAGAGTAATGTTAATTCACAACATCATTATCAAAATAATTGGAACCAAAATATGCCTAGAAACTTTCAAGGTCCCAATTACATGCCATGTAACTATTATCCTCCATTTGCTTACATGAACCATGATAATGTTATGTTTAACACAAACGGACCCATGAGATATTGGGGACCAAACGCTTGAGTCTTTATTGAACTTAGGTGTGCTTAAAAGTTGAACTTGAACCTGATGAGTGGATCAAAGATAGTGGGTGTTCAAGACACATGACGGGAAACAAAAGCCTTTTCTCCACTTACCAAGTGTACGACGGAGGTAATGTCACATTTGGTAGCAAGCTTAAAAGTAAATCATCGGAAAAGGTACAATCTCTCATGACTCCCTCTCTATTGATGATGTTGCTCATGTTGATAATTTAGGTTTTAACTTACTTAGTATAAGTCAATTGTGCCGCAAAAAGTATAACGTCCTTTTCAGTGAAAATGGAAGTAAAATACTTAAAGATGGCATAACAGTAGGAAAAGGTGTCTTAAAGAATAACGTATATGTTATGAAATTAGATAAAACACCGAAAGACAAGCTTTGTCTTACTTCTCTGGACGAAAACTCAACCTTATGGCATCGACACTTAGGTCACGCCAATATGAGGTTAATTCAATCCTTATCATCCAAAGAACTCGTTAGGAACCTACCTAAGTTGAGATATGACCAACACTTTTGTGATGCTTGCAAAATTGGGAAACAAGTGCATAATAGCCATAAGGCTAAAAACATGGTATCTACATCTAGGTGTCTAGAATTGTTACATATGGATTTGTTTGGCCCGTCGGCTATACAAAGTTATGGAGGTAATTTTTACACATTAGTTATAGTAGATGATTACTCTAGGTATACATGGAATAAATTTTTGAAAACCAAAAATGAGGCCTTTGATAAATTTGAAATTCTAAGCAAGAAAATTCAAAATCAATTAGGAAGTAACATAGTATCTATTAGAACTGACCATGGTCGAGAATTTGACAACGAAATCCAATTCGGAACATTCTGTGATAAAAATGGAATAACTCATAATTTCTCGGCTCCTCGAACTCCACAATCTAATGGTGTAGTAGAACGGAAAAATAGGACAATTCAAGAAATGAGTAGAACTATGTTAAATGAACAAAACATACCTCAAAAGTTTTGGTGTCACGCAGTAGATACTTCCACATATATCCTAAATAGAGTTTTAATTAGACCATTTTTAAATAAAACTCCTTATGAACTTTATCGAGGCAAAAAGTCTACTTTAGGATATTTTAGAGTGTTTGGAAGCAAGTGCTTCATTTTAAACACAAAGGATTATCTCACCAAATTCGACCCAAATTCGTATGAATGTGTATTTCTAGGATATTCACAAACTAGTAAAGCATACATAGTTTTGAACAAGGAAACCTCAAGAGTCGAGGAATCATTGAATGTAACATTCGATGAATGTCCACCTCCCTCTAAGACATCACCTTTGGTAGATGATGACTTAGTTGAAAACCAAATGGTTGATAATCAGGAAAATGTTGAAAATGATAAAGAAGATGAACCAGTAAAAAGAGATTTAGTCAACATCAAAGAAGATAAAAGTCATCCATTAGAAAACGTCATAGAAAAACTCAATGAAAGAACATTAAGGTATAAAGCTCAAAATGAAAGTAATTTCTTTTATTTTGTTTCAACAATAGAACCTAAAAATATAAATGAAGCAATAAAAGATGAATCTTGGGTCATTGCGATGCAAGAAGAATTAAATCAATTTATTAGGAATGACGTTTGGACATTAGTTCCTCAACCTAAAAATCAAACCATAATAGGTACCAAATGGGTTTTTAGAAATAAAATGGATGAAAATGGCATAGTATCTAGAAACAAAGCTAGACTAGTAGCACAAGGCTACAATCAACAAAAAGGAATAGATTACGATGAAACATTTGCACCCGTAGCTAGACTTGAGTCTATTAGAATACTACTTGCATATGCATGTGCACATGATTTTAAATTATTTCAAATGGATGTCAAAAGTGCATTTTTTAAATGGCTTTATAAATGAAGAGGTATATGTAGCACAACCTCCCGGCTTTGCCCATTTTGAAAAACCAAATCATGTTTACAAATTAAAGAAAGCTTTATACGGACTTAAGCAAGCACCAAAAGCTTGGTATGATCGACTTAAGACCTTCTTAGTTGACCATAAGTACACCATGGGCCTAGTAGATAACACTCTCTTTACCAAGAAAAAGGGATCACATATTATCATCGTCCAGATATATGTGGATGACATTATATTTGGTTCAACTTGTCAAGAGTTATGTGATGATTTCTCAAAAATCATGCATGACGAGTTTGAAATGAGTATGATGGGGGAACTAAACTTTTTCTTAGGTCTCCAAATAAAACAATTAGAAGATGGGATATTCTTCAACCAATCAAAGTATATCAAAGATATGGTTAAGAAGTTTGGTCTTGAAGACTCAAAACCAATGAAAACACTTATGTCCTCCGAAACCAAACTCACAAAGGATGAAGAAAATGAATCCGTAGATAGCACTAAATATAGGGGAATGATTGGTAGTTTACTCTATCTTACGGCTAGTAGGCCGGACATTATGTTTAGTGTTTGTCTATGTGCATGATTTCAAGAACTCAAATAAGTAAATTTTATTACTATCATTTATCCTATTAATTTGACTTGTTTTACTATATTATGTATGAGGATTGATATTTAATCGTTTACTTTTGTAATTCTCAGTTGAAAACAAGCATTTGGTGAAACTTGGCGATTTTGGACTAATTATGGAGCAAAACATGCAAGAAGTTAAGAGCCTACTGAAATGTACAAGATCAAGACTAATCTGCTCCAGATGCGCCGCATCTTGCTTATCACATACGGCGCATCGCTATCAAGATCTCACCAGATACGATCCAAGATACAAGAGGACATGCGTCGCATCTAAAGATGAAGATACGCCGCATCTTCTGGCGGTGTACGAATATTCCTGAATATTATAATCTTGGACCCCACGCGAAGTTAAGTAAATGCGCCGCATCTACTTACTAGATGCGCCGCATCTCACCCTCAGACAGAAACTATAAATACCCCAAAGACCAGACGAATTAAGAGTTCCGAAGTTTTAACAGAAGATCGAAGACCAGAAACCAAGGACGAATTCAGTCAAGGTAGCAGCACAAGACACACCCAAATCAAAGATACAAGAGCTGTAAGAAGGTGCTGCATGTGTTTAATTCATTAAGTAGTTTTGTTTTATTGTGTTAGTAAACTTTAATTCATCAAGATTGGTGGCTTGTGTAATGTGACAACGGAAAGATTGCACTCCCTTAAAACTGCTTTCTCATTAATTAAAGTTTATATGTTGATGTCATTGGTGACTTTTATTAGTGCATTGATAACCTTTGTGGCTAGCTGAGCGTTGATCGGGTCGCCATGCCTCTGCCCTCGCCTGTTTATTAGATCGCCTATGCATTCTATGGTCTGTAGAAAAGTAGGAGAAAGATAAACAGGATAGTCATAAGTAATCATTAAGGGTTTACTCGCCGATAAGATTAGAACCAACGAGAAAGGACTTAATCTTGGTGCGTTGCATCGAACTATACACTTCATATAACACTAGCAATAAAACAAGTGACAAACTACTTATCTTAAGGACAGCCCTCTTATTGTCTCGAGTATTTATCTGTGTACGTGTGTGCTACTTGCTGATTCGTGCCTATTGGTTTAGTTTATTATTTAATTGCAACCAAATCGTGCCAGTCTCTCAGGCTGAAACCCCCTTGCGTTAGATTAGGTTGTATAGCTAACTTAATATATTAAAATACTGATTAGAATAACTAGATAATACGTTCCACTCTTAGTGATCGACACTCTACTTACCATTATATTCATACTGACCGGGTACACTGCTCGTTAAGTGTGTGTGTTATTGATAAGTCGGCTAAATATAAATTTAAAACTTGAGTAGGCATTAAAACTGCTAAACCGCAATGACACACGCTACGCATCAAGTTTTTGGCGCCGCTGCCGGGGAGTGAATTGTTATTATCTGTTAATTTGATTAGTATTTTAATTAGGTTTCTAATTTTTTTTATCTAACCGCTAATTTTGTTGTGTATTAGATTAATTTGCATTCATTGTAATATTTTGCATATTTTCTGTTTTTTTTGTGTGTTATTTGTTTGCTTTTATTTGTGTTTATTTTTGTGTGTTTTTATTTGTTTTTTATTTTTCGTATTTTTTGCGTACTGCTGTCGTTGTACTGAGCTAAATCGAACGATACGGCGCATCTGATTTTTCAGATACGGCGTATTGCGTTCAATTTTTATAAAATACAACGCGTTTAATTAATTCGATACGACGCATCTTTTCCCCAAGATACGGCGTATCTGTTTTTGATAAAAATTTTTTCTAAACGTTAACGCCATACGACGCATCTGCTTTAGCAGATACGGCGTATCTATTATTTTAATTAAAAACAGTTTTTGAATTATTAAACAGATACGGCGTATCGATTTTTATCGATACGGCGCATCTTCTGAATCAAAAATCTTATATTTTGAAACGTAACGAAAATACGGCGCATTAACTTTTGTTAATACGACGCATTTAATTTTAATAAGTATATCGATTTTTGATAATTAAAACAGATACGGCGCATTCTAATTTAAAAGCGGCGTATCTATTTTCTGAATAAAGTCTGATTTAATTTTAACGATTATAAGATACGCGTATCCAACTTTTTGGATACGGCGTATCGTCTGCAGATATCAGTAACTTTAATTTTTCGTATTCCGTTTTCGTTGTTAATTTTCTGATATATTACTTTCTCGAGCATACCCTACTGATATTTTTGTGTTGATTTCAGGAAGTGCATGACCAGGAGTTTTTTCGAAGAACTTGATTCAACCTTTTGAAGATCCTGAACGAGTCTTTCATTCGCTTAAAAGGCTTTTCAACACAAAAAGCTTTGATACTTCAAGTTCATTCGAGCTTGATTATTTTTCTGAAGAGAAAGAGGAAGAAGAAACAGAAACAATGGGCGAAAACACTACTATGGAGGAGTACATGAACAAAACCCGTGCTGATTACACTTCAGGAGTTGCTAGACCAAAGTTTGATGACAGGTCAAATTTTGAATTGAAAGGTCAGTTTCTCAAGGAACTAAGAGAGAATGCTTTCAGTGGATCGGAACATGAGGATGCTAATGAGCATGTTGAAAAGGTCCTCGAGATTGCGGATTTGTTTACTTCAGAAGGAGTGACTGACGATCAAATCATGCTAAGAATCTTTCCACTCTCACTAAAAGGAGCTGCTAACAAGTGGCTAAGGAATGAACCTGCAAGTTCAATCACTACATGGGAAGATTTGAAGAGCAAATTCCTGAAGAGATATTGTCCACCTGCTAAGACTGCTAAAAAGATGGAGGCCATCAACAGTTTCAAGCAAGAGCCTGATGAAACTCTTTATCAAGCTTGGGAACGATTTAAAGATTTACTGGTAAAATGTCCTCAACACTATCTAACCGCCATGCAGGAGATAATATTGTTTTATCAAGGATTGGACGTGCCTACTAGACAAATATTGGACGCTAAGGGAGCTGTGCCTCAAATGAGTGCAGCCAATGCTAGGAAAGCGATCCAAGAAGCTGCTGATCATTCTCAAAAATGGCACGATGGGACCTCTACTAGATCTAAGGGCAGCACTAATTTTGACGGGATTGCTGCTATTCAAGCTCAATTGGATAAAATTAGTAGAGAAATGAAGAAGCGTGATGAAAGAGTGTATGCTGCCCAAGTTGGATGTGAAAAGTGCGAAGGACCTCACTACACTAAAGATTGCCCGAATAAGAATGAAAGTGAGACGTTTGAAGAAGCATATTACACCCAATTTGGACAACCATTCCGACCTTCGGGAAGATTTAGGGAAGCCACCCCGGGAATCTATCAAAAGAACAACTTTAATCCCGCTTATCAAGAGAGGAGGCAGACTTTAGATGACACTCTAAAGCAAATTATGGCCGATGCTGCTAAAAGACATGAAGAGAATACTGCTATGATCAAAGAAATCCGAGCTTCAACAGACACTACTACAAGAAATCAAGGAGCTTCGATCAAAGCATTGGAACAACAAATTGGTCAAATGAGCAAAGTTCTTCAAGAAAGGGGATATGGAAGTTTACCTAGCTCAACCGAAACCAACCCAAGAGATCATGTCAAGGCCATAAGCACCACTGAAGAAGTCACTCCTTACTTGCCTAGAAGATCGATGAATGGTAATGATGGTGCAAGACCCGAATTTTTATTTAATTCTTCAATCAGTTTAAGGAGACTACTCAAAGAAAAGACAAAGATTGAAGAAGAGATCAAGGCTACAATGAAAGAAGGGAACTCTGCAACCGATTTAAAAGCCTTGCCTCATAAAGAAAAAGACCCAGGAAGTTTTACTCTACCTTGTTCGATTAATAATATATCTTTCAATAATGTGTTAGCTGACTTAGGAGCTAGTGTTAGTGTTATGCCTCTTAAGACATTCACTACCCTAGGACTAGGTAAATTAGCACCGACTAAGTTACTTATTGAATTGGCTGATAAAACAGTAAAACGACCTGAAGGGATTGCTAATAATGTGCTAGTTAAGATTGAGGAGTTTATTTTCCCTGTAGACTTTATTATTTTAGATATGCCCGAGGATGTTAAAATTCCTTTAATCCTTGGTCGACCTTTCTTGTCTACTGCCCATGCTAAGATTGATGTGTTTAAAAGAAAAATCTCATTAAGGGTAGGGAATAATAAACTGGTCTATAAGTGCCAAGATCCTATTAAAAGCATAATTAGAGGTGTCTACATGCTAGGATTAAGAGAGCGTATGGACCTAGATCTTGAAGCCAGACTTATGGGGGAAACATTGATTCAAAACAACTCAACTAATCCTAATCATGAGAACTTTGAAGAATTTATTGACCTTAATGTACCTACCGAACTTAGAAGCGATGTTGTCAATGATTCTGATGATGAGTGGTATGATTGTGTAGTAATTAACAAACGTAGGAGAATAGTTGAGAAAACAAATTTGAATAATGATGTGTTTATTGAACTACCACCCCACCTTGCTTATTTATGCTTATATGATAATAAGAATTTCCCGTCTATCATTTTGTCATCTCTGCCCGAAAGGGACAGAACTTTGTTTATACAGATATTAAAGAAGAACGGCGTGGAAATTAAGGACGAGCAAGGAATGTTCAATATTACTGAATTGGGAATGAGGGAGCGCGATGTTTCCGACTCCTTCAATGATCGATATTAAAGAGCTGAACGTGAGTCTAACTTGAAGACTCTGGAATAAAGACAAGTGCTTACCGGGAGACAACCCGGATTTATCTTTTTATTATTCTGTTTTTATGTCGAGTCAGTCAGGCCGCAGAGGATACGGCGCATCTCAATTCTAAGATGCGACGCATCTCCTGCAATGGTCATATCTTTATTTTTCCGCATATTTTTATTTTCGAATTTAAAACTTTTTATCAGTTTATTTTAATGCGGCGCATCCCTGGTTAAGGATGCGGCGCATCTTTTATTCTGATCCGTATTTATTCCAGGCTCGATACGGCGTATCTTTTTCCATAAGATACGGCGCATCGACTGACCTGATGATTTTCATTTTTAATTTTTATGTTTTATTTTTACCTAACTACTAATGTGTTATGCAAGTTGAACCTTTCTTACCTTAGGTGTGTTTTGAAGCCTTGGTGGTATTATTAGATTCCTGCATTTCCTGTGGAAACATCGAATATGAAGCTTAAAAGTTCTAATCCACAAGAAAGATGATTTTTGCTCTAATACTAATGGAGGATCATACCGAGCAAATCTCAGGGGAGTTTTTCTGTTCTAATTCTTTTATTTTCCAGTTTTTAACCTTTTATACAAACAACGAGGACGTTGTTTAACTTAAGTGGGGGGATTGGAGAATTAGAACACTTAACATTTACTTGTCCTTAAACTTTTCAAAATATGCTTAAAATATGCTTAATATATCAAAATTTAAAATTTTTAGCATGTTTTTGTTTAAAGTCTAAGTTGCATAGCTGCACACATGACGTTATTTTCAAAAATTGTGATTTTTCAAAATTCACAAATCTATGAGTGTGCCGGTGACTTGTAAACTTTAGAACTTGGCTTGTATACTATTCGAGACCACCATAATGAGTATTATTTATATAATTGGAATGACTTGTCTAAATTGGTAAATTTCTAGGATTACACCCAAATAGCCTTATATGTTATGTGATATTAGCTAACTACACTGGTTAGTTAACCCCCGTATAAACCATTTGTTACTCTCATTTTTAGAGTAAGATACCCCTAGAAAAACACTCAGAGCCATTCCTTTCGTTTCTTACACCTTTGTTAAAATGTTTCGTTACACCCTTACACCTTAGCCTACCCTGTAGATTAAAATCCGTGGTTGGTTAATTGCTATAGGCAAAGTGTGTTTCCTTACATTACCTGTGTTCGCGTGCGTAATTCATTATCTATGGTTAGGTCGGGAAATTGCACAATGCAATTGGAGTGAAAGTAAATATTGTATATTTTTGAGTTTATTTTTCGTGTGTTTACTACTTTCACTATTATCGTTATTTCTGAAGTATGAAAAGTATGGAAAAATTATCCAGAATTATCATTATAGTGATGTGGTGAAATTTTACACATCTATGTTATGTTTTTTTTTTTAAAAAAAAAAAAAAAAAAAAAAAAAAAAAAAAAAAAAAAAAAAAATGAGAAAAGAAAAAGAAAAAGAAAAGTTGGATGTTTGATTTAACCAACGATGTAAAGTTATGTAAGTGGTCGATATCACCACTAATTGTTGTACTATATATTTATGGATTGAAATGGGAGTTGGCAGTTATGGGAACGTCAACTAAGGTTAATTATTTGATTGAGATCTTGTTGAGTATAATTCGTGTCTACCTAAAGCGTGTGTTTCAAGTGTTAAAGCGTGAGTTATTCAATGATATGAGTCTTATTCATGGGATGGTTGGGATAGTGATTAACCACACTTAGGATTTTAATTTATTTGTTTTGTTATTTTTTATTTTTACACCAATTTATATCCCGAATATTATCCATGCCCTGTATTATTCTTTATCCAACCAAACCTTTGATTTATTGAGATTAGGGATTTGAGCAATCTTAAGTATCGTAGTCGTGGATTCGGCTATGTATTTATGATTTTGTCGCCCTTTTTGATATATTATTATTGGTGAAGTTTGGACCTATCTTTAGCCTATTCGAGTTAAGGATTTGAGCAATTGCAAGTATCGTGTTCGTGGATTCGATCATGTATTTGTGATTTTGTCGCCTTTTCTGGAATTTGAGATCGATAGAGATTAAGAATAATTAACCCTTAAGCCTAAAAACACTTTTTACCGCTTTAGACTTGTTATTCCTTAGCTTTAGTGGTGGAGATGTGTATACTTGCCAAGCTTATGATAGAATATTCGTCACGACTGGACAGTTAAACGATTAGATTTGCTTTTATCATAATATTTTATTTTACTTCTAATTCGTTAAGTGTTTAGTTGTGTGATTATGACAAAAATGAATACATGCTTAAATATAAAAATAAATCCTAACATCTTTTAGGATACATTTTCATAAGATTAATTCTAAGGTTTACTTGGGGACAAGTAAAGCTCAAGTGGGGGGATATTTGATGAACTCAAATAAGTACATTTTATTACTATCATTTATCCTATTAATTTGACTTGTTTTACTATATTATGTATGAGGATTGATACTTAACCGTTTACTTTTGTAATTCTCAGTTGAAAACAAGCATTTGGTGAAACTTGGCGATTTTGGACTAATTATGGAGCAAAACATGCAAGAAGTTAAGAGTCTACTGAAATGTACAAGATCAAGACTAATCTGCTCCAGATGCGCCGCATCTTGCTTATCACATACGGCGCATCGCTATCAAGATCTCACCAGATACGATCCAAGATACAAGAGGACATGCGCCGCATCTAAAGATGAAGATACGCCGCATCTTCTGGCGGTGTACGAATATTCCTGAATATTATAATCTTGGACCCCACGCGAAGTTAAGTAAATGCGCCGCATCTACTTACTAGATGCGCCGCATCTCACCCTCAGACAGAAACTATAAATACCCCAAAGACCAGACGAATTAAGAGTTCCGAAGTTTTAACAGAAGACCGAAGACCAGAAACCAAGGACGAATTCAGTCAAGGTAGCAGCACAAGACACACCCAAATCAAAGATACAAGAGCTGTAAGAAGGTGCTGCATGTGTTTAATTCATTAAGTAGTTTTGTTTTATTGTGTTAGTAAACTTTAATTCATCAAGATTGGTGGCTTGTGTAATGTGACAACGGAAAGATTGCACTCCCTTAAAACTGCTTTCTCATTAATTAAAGTTTATATGTTGATGTCATTGGTGACTTTTATTAGTGCATTGATAACCTCTGTGGCTAGCTGAGCGTTGATCGGGTCGCCATGCCTCTGCCCTCGCCTGTTTATTAGATCGCCTATGCATTCTATGGTCTGTAGAAAAGTAGGAGAAAGATAAACGGGATAGTCATAAGTAATCATTAAGGGTTTACTCGCCGATAAGATTAGAACCAACGATAAAGGACTTAATCTCGGTGCGTTGCATCAAACTATACACTTCATATAACACTAGCAATAAAACAAGTGACAAACTACTTATCTTAAGGACAGCCCTCTTATTGTCTCGAGTATTTATCTGTGTACGTGTGTGCTACTTGCTGATTCGTGCCTATTGGTTTAGTTTATTATTTAATTGCAACCAAATCGTGCCAGTCTCTCAGGCTGAAACCCCTTGCGTTAGATTAGGTTGTATAGCTAACTTAATATATTAAAATACTGATTAGAATAACTAGATAATACGTTCCACTCTTAGTGATCGACACTCTACTTACCATTATATTCATACTGACCGGGTACACTGCTCGTTAAGTGTGTGTGTTATTGATAAGTCGGCTAAATATAAATTTAAAACTTGAGTAGGCATTAAAACTGCTAAACCGCAACGACACACGCTACGCATCAGTGCACATTTTCAAGAAGATCCTAAAATATCCCATCTTGAAGCCGTTAAACGGATATTTAGGTACATCAAAGGCACTACACATGTTGGATTATGGTATCCCAAAGGAACGGGTGTAGAAACCATAGTGTATGCCGACTCAGACCATGCCGGTGACTATGTTGATAGGAAAAGTACTAGTGGTATTTGTACTTTTGTAGGACATTGTCTCACCTCATGGTTCGCTAAGAAACAAACAGCCCTCGCAATCTCAACGACAGAGGCAGAGTATGTGTCTGCAGGAAAGGCGTGTCAACAAGCACTGTGGATGAAACAAGCTCTCGTAGACTATGGAATCGAACTCAACGACATCCCCATTCTTTGTGACAACAAAGGAGCTATCGACCTCAGCAAAAATACGGTCCAACACGCTAGAACCAAACACATTGAAATACGTCATCATTTCCTACGCGACAATGTTCAGAAGGGAAATATCTCAATTGAGAAATTTTCCTCAGAGGACAACATTGCCGACATCCTCACAAAACCTCTCAAAAGAGAACCTTTCAACTACCTTAGACTTGGATTAAGATTAATGGAACCTAGTGATTAGAATAGACAGTAGCGTAAACCTTAGTTTAACCAAACTCGACACTAAACCAAAAACTGTGTTCTGATCCCGCGGATCCAAACAATAACAAAGGCGGATCCTTTGTTTTGGATCCGCCGGATCCGTCACATGCACAGATTGTTATATTATAAAATAAACAACACCATGTACTATTCATCACTCTCCTAAAACTTATCACCTACTGAATTCGTCCCATACTTCACCAAATTCACAAATTAAGCCATTGTTCTCAACCAAATTTTGCTCCAAACATCACTGTAAGTATCCTTATCATGTTTATACTCCTGATCTGCGTCTAGGATTTCTATTTCATGCACAAAACCAAACCTTGGGGTTATGCATAATTCTTGAAAAATCATGAAGCATACTTTTTAAATTGCATAACAAATCATGTTTTTCATAGTTAGGAATTGCATCTTATAGTACATTGTCATCATTCATCAAAAACCCCATGAGAAATTTTTGCTAAAATATTCTCACGACTAGGAAAAACGGTTTTTGGACATTGTTCATACAAATACAAAAACGTTAGGTTTTAAGCATCACTTGCATCATGTCTCTTGAATGCTAAAGGGAATACATAACTAATATGTATTTTCGGGTACATTCAAATGTAGCTACATTGAAGTAGGAACGTTTGGGTTATCTCTTGTTCTATTATAAAACTTGCATAAACAAAATTTTCATGCATCAAAATGAGTCGAGATAATCGCACCTCCACATTGTCCCCATGTAGGCACACACTAGACATATATATTTTTGATAATTTCAACTAAACTATATATATTTTTTTCGTGTCTAGGATAATCATGCCTCCCGTCACCAACTATGATCAAAAACACACCGTCAATTACCTACCTAAACACCATAAAACCAAAGGACTTAGTGAACAACAAGTTGAAACTTTCAAAGCTCTAAAAAAAACACTACGTACATGAGGGTAGGTTTGTAGAGTCCTCATTCTATGAAGGAACCAATCTTAGGGAACAACTAGCGGCCATTCACTTTGATTCCCCCTAGATATCGATGAACCAATTGTTCCACGATTCATTTTAGAATTCTATGCTAGTGTCACTCTAGTGTCAAATGATCACGGTTACATAAACATTCGATTCAGTGTCAATGGAACACAATACAACATCCCTTTAAATCAATTCGGTGAGGTCCTAGGAGTCCCAAGTTATGGAACGAGTGTCTATACCGATAAATGTTCATTAACCATTCTTGAGTCAAATCTTGAACAAACGGCACCATATGCCACTGCTTTAGCCTCAAAAGAAGTCATTCGTGAGCATCTCTTCATTCCTAGGAACAACCCCACTAGGATGTATCGAGGTAAAGAAGTAGCTAGAGATCCGTTTGCTATGGAGCAAAATGAGATTAAGCCCGAGTTTAGGAAATTGGAAGAAGTCTTAAGGGCCAATGTCATGTACACGGTAGGAAACCGTGATCACATCAATGCTTGTGTTTGCCACATGATGTACAATGTGTCAACCCGTCAGCCTTTCAATCTTGCTTACTATATCGCCAAGAGGATGGCCGATATTCCAGTTCAAGGAAAAATGGCATTGCCTTATGGAATGCTCTTAACCCGTCTTTATCGAGCATTTGCACCCATTTCTAGAAATGCCTTAGGTTTTGTTCCCGACCATGATGAGATCCAACGCACCTTTGCTCCCTTAAGCGACCATAGGGTAGCGCTTGATAAAGGCAAACGTCCTCGTGCTCAAACCTCATCATCTTCATCATCAATGAGTGACGATGACGGCTTACCAAATTCTAAAATTCCTCCACCCGAGTACTTGAGACAACTTCCACCAATTCAGAATGAATCACCTGAGCATCGTCAAATGAAGGGAATGATGAAGAATTTAGGTCGATGGATCATGAAGCTTCACAAGGGTATAAAGAAGTTGAAGAAGAAGTTGAGTTGATAGGAGTGTTTGGAACTAATCATTTCTAGACAATGTTATGTTGAATGGTTATGCTATTAACTTGGTATGATGCTACTTGAATTGTATGAGAACTAACTAATACTTGCAGGTCGATAAAACTTAGTGTTATCAATTTTCCAAGTGTAAGCCTATGTTTGGCTTAACTCCTATTAAGGTAAGTTCACATGATCGGATTAATCTATGATTAAATATGTGTTAGTATCATCATATTTAGTTATTTTGCATTACATATTAGATGATAGATATGCTCCAAGAGAATTTTTGGGTTTTCGTCGAAAAACGCGAAATATGACATACTCTCTGTGAAGTTTTAGCATTTTTGCCAGACGGATCTGGCGGATCCCTTAATTTGGATCCGCCAAGTGTTAGCGTTGGCTCCGTCATTTTACAACCTGCGGATCAGGCGGATCCCAAATTATGGATCCGCACGCCTTGTCGTTTGAATCCGCAGGTATAACAGTTGATTTCTTAAAACTTTTTGACTCATCCCGATTCTTTGATTTTAGTTTCTAGTGTTCTTTAGAATAGGTTCACTGATCACTATAAATCTTAGAATGACTTAGAAACTCTTAGAAACTTAAGAACAAAATTTCCCACCAAAATTTGAATTTTCAAATCTTAGGAGTAAGTTACCTTTCTGTTACAAGTAAGGAACCCTTTTTAGGGATCCTTCAAATCCGTGGGTACATCACATCACAGGATTTTCCACTATCCCTTTGCATTTACTGCATATCTCCCTCCTCTTACTCAACATAAGTTCTATGGATTGACTTATGTGATGTGATTTGCACAAATTTTTGTTCCAAATCATTAGAAACCAACATTCTCTATTGGATTCACATCAAATCCAAACACACAGACTCACAAACCTTCTGCCTATAAATTAGTACTTTAGGATCATCACTAAACTCACACAACAACCATTTCCTCTCCTGTACATCTTAGCTATCATACTTCACCATGACCAAGTCAAACAACTCTTCCACATCTAGACCTCTAAGAAGAACAGCCCGCATTAGTGTTAAACCTTGTTGTTTTATCAACTTAGCAAACTCCTCATCTGAGTAAAATTCTCCTCTCAATATATCATCACCCATTGCTAGTGAAAATTTCCTTACACTATCCACCCCAACACCATCAAATGTTGTTATACAAACACCACCACCAACCATTACTCCAATAGCCACTACTCCACCACCGGCTCCATCACAGCCTGTTAGATCACCATCACCACCAAAATCACCCAAACTCCAACCCTTGGAATTATTTAGGACTCCTCCTACATCACCACATCTTGATGACTTAGAAGAACTTTCACCAAGATTACCCAATCTTCCATCCATGACCTTTGAAGGTCAACAACCCATGCTTTTTCACCCGGTTTACCCGGATATCCATGGTCCTTTATACCATGATGCACCATCATCCCAACCTCAACCACAACCTCTATCACCCACATCCACTCTAGTTGCCATTGACAAGGCAATGTGGATGAATATGCCTCAAACCCAAGAAGAGATTAGTGAAGAGCTCAACCGTCTCTACACTCTCTCGGGTATAGTAGATCACCGCCTAAATGAAGCCATGGACATCCAAAACATCCTCATGAACTCCCTCCAAACACCACCACCAACCAATGAACAACAACAACAACCATCCAACAACAACAACCAACCACCACCACCACCACCACCACAAAACTTGGAGCCTAGTCTTCCTCCCGACTTTTCAAGTCATGATTGCGCACATTGTGAGAGAACGGCTCACTTGGCCCAAAGGACCAACATTTTGGTCCATGAGCTTCAAAATGAGATGAGGTTCATCTTGAACCATGTTCTCGAGCGTCTCAATGCAATCTCTCATCCGCCTCAATAAAACCACTGTTAGGAACTTTCTAGGATGATATTGTGGTAGTTGTCTTTATTTGGGATTTATTTTGTAATGTAACATCATATCATGCTTGTGACTTGTCACATAATTTTCAATTAATGAGTGTGATGTTTTTATGCTTATGAGTGATCAACATACAGCATATTATCATTATTTAGGTGACTAACATTATAGTTATTTGGAATCTACATTATAGTTTGATCATGTGTAATGACAAGATTCACGTTGAGGAGGTCGGGGGAACTCGAAATAAAGGTTAAACATGGTATTTATTAGATTAAGAATGGGGAGGTGTGTGTGTTTTTCTAGAGGGAGAAAGTAAAGAAAAACACACACACCTTTTGTGTAACTGAGAATCCCACCCTCCTAGTTGAGACTAGGAGGGTATTTATACTATTTTACAAGTCTAACTTTACACTAATGGCAAAACTAGTCCTTGTACTTTATTGTATTGTAATTCCCTACTATAACATAACTTTAAAGGCTAACAATCTCTCCCCAAAGTGATGTTATATGGGAATTGCTTAAAACGTTCCCTAAAAGTAGAATTCAATACAAAACATGAGAATGATCTTCAAACTTCATTACTTCGTTCAGCTTGCAGAGTCTTCTCAGCTGTCATTTCTTTACATGCAGAAGAACTATATGAGCAAATCTAATTAGGGTTTAATTCTTTATGCCCTGAGTGCTCTCCCCTAATTAGTGCTCTCCCCCAAACTGACAACTATACTTATAAGTGCCCTAAGTGCCCTGCTGTTCGGGGGAATAGAGTATCAACATCTTCATCTTACCAAATGCGATAGTCTTTGTCCGAGAAACAATTGCGAAAAAGGCCAATTGCGAAAGTGACCAGTTGCAAAAGGGACCAATTGCGAAAGAGTTCAACCAATTGCGAAAGGGGCCAATTGCGAAAGAGTTCAACCAATTGCGAAAGGGTCAGATTTGCGATAGTCTTTTTGTAGCCATCTTTTCTTGATCAACAACCACCAACAACTCGTAAAACTTGAAATGCATCCCAGTTATGTCCTCGATGTACACATTTCTCTCCCCTGATGATTACGATTCGTCGGAATCAGCATAATGATGTGTACGTGAAGTATCAACTGGAAGCCCTTTATCAGGAATCATATCAGCCCGTGAGAAGATGTCGATATACCCAATCTACTAATGATACCATCTAAAATGTCTAACTCTTTATCAACCTCCTTTATCAAAAACAACGGCTTTATGTAGTAACTATTGATAGTGAAAACCCACTATGACGAATGTGAGGCTGAAGTAAAATAACCCAAACTTGTGACTTAAACTTGCACTGTTGTATGACTAAGTACCTATACTTGAGTACTACAACGTAACTCCTTAAAGCATAGGTCGTTTCATATACCCATCCAACCTTCCTTAATAGTATATGAACATCTCTTGAATTATCCACATCTTTGTGTGACACTGAGTACTACAATGTATCTCCTTTAAGTGATAGTTGACTAGGTCTTCGTCCATCCACCCCTTGACCTATGAAAACTAGATAAATCAAGACTTAATCATTCAATGATCTGTTAGCTCAAACAAGGATCTCGAAGAATCATGCATCCAACCAACCTCGATATCTTCAAGATACTAAGTACACACAGCCGTGATATTCCACTTCGACTTCAAATAGGTAGTAATGAATCATCATCCTTGTAGTCACAGTTGACAACAATCAACAATCAATATTTAGCCATTGTCATTTGATTGCGAATCTTGATCAGGATCTTTAAAGCTATACGTGGTGTTTTGAGGATGTATTCCGATAATTTCATTTGTGATTTAGGTGTGGTGCGAGTTTGAAATATGCCTTATTTTCAAATCTAAACATGCTAGGAAAATTTGAGTTTTAGATATTTTTACGCCAAATTTGTCCGAAAAATTCGAATTTTGACCTAAAAATTTGAATTTTGGGCCTAAATTTTCATCGTTACACCATAATTTGAATTTCGCGTAAAAATTGACCATATAGTCACTCCTCGAAATTAAATTTTACTCAACTTTTCCCACCAATTTTTTTTTTTTTTTTTTTTTTTTGGCATACTCAATGTTTTCCTTGCTCGGAAATTTTTCTCTAACTTGGAAGATTTCTATTTGCTCAGAGAAAAACTTGCTCGGAAAAACATACTTACTTGGAAAAAAATTCCTTACTCGGAAAATTCATACTTGCTCGGAAATTCTTGCTCGAAAGTTCCTAACTCGGAAATTTTGCACTTACTCGGAAATCCACTTGCTCGGAAGTTTGCAACTTACTCGGAAGTTTTGCTCGGAAAATTTTGCATTTACTCGGAATTTTTGGCACTTACTCGGAAGATTTTCTTCCTTGCTCGGAAGTTTTTGTTCCTTGCTCGGAAGTTTTTGTTCCTTGCTCGGAAATTTTTTTTCTTACTCGGAGAAATACGTAACTTTTCCGAGAAAAAACACCAAAAAATCACATTTTTCACCATAAATCACCACGATTCGATCCAGGTTCGCTCATGATACCAATTGTAATGACAAGATTCACGTTGAGGAGGTCGGGGGAACTCGAAATAAAGGTTAAACATGGTATTTATTAGATTAAGAATGGGGAGGTGTGTGTGTTTTTCTAGAGGGAGAAAGTAAAGAAAAACACACACACCTTTTGTGTAACTGAGAATCCCACCCTCGTAGTTGAGACTAGGAGGGTATTTATACTATTTTACAAGTCTAACTTTACACTAATGGCAAAACTAGTCCTTGTACTTTATTCTATTGCAATTCCCTACTATAACATAACTTTAAAGGCTAACATCATGTACTTTAGGTACAAAATTTTGATCAGACACTACATTTTGACTTTTTCAAGTCAACTAGATTGAAAGTCCTATTTGGATGACCATTTCATATGCATTATGCTTCTCCATTGAAGCTACTCACAACTAACATTTTTTTTGTAGCATCTCATACTCTTCAAATGTATATGTTGGGACTCTTATAATGGGGAGTATACATCGAGAGGGAGCATATCATATTCTAACCATTTGTTTTGTAGGATCATGCATCATTACCTTGTTACTCCATTTAGGGTGAGTATCAAACAAGGGGGAGCTCTTAAAGTTCTCAAAATCGCATTCCGCTACGCAACTCTTCTTTTTGTTTCGACAAAAAGGGGGAGAAAGGA
Source organism: Artemisia tridentata subsp. tridentata (assembly GCA_021014915.2). NCBI lineage: Eukaryota > Viridiplantae > Streptophyta > Magnoliopsida > Asterales > Asteraceae > Artemisia > Artemisia tridentata. The sequence continues at coordinate 434,551,271 of CP139505.1, read as the reverse complement.
TTAAGTTTGCATAACTGTGAATCATCACAGTACATACACTTTTTGCATAAAAATAGTTTTTAAACTCAAATAAAACAAACTTAATCTATATTTTAAAGAACTCATGTTATACTTATTCTTTTGCTCAAAAATATACTTTATGTTTTGTCATCAACAAAAAGGGGGAGATTGTTAATACAAATATCGTCCTAAAAAACGTTATTTATATTTTACGATCTTTGCTTAGTTTTGTTAATGACAATTACAAAGTATATCTTTTAGCAATTTATAAATACTAGCCAAAGTCTCTTTAGAACACATTTTACATTTCACAAGTTTACTTGGAAATACATTTCATACATCTACATGTTTATTTCCTTAAAATGAAACTTTATTTCTAAAATGATACAATGACATCATGGTATGCATCATACATGTAATCTTGGTAAGATCTTGTAATATCTTGGATAGATCTTCAAGTAAGATAGTTGACATTGGAAGATCTTGATATGACAACACAAAGATATGGAAAGATTGGAGAGATTTGGAAAATCTCTTAGCTGTCTTACCTCTGGCATACCCACGGATCCCTTCGACATAAAGGACGGATCCCTTTTAAGGGATCCGCCGGATCCGCCGAGTGTTTATCAGCTTGCCTATAAATAGCAAGCTGATCACTTGGCCTTCTCATCACTCATATAGCTTAAGTACATACTAATTCATATTACTAACATCATTCATTCATATCATTTGATCTATCTTTTGTAGCAAAGAAGATTAAGCATCAAGGTTCAACACAGACGTGTAAACCTTTAGTATAGTTACTGTGTGATCTTTGTGTAATTCACACATCATTATTTGTATCATTTATCTCAGTGAGTGTGGTTAGTGTTTTAGTCCTCAAAACACAAAGAATGTAGGGAGTGGTTGTACCCTTGTGAAAGAACTCGACATCTAGCTTAGTGTCGGTAATTGTATAGGCGACGTTGGGTTGGTTCTGCCCTGAAGTAGAACTCGGTGTTTAGCTTAGTACCGGAAAAGGAAGTAAGCAACGTGTAAAGGTTTTCTCCACCTAGAAGAGAGTTTGTTTCTTAGTGAAGGATAACTCTCGAGTTAGAGGCTCGATGCGTGGAGTAGGGCAAGGAAGAGAGTCTTTGTAGCCGAACCACTATAAACATCCGTGTTGTGTTGTTTGATCTTTCCTCTCTTTACTTTTCATATATATTGTGTGAATACTTGTTTGTGTTTGTTTCCTTTGAACTAACATAGAGTAACAAAGCGAATTAATTTTAATCGGTAAAACTATTCAACCCCCCCCCCCCCTTCTAGTTTTTCACACACAGCAACACACAAAGTTAAAGACAACAAAGACGAAAGACCAAATCACTGGGAGCATCATTGAAATGACAATCCCTTAGGTTGAGATTGTTAGCATTTAATTTATAAATGCAAAGTGATGGTCATTTATAACTTTGTAAAATGTGTGTTGTGTGTATAAGTTAGTTTAACAAGGTGGGCTTTTGGTAGCTAAATATGTAAGACTTTGTGGATAAGTCAAGCCCTAAACAAAAGCCCACCCAAGCCCACAAAAGCCCTTAGGGCATCACACTTGTGATATAAATCACACACTCTCACCACATTAGAGTGGGCTGTTTTTAGAGGTTCTCAAAGGCAGTCTTAGAAAGATAGAAAAGGAGAGAGTGTGTGTCTTTAATGTTTGTGTTTGTTTCTTTCATTCGAAGCTAATAAACCATAAGTTATATTTCATACGATCCACACTCTTTCCTATATTGTTCTTGTTATTGAGTACCATTCGATCTAGTTAGTTTGTGTATGATAAATTAGTGATTTTTAGTCACAACATTCTTCTTCATTTTTCAAAAAAGTTATAATTTCGATAAAATAATCACAAATTTTTACTTTTAAGATGGAAATCGCAATAATACAGTTTTTAGAATGTTTGGTGTGTTTAGTTTTACACATAGTATTATTTGTAGTCTATAATAAGTGTTAATTGCATCGAAATAGAGCATTTTTTCCTTAAATAAAAACCGACCCGATTTGTTTCACGTTATACTAAAAATCTTTTTTTTTTTTTTTTTTTTGCTCGATGCCCCCTCTAATCATAATTCTTGGCTCCGCCACTGACTACGTGCATATATCGATTTATGCTACACACTGTGTAGCATGTTAAATTTAACTCAAGCTGTAAATTATTACTCCGTATTCGATTTTGATAATTTCTTGATGTTGACCACAAACTTTATTTAGTCTTGAATACCAAGACGTATTTTGCTTACCAAGCTTTAATTCAGCTTTGTAATCATTACAATGCAAGAGCAATCAAAGCATCCTATGGAGACTTTAGCCTAAAACGCGTTTGACAACAGTCGTTCATGAGATTTACGTTGCACCACAAAGATAAAGATGACACCAAAAGATAATGAAGCACTTTGTTTCCTCGCTAAAATGTTGTTTGGGATTTTTAGTAACTGAATGAACAAAGTCGATGTAGGAGTGATCATCAACTATATTTAGCCCTTATAGATATGCATCATTAATTATTAGTGAAAATTAGTGTGCTAGACATGTACGAGTGTATATGTCTAGTAGTACCCAAACTTTTCTCATAATTCAAATCTAGACATGGATCTCGCGTAAAAAAATGTCCGGATGTTCTCGTGATTACGTGTCATTATATTAGTGGTTGAAAAAAAAATACATCTAGCGTAAGAAATAGTCCCGGGGTTACACGGGATCTGAAAAAAACAAAATATATTCATAAAAAAACATCTCGCGTAGAATTGTGTAATGAGGTTACACGAGATACAATCTAAACCAAAATCTGTGAATGCGTAATATGCCTTTGAATTCAAAATTTTGAAAAACAACGGATTGTTTAGGGAATTTATTGTTGCTTTTGAACTTATATGAGTTGACAGCAACATGTAGTATTTAAATGGGTTATACTATACAAGCCCCCCATGATGTCAAATTATAGGGAGATTTCCTTTGTCCCCTTTGACTTTTCAGTATAACACAGTTTTCTGTCAGTTTCTGTTCTGTATTTCTGACAGTTTTTAGCGTTTGACGTATTAAACTTTATATTTTTTGTTCCGTACTTTCAGGTTTATAGTTTTTTGATATAAATAAAATTATAAAAATAAAAAAAATAAAAAATAAAAAAAAAAAATAAAACCAATAGGGGGGGCTTGGATAACAAAAATAGGGGGGGCTCGGATAACTTGTCCCTATTAAAATTTGCACCGATTCTATGAATCTTTTTATATAATAAAAGAAGATAAAAAATGTGAAAACTAACTAATGAGAAATTTCAATTTTAATTTTTTATTTAGGTTAGTAGAGCTTAGGAAAGTATATAACGCAAACGAAAATATTTAAGGTCAAAGTTGAAAAATAAAGACTTAAAAAAGTCAAAGTGGACAGTTTTTATGGGACAGAGGGAGTATGAATCTGCAACAAATTTTAATTTTTTTTTTATAAAATCATGTTATATAATTATAATGTTCGTGCATGCGCGAGTTTTTACATAAACTTTTCATTATGTATTATCATCAATTAATATTAGGTATATACTTTTGTTGGACGAACGATTTAACTTTGTTTAACTGACATGATGTTAAGGTTGATGTTATTAAATTTAACTACTAAAATAATTTTCTAGACATTATGCGCGTATAATAGCATGTAATAACTTTTAAAAAAAAATCGGATATCCTTATTTAAACTCTAAGACGAATTACACACGTTGTTGCTATAAATATAATCTCGTATATTTATTTTCATTTTACAGTAACATGTGTGGCCGTGCATTTATTTATTGATATTTATATAATCCTGTTAATAATAAATTTAGCCATATTTAATTTTTAAACCTGGGTACATGCATGTTAAATTTATAAAGAGGAATAAAAATGAGTTGTTATTTAACGCGGATAGTAAAAATTTTCCGAACACCTTTACTTAATTTCATAACAAGAAATAACATAACTCGTTCGTATTTGTACAATCTCATATGTTCATTTAAATATCACAGTAACTTATACTTTTATTTTGATATTTATAATTTCGTGCATACATATTAATCTAAAGTATAATGATTTTAATATTTACATTTAAAAAAAAAAAAAAAAAAAAAAAAAAAAAAAAGATAAAGTCTAACGGATATTTATTAGATTTATAAATTTATTGAAAACATGAAACAGATAAATTTGCTTAAGTTAATAAAATTTATTTAAAATTTAATAACTAAAGTTTTATTAGTTACTTCCTTAGCTTTTAATTTTTTTTTTTCTTTACAAAATTGACATATGTTTTTTTTTATACATATTTATTTTGTTGGATGAAATTTATATGAGATTGGTCAAATTCAAGTCATTTTTGACTTCTTTTTTTTTTTTTTTTTTTTTTTTTTTTTTTTTTTTATTCAATCTGAAAGCTCGACTTTTAAAATTGAAATTTCTCATTAGTTGGTTTTCACATTTTTTATCTTCTTTTATTATATAAAAAGATTCATAGAATCGGTGCAAATTTAAATGGGCTGACTTATCCACACTCCCCCCCCCCCAAAAACCGAAATCCACCCCCCCCCCCCCCCCCAGTTTTTTCTTTTTTTTTATTTATTTTTATTTTTATTTTATTTTTATAATTTTGTTTATATAAAAAAGCTATATACCTGAAAGTGCGGAACAAAAATACGGAACAGAAATTGACAAAAACTATAAAACTGTCAGAAATACGGAACAAAAACTGATAAAAAACTGAAAACAACTATCTCAAAAAAAAATCTTTGACCAAATAGTGACACCCCTTGATTTGACATACTGGGGGGTTCTATACAAGAGGCCAATTTAAATATTACATGTTGCTGTCAACTCATATTAGTTCAAAAGCAACAATAAATTCCCTAAACAATCCGTTGTTTTTCAAAATTTTGAATTCAAAGGCATATTACTCATTCACAGATTTTGGTTTACACAATTCTAAGCGAGATGTTTTTTTTATGAATATATTTTGTTTTTTTCAGATCCCATGTAACCCCGGACTATTTCTAACGCGAGATGTATTTTTTTATTTTATTATTTTTTATTATTATTTCGACCACTAATATAATGATACGTAATCACGGGAACATCCGGACATTTTTTTACACGAGATCCATGTCTAGATTTGAATTATGGGAAAAGTTTGGGTACTGCTAGACATATACATATACACTATTATTTGTCTAGCACATTAATTTTCGCAAATTATTAACTCCTATACTGAAAAGACAAAAGTTGGCGGCTAGTACCATGCATTGTGTTTGAGGGCCAACATGCAATATCACAGTGCTAACTAACTCATATTTACGTGACTTTTTGCTCAGCTTGCATCCTAGCTTGTCCATTTTAGTTGAATTAACTTTGGAACATTACACCACTCATATTTACCAGCACCAAACTTTCAATTTTACCAACTTTTTAGTTTTTCATCAAAGGCAAGGTTTCAGGTGTCGTGCCAATACTTATGATTGACCAAGTCTTAGTTTACGTATTTTAATCTCATGGTTTGCAACGTAGTCAATTCCTCTCACAACCAAACTTGCTTTATATTTTTGTACACTCCCATCTCCTAGATATTTTGTGATAGTTAAAAAGACGATAACAATAAGATTATAAGGAAATTAAAAGAAAGCCCGCGCGACAAGTGCAGTGGTAGGACCATCTCGAACATGATCGAGTTAACTAGCACGAACAACTGTAACACTTTATATTCTTAAAGCTAATAGTATTAATTTAACAAAATTTGTAAGCGTGCAGTGAGTTAATTATTTCACCCAACCTAACGTACACAACACTTGGCATCCTTTTATCTGGCTTAATTAATAAGCTAGATTCAAACCTTTTGAAATGGGGTAATTATCAAAATGTTATGTTAATTTTAAAAGTTCAAAAAAGTGGTATGAAAATAAGTGACTTTCCCAAAAGAGTCATGTGCGATTGTGCGATCGTGCGAACCCACAAAAAACGTGACACGTCTCTATTATTTTATTATTAAAGTACATTTGGTAGGTAAGGTTGGTAGGAGTTTGACTTTGAATTTTTGATTAAATGACTAATATACTCTTCTATTAAATATAAATAATACCAATTTCACATTCGCACATTTGCACAATAGATGTGCGAATGTGCACAACGAATGTGCGAATGTGCAAACAAACTCAGATCTTCATCCAATTCATCATCAAAAACCCAGATCTTCATAAATAAATAAAAAATAAAAAATAAAAAATAAAAAAATCACATTCGCACATTTGCACAATGGATGTGCGAATGTGCACAACGAATGTGCGAATGTGCAAACAAACTCAGATCTTCATCCAATTCATCATCAAAAACCCAGATCTTCATAAAAAACCCAGATCTTCATAAATAAATAAATTAAAAAAAAAAAAAAAAAAAAAATCACATTCGCACATTTGCACAATGGATGTGCGAATGTGCACAACGAATGTGCGAATGTGCAAACAAACTCAGATCTTCATCCAATTCATCATCAAAAACCCAAATTTTCATAAAAAACCCAGATCTTTATTAAAAAAAAAAAAAAAAACAAAACAAAAAACCAATTTCACATTCGCACATTTGAACAATGGATGTGCGAATGTGCACAACGAATGTGCAAACAAACCCAGATCTTCATAAAAAAACCAAGATTTTCATATAAAAAAAAAAAACAATTTCACATTCGCACATTTGCACAATGGATGTGCGAATGTGCACAACGAATGTGCAAACAAACTCAGATCTTCATATAAAAAAATCCTGATCTTCATCCAATTCATCATCCAAAACCAAACCCAGATCTTCATAATTAAAAAAAAAAAAAAAAAAAAATCTTTAAATCAATTTTTAAATAGCAGCAACATAGATCAACAACTATAAAGCAACATAGATCAACAACTATAAAGACAGATTCAAGCATATTTAATCATACCACAACTTTACCAAATTTCATACAAAACCCACTTCTATTAACATCTAATATCATCTCAACAATATATACTCGTCATCCCACAAATCAAACACAAAGATCCAATCTTGTTGACAAACACAAAAAAAAAACGAATGAAGTGATGGGTATAGATCTGTCATTTTCAAGAATGAAGCAAAGTCAAACACAAAGATCCAATCTTGTTGACAAACACACAAAAACGAATAAAGTGATGGGTATAGATCTGTCATTTTCAAGAATGAAGCAAAGTTAATAGACAAGAATGAAGCGAATTAATATAAATCCCCATCTGAAAATGACAGCTAATTAATATTGTGATGGTATAGATCTATTTTTGTTAATGGGTATAGATCTGTTTTTGTTAATGGATAGAGTTTGTGATGGTGATGGATTTGTGTGGTGATAAAAAGTGAGGGTATATTAGTCATTTAATCAAAAATTTAAAGTCAAACTCTTACCAACCTTACCTACCAAATGTACTTTAATAATAAAATAATAAACACGTGTCACGTTTTTTGTGGGTTCGCACGATCGCACAATCGCACATGACTCTTTTGGGAAAGTCACTTATTTTCATACCACTTTTTGAAACTTTTGAAATTAACATACCATTTTGATAATTACCCCTTTTGAAATTGTATACTGATATACTCCGTAAAGCAATATAATATAATCTAGGGTGCTATTAAAGCTACCAATTTTTATTTTTTTTCCAACTAAATTCACCAAGATTTTTTTTTTGGTCAACTAAGTCAATATTGGGAATAGCACTTTTTATCTATTTAAAATACGGAATAGCATTTTTGTTCTCTCAACTTTAAAAAGTCATACATTGGTTTCTCAAAAAGTTGTCACTCTTAATTTATTAGGGAACCCATTTATTATACTAAAAAATTATTATATTCTCGTAACTCTTAATTCTTAACTGATACTATTAATTACAGTTTTTAAAATTACAAACTTTATTTACTAATTTCCTAACTAACAAATTTAACTACAGTTTAAATCAGACATAATCTTATTATATAAATTGTCTGAATATGATTTTAAGTACACTGGTTAACTATCTAAAATATCAGATTGTCCACATTAAAAGGTAATTCGTAATAAACAAATTTTATATTGTATGTTTACAAGTTTTAATTCCAGCAGTGACATTCAAACACCCCGTTCGTTCAGATCTTATGTAGCAACAGATCCAAACACACCCGTTTGTCCAGATCCAAACAAACACCAACGCCCAGATGGTGGTGGTGGTGGGGGGGGGGGGGGGTTCGTGGTGGTGGTTTTTTTCGTCTAGAATGAAATGTACACCTTCGTCAAGATGGTGATGGTAGGGGGTTCGTGGTGGCTGTTTTTTCGTCCAGATCCAAACGTACCCCTTCGACATTTAAACACCCCGTTCGTCCAGATCTTAAGTAGCAACAGATTCAAACACACCCGTTTGTCCAGATCCAAACAAACACCAACGTCCAGATGGTGGTGGTGGTGGTGGGGTGGGGGGGGGTTCGTGGTGGTGGTTTTTTTCGTCTAGAATGAAACGTACCCTTTCGTCAAGATGGTGATGGTAGGGGGTTCGTGGTGGTGGTTTTTTCGTCCAGATCCAAACGTACCCCTTCATCCAGATGGTGGTGGTAGTGGGGGTTCGTGGTGGTGGTTTGTTCGTCCAGATGGTGGCGGTTGACGTGGTTGTTGTTCGTAGTGGTATGGTGGTGGCGGTATGATAGTGGCGGTATTGTGGTTGCGTGTAACCACTCGTAAAATTTTCCATTTACTTTACTGAATTATTATCCTTTTTCCACGAATAATTTTTTTTTATTTATTTAATTGTATCTCCTATCTTATGTGACATAGCTCACATCCTTGATAAACGTGCTCCCACACAAACCTGTCTAACGAATCTAATATTTATTTCATAAACATCATTATATGAAAACATTTCAAAATACCATTTACCACTTTACGATAAATCCTTAACAAATGTATAAACAAAATATTCATTAACTATATAGAGTTTCTAGGAAACCCTAAATTCATAAATCTATGATTTCATGTACAAATTTCACAAACCCTAAATTGTTTATATAATATTTTAACAAAATAATAAATGTACAAGTCATATAAGCTAGAGTACAAGTCCTTTATGCATAGAAACTATTATTTATGAAATCCTTATAAAAATTCTATTTATATTATTTTTAAAACACAAATTACAACCCATTTATGCATAACTCTTAGAAATTATATTTTCTAAACTTCTTAAATATTTTTACAAGTCTTTTAGCATAAAGTACAAGTACTTAATGCACAAGAACCAAAAATCATATTTAATTACTTTTAAACATAATAAAACTTAACAAATAAATTTTATGAATTAATAAATTGTTAAAACTATATTTTTCTCATATATTAAATTATTGTACAATCCCATTAAGCCTATGGTACAACCTTCATAAGCTCAAACCATTTTCCTCACCATTTTCTCATATAATTCAAAATTCCCATATATACATATAACTTTAAATATTTTCTAAATAACAAAAATACATAAACTAGCCTAACTAATTTCTTTTAAACTCTAATTACAACTCCCTAGACCTATTGTACAAATCCCAAAGGCCCATTCGGTTCCCATACAACTTCCTAGTCGAATTCTAACTTAGAAACCTAACTATATTTACTTCTAAAAATAACCTACACTAAGTAACTCTTCCCTAAAACCCCCTCCTCCACATCATCAATGACATCACCCCTTGATGACTTGTATGAAGAAAAATTCTCCACATCAACTCCCTTCCACATGCCACGTCCAAATACCTCCTTCCTCCCATTTGTCCTTCAACCAAATTCAGCCACATCTCCCTATCTTATGCCACAACATCTTAGAAAACCCTAGACCAACTTTCTTCTATAAATAGCAACTTATTTTCACTTCTCCAACTACACATCCAAATCGACCAAACACCTAAAACAGCCCCATTTTATTTCCCTACTGATCACAGTCCTAAAGACAAGCCAAATAAAATCCCTAGGAAGCTTAGAAGAGGAGAGGAGTAACTAGTATTCAAGAAACCAATCCATTTGATCCTGAAAACCCTAGCGAGCCAAACCCTAAGTAAGTATAATAACTCTTCTAAAATTTAGTTTATTTAAGTTATTTATCTTTAAAAACATTAACACATGATATCTAAAATAAAACATAATCAAAAACTATAAAGTGTTTCTATTTTTTTTCCTTCTGATTGCATCAGTAAACTAAAATACCCAATCTATTCGAAATATGGTTAGAACAAATCAAAGATCAATGAAACATGTTAGAATACATTAAATATTATCATATCTTACATAAAATTTTAGTTAAAAACCTTTAAAAACTCAAAAACCCATTTGGTTTCTTTTTCTGTATTTTGGTCGAGCCAAAAACAGCCCAGGAGGCCAAATTGTGACCTTTGAACCGACACCCAAAAGACCTTGTTAAATTCTGAATTTTGGTATTTAAGAAGTTCACCTAGCTAGCTAATGACAGGAAAAAGAATCATTAAAAATGATCGAGTTTTCTTTAAGTTATGAAGCCCTAAAGTTTGTTCCAAATCGTTAAGTATAAAAAGTTAAATACCAGTTATTTTATTTTCAAACTCAGTCGACCAGTAACCCTACTTCCCACCTATAGTTCGACCATCTAGAGACCATGATAAATTCTGATTTTTGGCGTGAATAAAGACCACCCAGCCACCTTTAATTAGAAACAAAAATCATTGAAAACGGTTAAGCGAGCTAGAAAATATCGAGTCTTAAAATTTGTCCAAATCGCTAGTATAAAACTTAAATTATCAGTTCTTATTTTTTTCAAAAAGTGACGACCAGTTGCCCAACTTTCGACCCAGTCTTCAACCCTCATAAGCTTTCTAAAAATTCTAATATTTTGGGACATTAAAGTCGACTTAGCTAACTTATTTTAGAAGCAAGAATCACTTAAAACGATCTAGCCATTTAAAAGTTATTGATGTTTAAAGATTGGCCTATCCCTAGATTTAAAACACACTTTCCAGATTTTTGTAAAACTTGATCACCTAGTCGACTTAGGTCAAATATTTCGAGTATCAAATGATTTTCGTAAATAACGAAACTTGACCCATTTAACAACGACCTAGCTAGCTTATCATAGGAATTGAGAACACGTAAAATCATCTAGTATGCATTAAGTTATTTGAACTCAAAATTCTTCATAAGTCACATATTTCATACATGTTATTTTAGTTAATAAGAGTTTTATTAAGACTGAATTTGTAAATACTTTATGTCAAGGACTATTTTTGACAATATTAAATAAAAAGGGTAGAAAATGACACTTTTGAAACTTAAGGGTAGAAACAGTCATTTTCCAAAAGTTCAGGGTATAAACTGTCATTTGACCAAACCTTAGGGATTAAAACGTAACTTTTCGTAACCATTATTTTTATCATTTCTATTTTTATTTTCCGTTTTAATACCAACGAAATACATTTATTTTCTTGACGAACGAAAGAATGAACAAGTGAAATAACAAACAAACAAAAGATATAATAAATGAAGGAACATAAACATAAGAACGAAAGATGTAAACAACGAAACTAATAAATAAACTATAATTATCTGAAATGATTACTAAATATTGACATAACAACCCAGGTTACTTGTCCGGAGACGTTTATCAACTTTCTTTCATTTTGTTTTCCATCCAGATAATCAAGGTGAGTTTCATAGCCCCTATTTTTATATGTTTTGAATTACTCTTTGGGGGAGATACATGCTCAACTACTTGTTTTATACTCAAAATACTTATACTTTTATGATACGCTTTACTTATGATACTTTTGGACATGAAATATAGTTACGATATGTGCCATAATGTGTTACACTTATTCTACACTATATTCTTAGCAACTGTTTAACTCTTGAATGGAGCCGATGGAGAGGTATTGATAGTACTATCGGGTTGACACCCCCACTCTTGTGTCCAACACATATTCGAGACCTTGAGTGAATATAATCCAGTTTATTCATGATACTTATTTATTCTAGTCGTGAGGTTCAGTTTGCTGTTATGCTTTACATTAAGTGCTTACATATATCGTATACACTCATGTCTTACTTATAATCTATATTTAGCAATGGGTTGTGAACACACAGGTTGCAAGTTTTGTATGGGCGGGATTTGTAACTAAGTGGATTTACGATGCCTTTGCTGTGAAAACATTCTTATTCATTCTATAATTTAGCAGTGGGTTGTGAACACACAGATTGCAAGTTTTGTATGGGCGGGATTTGCAACTGAGTGGATTTATAATGCCTTTGCTGTGAAAACATTCTTTAAAACCATTTTAATTTATTTTCAATAAACTCTATGAACTCACCAACCATTGTGTTGACACTTTTTAGCATGTTTATCTCAGGTTAGAAAGGCGATAGTGGATGCATGGATCGTAAAGTCACTTGCATGATTTGGAGTCTATCATTTACCATTCAACCTATATTAAAAACTCTTATGTATTAGTATATTTAGGGACCTCATGTAATAACTCTGATTTAAATAAATTGAATGGTAACTTTTCAAAACGTCTCATTTAGAGGTCGTTTTCTATACCTTGTGCTTTATATTGAGAAGTAGCACCCCAGTGACACTATCGTTCCGCTGCGATATTTTGGGGGTGTTACAGATTGGTATCAAAGCCTTGGTTATAGAGAACTAGGTTGCATTTAGGAGCCTAGACTATAACCGTTATATACATTAAGACTCTCATCCCTATCGCCTTGCATAGATAGAACTTTTCCCATTTATATGCGCACTGTTAAATGTTATAGTATCTGCACCGGTAGGGGAATCTCATAATTTAGTCAAGTCATCAAAGGTGTGGAGCTCAGTGATAACTGGTTATTTAACTTAATCTTGTGACAGTTCTTGTTTGATGAGACATGGGATTAAGTTAAATAAGTGTTATCACTTAGCCGCAGAGAAATTTGATGATTTTGCTCGAAAATGAGATTTCTCTTGAGGATGGGGAAATATCTCAGAATCTAAATCGAGACATCAGAAGCATGGGACTCAGTGATAACTGGTTATTTAACTTAATCTTGTGACAGTTCTTGTTTGATGAGACATGGGATTAAGTTAAATAAAGGTTATCACTCGGTCGCATAAATTTGATGGATTCACTCGAGGATTTTTCTGAGAGATAATCACCCTATCCTTTCACCATTTAAGTAATGTCAAGATATGTGTGCTTGGTGATATGTACACGTGTGAAAGGAGGCAAGTATAATTATGGGTGGCCAACATAATTATAAGTGCATCACAACACACGTGGACATATGTAATCATGCGGATGTTAATCGACATTGGCACCCCTTTAGGATAACCGCTCGCGACGGGATTTTGTAAGAACGTTAAGTATAAATCTATAACTCAAACGACTCTCACCTCATCTCCGACGTTCACTAAATGTCCTTCATTGCAGAGAGGCAATGACAACAAGGAGGTCAGCTCGCAACGTTAACCGAAGAAATGTCACACTAAGAGGTGGAAGGACTAGTGAACGTGGGGGTCGAGGAGGTGGCCACAACATTAGTAACAACGACAATAACGACGGTGGAAACCCTGATTTTGCCGCTATCATAGCTCAACAACTCCAAACTTTGCTTCCAACTATCGTCACCCAAGTCGGCAATCACATCAACAACTCAGGAAACCATGGAAGCAGGAATGAAGATACCAATGGTGTAGGTGTGAATGAGACTACCACCCGTGCAAGTGGATGCACGTACAAGGAGTTTATGGCATGCAAGCCAATAGAGTTTAATGGTAAAGGAGGTGCATTGGAATATACTCGTTGGATTGAAAAGATGGAGTCGGTAATCGACATTAGTAGCTGTGCAACACATCAGAAGGTGAAGTATGCTGCATGCTCGCTGTCAGGAAAGGCATTAACATGGTGGAACACGCAGATTCAAGCTAGAGGCAGAGAAGCAGCTGTGGGAATGACGTGGGATGACTTCAAGGCGCTGCTGAAAGAAGAATACTGTCCGGATAATGAGATGCAGAAGCTGGAAGATGAACTTTATCATCACTCTATGATAGGAGCTGGTCATGCAGCCTACACGGATCGATTTCATGAATTAGCAAGATTAGTTCCTCATCTAGTTACCCCTGAATCAAAGAGGATTGAGAGGTACATCTACGGTCTTGTCCCTGAAATTCGTGGAACTGTGAAAGCAACCGAGCCTTCCACGATTCAGAGTGCAATACTGAAAGCAGGGACTCTAACAGATGAGATGGTTAGGAATGGAACTTTGAAGAACAATGATAAAAGGAAAGGAGTAAATGAGCCGTACAAGCAAACAGATGCAATGGTTGACAACAAGAAGGCAAGAAACTTTACGGCCACTAGTTCTGGTCAGAAAGGATATGTGGGTTCATATCCTAAGTGTGCTAAATGCGCTTATCATCATCAGGAGTCTGCACCCTGCCGTATATGCACAAATTGCAATCGATTGGGTCATCTTGCAAATCGGTGTAGAGCACCAGAGAATGCGAGCAATATGAAGAATAACCAAAGGATATGTTATGAGTGTAATAGCCCGAATCACTTTCGAAATGCGTGTCCTAGATTGAATAGAACACCTGGACAAGGAAATCTAGCTTTAGCCATTGAAGGAAATAACCCAAAACCATTAGCCCATATTGGTCCTGCCCGTGGTAGAGCTTACATCTTAGGTGACTCGGATGCAGCATAATGGGTACGCTTTTCTAGACAATTAGTATTCTATCATATTAGCCAATTCCAGTGAACTTAGTCTCGTCCTATAGAAACTATGCCTTTATTAGATAAGAAACCTAGATGCGTAAGTTTTAGCATAATTACTTAGATTATACATACCGGTTATTCGTTGTCATCATCTCAACCCCTAACACAGATTGAATCCCGGGACGGGATTCCGTTAAGGGGGTGAGACTGTAACCACTCGTAAAATTTTCCATTTACTTTACTGAATTATTATCCTTTTTCCACGAATAATTTTTTTTTATTTATTTAATTGTATCTCCTATCTTATGTGACATAGCTCACATCCTTGATAAACGTGCTCCCACACAAACCTGTCTAACGAATCTAATATTTATTTCATAAACATCATTATATGAAAACATTTCAAAATACCATTTACCACTTTACGATAAATCCTTAACAAATGTATAAACAAAATATTCATTAACTATATAGAGTTTCTAGGAAACCCTAAATTCATAAATCTATGATTTCATGTACAAATTTCACAAACCCTAAATTGTTTATATAATATTTTAACAAAATAATAAATGTACAAGTCATATAAGCTAGAGTACAAGTCCTTTATTCATAGAAACTATTATTTATGAAATCCTTATAAAAATTCTATTTATATTATTTTTAAAACACAAATTACAACCCATTTATGCATAACTCTTAGAAATTATATTTTCTAAACTTCTTAAATATTTTTACAAGTCTTTTAGCATAAAGTACAAGTACTTAATGCACAAGAACCAAAAATCATATTTAATTACTTTTAAACATAATAAAACTTAACAAATAAATTTTATGAATTAATAAATTGTTAAAACTATATTTTTCTCATATATTAAATTATTGTACAATCCCATTAAGCCTATGGTACAACCTTCATAAGCTCAAACCATTTTCCTCACCATTTTCTCATATAATTCAAAATTCCCATATATACATATAACTTTAAATATTTTCTAAATAACAAAAATACATAAACTAGCCTAACTAATTTCTTTTAAACTCTAATTACAACTCCCTAGACCTATTGTACAAATCCCAAAGGCCCATTCGGTTCCCATACAACTTCCTAGTCGAATTCTAACTTAGAAACCTAACTATATTTACTTCTAAAAATAACCTACACTAAGTAACTCTTCCCTAAAACCCCCTCCTCCACATCATCAATGACATCACCCCTTGATGACTTGTATGAAGAAAAATTCTCCACATCAACTCCCTTCCACATGCCACGTCCAAATACCTCCTTCCTCCCATTTGTCCTTTAACCAAATTCAGCCACATCTCCCTATCTTATGCCACAACATCTTAGAAAACCCTAGACCAACTTTCTTCTATAAATAGCAACTTATTTTCACTTCTCCAACTACACATCCAAATCGACCAAACACCTAAAACAGCCCCATTTTATTTCCCTACTGATCACAGTCCTAAAGACAAGCCAAATAAAATCCCTAGGAAGCTTAGAAGAGGAGAGGAGTAACTAGTATTCAAGAAACCAATCCATTTGATCCTGAAAACCCTAGCGAGCCAAACCCTAAGTAAGTATAATAACTCTTCTAAAATTCAGTTTATTTAAGTTATTTATCTTTAAAAACATTAACACATGATATCTAAAATAAAACATAATCAAAAACTATAAAGTGTTTCTATTTTTTTTTCCTTCTGATTGCATCAGTAAACTAAAATACCCAATCTATTCGAAATATGGTTAGAACAAATCAAAGATCAATGAAACATGTTAGAATACATTAAATATTATCATATCTTACATAAAATTTTAGTTAAAAACCTTTAAAAACTCAAAAACCCATTTGGTTTCTTTTTCTGTATTTTGGTCGAGCCAAAAACAGCCCAGGAGGCCAAATTGTGACCTTTGAACCGACACCCAAAAGACCTTGTTAAATTCTGAATTTTGGTATTTAAGAAGTTCACCTAGCTAGCTAATGACAGGAAAAAGAATCATTAAAAATGATCGAGTTTTCTTTAAGTTATGAAGCCCTAAAGTTTGTTCCAAATCGTTAAGTATAAAAAGTTAAATACCAGTTATTTTATTTTCAAACTCAGTCGACCAGTAACCCTACTTCCCACCTATAGTTCGACCATCTAGAGACCATGATAAATTCTGATTTTTGGCGTGAATAAAGACCACCCAGCCACCTTTAATTAGAAACAAAAATCATTGAAAACGGTTAAGCGAGCTAGAAAATATCGAGTCTTAAAATTTGTCCAAATCGCTAGTATAAAACTTAAATTATCAGTTCTTATTTTTTTCAAAAAGTGACGACCAGTTGCCCAACTTTCGACCCAGTCTTCAACCCTCATAAGCTTTCTAAAAATTCTAATATTTTGGGACATTAAAGTCGACTTAGCTAACTTATTTTAGAAGCAAGAATCACTTAAAACGATCTAGCCATTTAAAAGTTATTGATGTTTAAAGATTGGCCTATCCCTAGATTTAAAACACACTTTCCAGATTTTTGTAAAACTTGATCACCTAGTCGACTTAGGTCAAATATTTCGAGTATCAAATGATTTTTGTAAATAACGAAACTTGACCCATTTAACAACGACCTAGCTAGCTTATCATAGGAATTGAGAACACGTAAAATCATCTAGTATGCATTAAGTTATTTGAACTCAAAATTCTTCATAAGTCACATATTTCATACATGTTATTTTAGTTAATAAGAGTTTTATTAAGACTGAATTTGTAAATACTTTATGTCAAGGACTATTTTTGACAATATTAAATAAAAAGGGTAGAAAATGACACTTTTGAAACTTAAGGGTAGAAACAGTCATTTTCCAAAAGTTCAGGGTATAAACTGTCATTTGACCAAACCTTAGGGATTAAAACGTAACTTTTCGTAACCATTATTTTTATCATTTCTATTTTTATTTTCCGTTTTAATACCAACGAAATACATTTATTTTCTTGACGAACGAAAGAATGACCAAGTGAAATAACAAACAAACCAAAGATATAATAAATGAAGGAACAGAAACATAAGAACGAAAGATGTAAACAACGAAACTAATAAATAAACTATAATTATCTGAAATGATTACTAAATATTGACATAACAACCCAGGTTACTTGTCCGGAGACGTTTATCAACTTTCTTTCATTTTGTTTTCCATCCAGATAATCAAGGTGAGTTTCATAGCCCCTATTTTTATATGTTTTGAATTACTCTTTGGGGGAGATACATGCTCAACTACTTGTTTTATACTCAAAATACTTATACTTTTATGATACGCTTTACTTATGATACTTTTGGACATGAAATATAGTTACGATATGTGCCATAATGTGTTACACTTATTCTACACTATATTCTTAGCAACTGTTTAACTCTTGAATGGAGCCGATGGAGAGGTATTGATAGTACTATCGGGTTGACACCCCCACTCTTGTGTCCAACACATATTCGAGACCTTGAGTGAATATAATCCAGTTTATTCATGATACTTATTTATTCTAGTCGTGAGGTTCAGTTTGCTGTTATGCTTTACATTAAGTGCTTACATATATCGTATACACTCATGTCTTACTTATAATCTATATTTAGCAATGGGTTGTGAACACACAGGTTGCAAGTTTTGTATGGGCGGGATTTGTAACTGAGTGGATTTACGATGCCTTTGCTGTGAAAACATTCTTATTCATTCTATAATTTAGCAGTGGGTTGTGAACACACAGATTGCAAGTTTTGTATGGGCGGGATTTGCAACTGAGTGGATTTATAATGCCTTTGCTGTGAAAACATTCTTTAAAACCATTTTAATTTATTTTCAATAAACTCTATGAACTCATCAACCATTGTGTTGACACTTTTTAGCATGTTTATCTCAGGTTAGAAAGGCGATAGTGGATGCATGGATCGTAAAGTCACTTGCATGATTTGGAGTCTATCATTTACCATTCAACCTATATTAAAAACTCTTATGTATTAGTATATTTAGGGACCTCATGTAATAACTCTGATTTAAATAAATTGAATGGTAACTTTTCAAAACGTCTCATTTAGAGGTCGTTTTCTATACCTTGTGCTTTATATTGAGAAGTAGCACCCCAGTGACACTATCGTTCCGCTGCGATATTTTGGGGGTGTTACATTGCGATTGGGAGGTAAAAGTGGAGGCTGGGAAAAAAATGAGAGAATATGAGGATTTTAGGGTTTTAAGTAGTGAATTAGGCTATACATATGGAATCTTTTTGGTGGAATATAAAAGGGTTTTTTTTTGTAAAGTTACTTTTGGGTTGTTTCAGTGTATGAGTCTATTGGAATTTCTAACAAAATAATGTATATTTTTATTAAACTTTTATTAATATTTCTTTTAATAAATCAACACTTTATTTTTCTTATAAAATAGTTGTAGTAGTGGGATTTTTTATATATGTTTTTGAAATTTTTCAGTTTTTCTTTTATCAATATTTTGAATTTTTAACATGTTTTCTTTTTTTTTTAATAAATAGATGTCCGCTTTTTACGAAAATCATTCAATGGAAGCTGACGAATTTATTATGACTACACCAGAATTTTTCACTGATCAGGTATTATATCTATAAACAATAGAGTAGATATATGTTTTGTTGAGATACATTATGTTATGCATTATGTGAGATGCATTATGTTATGGTCGAGTTACAAGGAGAGTACCTGATGCCCGTCATCACGCCTTATTGTTTTAACGAGTTTTGTCACTCTACAGTT
Organism: Artemisia tridentata subsp. tridentata; assembly: GCA_021014915.2. Lineage (NCBI taxonomy): Eukaryota > Viridiplantae > Streptophyta > Magnoliopsida > Asterales > Asteraceae > Artemisia > Artemisia tridentata. Next base: position 434,531,737 of record CP139505.1, on the reverse strand, counting down.
AGATGGGAAACCATGTATAGGTCACGTCTAGAACCATATACACAAATTTGTCGTCGTGAAAGTGTATTTGTTGATGTAAGTGATTAAGTATTTTAGTGTTTGTACTCTTATTATTTTTTATTGGAGATTACTATCTTTATTTATTAAAATGGACTTAAAAAAACTTAAAAAAAGAAAGAAATATAATCATAATTACATAATCAATACTTGTATAACTATTTTAGTTACATTTAAAAGAGTAAATTACACGGATCGTCCCTGTGGTTTGTCCAAAATTACAGGTTTAGTCCCTCGAGTTTCAAAGTTGCGTGTATGGTCTCTCTGACAGCAAAAGAATAACATCTATGGTCCCTATCGCTAACTGACGTTATATATTCCGTTAGCAAGTTTCAACGTTAGTCCATTAACCAAACAAGCGTTTGCAACGTTAGTCCTTTTCCTTAACGGCCGTTTGCAACGTTAGTCCTTTTTTGAAAAATATTCGAAAACTTTATAAAAATTCGAAAAAACTTATAAAAATTCAAAAAATTTTAAAAATTCAAAAAAATTTATAAAAATTCGAAAAAATTTATAAAAATTCGAAAAATTTATAAAAATTCGAAAAAAACTCATAAAAATTCGAAAAATTTCTGAAAATTCGAAAAAACTTATAAAAATTTGAAAAATTTCTAAAAATTCAAAATTTTAAAAATTCAAAAAAATTTATAAAAATCCAAAAATTTTATAAAAATTTGAAAAAACTTATAAAAATTCAAAAAATTTTATAAAAATTCAAAAAATTTTAAAAATTCCAAAAATTTAAAAAATTTATAAAAATTCGAAAAATTTATAAAAATTCGAAAAAACTTAAAAAATTCGAAAAATTTATAAAAATTCAAAAAATATTAAAAATTCATAAAATTTATAAAAACTTGAAAAAATTTATAAAAATTCGAAATTTTTTTTTAAAAAATTAGACAAAACTTATAAAAATTCGAAAAATTTCTAAAAATTCGAAAAATTTTAAAAATTCGAAAAAATTTATAAAAATTAAAAAAAAATTAAAAATTCATAAAATTTATAAAAACTCGAAAAAATTTATAAAAATTCGAAATTTTTTTATAAATTAGAAAAAACTTATAAAAATTCGAGCAATTTCTAAAAATTCGAAAAATTTTAAAAATTCGAAAAAATATAGAAAAATCCGAAAAATTTATAAAAATTCGAAAAAACTTATAAAAATTCAAAAAATTTATAAAAATTCAAAAAATTTATAAAAACTCAAAAAATTTTAAAAATTCAAAAAATCTATAAAATTTCAAAAAATTTATAAAAATTCAAAAAATTTATAAAAATTCGAAAAATTACCTCACATGTTTACCTCACACGTTTCCTCCCTTTTGGAAAAGATATGAATATCTCTAATTCCTAAACCAAGATATACGATATTCCATTTTAATTTCATACGCCTGTTTCAATGGATCATATAATAATTTACTTAACTCTTTTACATCTTCTAACCAAATAAAACCATATCCCAACCTATGTGTATATCATTATTCCCTTGAAAGATACGTTCGTATCTCCTACCTAAAATAAGAAAAACGCGACCTTCCTTTTTACTCAATACGTTTTGACAAAGGTGGTCATATTTGTTTTCGAGTCCGAAGAAATGAAAGCAACCGTGGACCGCTTTTGGCCTATGGAAATACCGTTAGGGGACGTGTGAATGTATAATTTTTTTCTAAACTTTTTGAATTTTTATAAATTTTTTGACTTTTTATAAATTTTTTAAATTTTTAAAAGTTTTTTCGGATTTTTAAATTTTTTTTGCATTTTTATAAATTTTTTCGAATTTTTAAAATTTTTCGAGTTTTTATAAATTTTTTCGAATTTTTATAAATTTTTGGAATTTTTAAAATTTTTGAATTTTTATAAATTTTTTGAATTTTTATAAGTTTTTTCGAATTTTTATTAATTTTTCGAATTTTTATAAATTTTTTGAATTTTTATAAATTTTTTCGAATTTTTATAAATTTTTGGAATTTTTAAATTTTTTGAATTTTTATAAATTTTTTGAATTTTTATAAGTTTTTTCTAATTTTTAAAAATTTTTCGGATTTTTATAAATTTTTTCGAATTTTTAAATTTTTTTGAATTTTTAGAATTTTTTCGAATTTTTATAAGTTTTTTCGAATTTTTATAAGTTTTTTTCGAATTTTTATAAATTTTTTCGAATTTTTATATATATTTTTTGAATTTTTAAAATTTTTTGAATTTTTATAAATTTTTTGAATTTTTATAAGTTTTTTCGAATTTTTATAAATTTTTCGAGTATTTTTCAAAAAATGACTAACGTTGCAAACGGCCGTTAAGGAAAAGGACTAACGTTGCAAACGCTTGTTTGGTTAATGGACTAACGTTGAAACTTTCTAACGGAATATATAACGTCAGTTAGCGATACGGACCATAGGTGTTATTCTTTTGCTGTCAGAGGGTCCATACACGCAACTTTGAAACTCGAGGGACTAAACCAGTGATTTTGGACAAACCACAGGGACGATCTGTGTAATTTACTCCATTTAAAATAAAAAAGAAAAAAAAAACATCATGATTACTACATTATTAGTATTTGATTTTAATTACTTTAATATCTATAATGAAAAAAATTGATATTAATAATGAGTCCCTATAATCTATTAATTGAGAGATGGCTTAAAGACAAAAAACGACGATATGTATCAGAGCAGACTAAAAACATGGACCATTTCGATCTCAATAAAATATATATAATGCTGACCTAGCTTAATGTAATAAAAGATCATGCATGCTATTTATAAGATACTCCGTCGTATAATATATTTTTGATCGTATTATTATTTATTACTGAGAAAAGTTCAATGCAGAACAATAATTATTTAAAGATCAAATTAAGAGATATCAACCATCCATCTATTTTAAATCTAAATGTCTAAATTAATTTTTATTTTAATATAATTAATTATTAAAGGGCATTTTTGTAATATTACTAAATAAAACTAAACCTTCATTTTATCATTATCACTAACATTTTAATAACACAACGTCACCATCACCGATGGCGGCCGCAACCACCAGCGGCACCGCACCTCCGTCACAATCAATGGACAAATCACCACCACCGCCACCTTCACCACCACAAACTACTGAATCATCTTCTCCGACGCCGGTCACTGGTTCGCCTCCGTCGGCTGGAAGTTTAGATTCGCTTGAGAGCTCGAGTTCGTCTCCTAATCGGAATAATCAGTTGGATATGCAGGTTTTGTAACTGAATTTTAAGATCTCGTTGACTATTTAACTAATTATTTTAATTTTAATTTTAATTTTATTTGATTTTTTTATAAGCAGACAAGCTGTTTAAGTAAATGATTAGTTAATACTTGCGCTTATATATATACTTCGTAAATAGTTAGTGAATCAGCCTTGTTGTTTGTAGAAGGAACTAAGGAGGACGTTCGTTTAGGATTAGTAACAAAGTCTGATTGCTGTCTAGTCTAGTGATTGCAATGGAGAATGATCATTTTTTACTTCTTGTAGCCATACATGATATACATGTTCTGTTACTATGGGAGAAAAGAAGTGTAATTGTTTTTGTTTGATTTGATTGCGTAGTTTATTGGAAATATAATGTTTGGTAAAATTAGTAGTGGCTGATCTACTTATTGCGTAGTTTATTCGACAACTGTTTCGGCTTCCTCCTGAGGAGGTAGTTCTTCTTATTTAAGTTTAAAATGAAATTAAATGATGCATTGTATGTGATTATAATGTATTTGCGTTGTATATGATCGTTGTATGTGATTTAATGAATTACAGACACACAATTTAGTCACAAACATTGATATGTTTTACTTGAAGCTGTTTTTTTATTTCAATGTCTGATAGCAGATTAAAGTAAGGCTGTGAAGTGTTCATAAGGTGTCGTCCCCTTGAGATTTAACATTATTGTGTCGGAAGGATTACTTTCAATGTAATGGAGGACATGAGTGATTAGTTTGAAACATAAGTTAAGTAACGTTTTGGCCCTTTTAGGCGCTTGGATAGTGCTACCCATAAGATATTTATATATCATCTTTTGCAGTTTTATATTTCCTTGTCTCTCTGTAGTGGATTTAACACTCAGTAGTAGGTAATGTCAGGAGAAGATTAGTATGGCAGAAACATGACTACATGAGTGACTTTTTGCCTTGTTTGGTTTTGAGGTAAAGCAGATATGATTAAACTGCGCTACCCATAAGACCAGTTGAACTCTGTTGAAAATCTTTAGTTTGGAAATCCCTAGAATCTGCATTTGGGTAACGATAGGCCAGTTTGGAACCAGACTAGTACCAGACCACTTTAAACTGATCCAGTTGTACCCCACAATCGATTCTAATCAAAAGGAACCAGCTCAACGGGGTTCAAGCCTGGACAAGGCCTAATCCCAGGCTTTGTGCATCTCATGTGCTATTAAAGCACAAACATCGATTGGGCAAACTAAATAGAGGAGCCTACTATACAGCTTTTAAAATTTAAATAGTAATTCTTCTACAACAAAGTCATTATTCTACTTCTGACCAAAAAAGAAAAAACAAAAAAAAGGCCAACTTCTAACATGAGTTCTTCAGATTTTGAAACTAATTAAGAAAGGACATGTGTTTTATTCTGAATCACATGTGATTTGTTCTGAATCACATGTGATTTGTTTTAGAATCACGTGTGATTTGTTCTCGAATCACATGGGTGGGGCAAAATTGCGCAGTTTTCATTACGGGTCATAAGGGGTTGTGTTGGACTTGCCTGTCAACGCTTCTTTTCCTTTCTGAGTTTTTATAAAGTTACAGTATCATAACTTTTTATTTTGGGGCCAACTGAGAAGCCCTTTCTGTGTCTGAAAAAATTTGAACGGAAATAAGCTGATGGAACTTATGGAAAAGCTTTAGCAGGGGGTGGCAAAATCTGCGGGTCAGATGGGTTGGGGAACGGGTCAAAGCGAGTAACTGATTACTTTTTAGTACTAATCCAACAAATATTTTTTAGCTGTAAATGAAAATGTGTATGATATGGTTACTGATAATGATATCGTTAGCTTTTTTAATATGATGGTTTAGAAGGTTTTATGCATTTGAATAATTTTTCAGATGACATCCGAAATCCGCACATATAGATATAAGTGGGTCGAGATTTTCACTTCTATGCATTTGAACGGTTTGTGCACTAGTCTGGTTTAGTGCATCTTGTGATGGACATGTAATTTAAGACCTGTATCAAATTTTAAGGTTGTTCTTTTCTTATTTTGGGCAACTGTTGTAGGGTTTGTATTTTGTTGAAGCTACCTTCTTTTGCTTATGTGTAGTCTTTGTGATTCTACATATGTGATTCTACGAGAATCACATGTGATTCTACGAGAATCATGTATCAAATTTTAAGGTTGTTCTTTTCTTATTTTGGGCAACTGTTGTAGGGTTTGTATTTTGTTGAAGCTACCTTCTTTTGCTTATGTGTAGTCTTTGTGATTCTACATATGTGATTCTACGAGAATCACATGTGATTCTACCAAGAATCACATGTGATTCTACCAAGAATCACATGTGATTCAACCAAAACAAGAATAGAACAACCTTAAAATTTGATACATAATCATCCGTTCTAGGCTCTTTCAGTTGCGGCATTACTAAGTTAGGGAATCCTAATTTTGGTAAATGTTATAACTAATTATAAATAATATGATTTGATCATCGAATTAGTTATAAACTTGCCTAGGCTACAACAATCAGTTATAAATTTGGAGTTCATGACATATTATTTTCAGCATCTGTTTATTTGACACATCAATGAAGTACTGATGGTTTAGTTTACAACTGTGAGTAACATAATTGTGATCCTCTTTTGTTTCTTCAGATTGCAGCGAAGTTTTTGAAGTCAGACAAGAAGACTGTGGATCTTGTTGGTCTTAAGGTAATGAAGGCCAGCAAAAGTGTGAGGCACGTCATCATGCCTTGCGAGGTCCCAGGTTATTCCTGATATTATTCGCCATCATAGCAGGTTAGTTACCACATGTTGTAGCTAGTCAAATCCTTAGTATTTTGCAGATGTTTTTTAAATTTGTCCACCTCATTTATTAACCTCTATATTTATTTTCAGTGGAGGCCGCACTATTGTTTTCACTGAGACCAAGGATTATTGCTCTGAACTTTCTGGACTACTAGCTGGAGCACGACCTTTGCATGGGGACATTCAGCAGTTTGTGCGTGAGGTATATCACATTATCACTTGACGTCATATGAATACTCCCCCCTTCCCAAAAAAATATGTCCCCCGAACAAAACACACAACTTCAGATATATACGGCTGGTGACCCTGATGCGCAAAAGGTGAACTTGCCTGATGTTAAAAAAGAAAGTGATTTTCATGAATATGTTATAGGTTGTAATAGGCTTTCAGGGATCAGTAGAAAACTGGATGCTTCAGGATCAAACACACGGGATAGGGATATGGGGATGAACAAACCACCTTCAAACAAATCACAGATTCAAGAACCAAACCAAGAATAGAGGAAGTGATAATAATGTGGGTGCGGGTGGTTCAGGTGTAATTAACATGTTAAAGGCACCACAAGCTGATCAAAAGAGTGAAAATTCAAAGCCTACGAAACTTCCACGAAAACCACCTTTGTAAACTGGACTTGAAAGCAGATGCCGAGATGCATAATTCAAAACATAACGCTGAAGGAGTGATTATCTTGGACAGTGAAGATAGTGAAGAGGAAATGGCCAGATCATGTTCTAGACGTTTGATTTCACATGTGATTTTCAAATCCTAGACGTTTGATTTCACATGTGATTTTACCTCAAATCACATGTGATTTTACCTCAAATCACTTGTGATTTTACCTCAAATTATTTTATGCACATGTGAGTGATGATTATCGGTTGATATGAATGTGTTCATCTTAAGTGATTCTCTGTTAAAAAAAATCATAAATGAAAAAAAGACAAGTTCAAGTCATAATCCTTCTTTGTTACTTTGTTTGTTGTATTTTTACGCAGGTTGATATGTAAATCACGTGTGATTTACCTCAAATCACATGTGATTTTACCTCAAATTATTTTTAATTTATGTACGCTTTACTGTTCTTTGTAGAAAAAGTTGTTTGCTTTGCATCTTAAATTATACAATCATCGAAGAGAGGATATTTTTGCTAAAGCAAAACCATGAATTTCATAGTTGAAATGCATGTTTTTTTAAGTAGAATCACATGTGATTTACACACGAATCACATGTGATTTGCATGCTTAATTTGATAACATATTTCTTACAAATTACATGTTTTGTTTTCTATACATTTTATAAAAATGTTGAGTACGCTTTTTTTTTCTTGCATTCAAACATAATATAAATACCATAGTTAGGCATTCTTCAAGAAAATGACAATTTCATAAATTCAATAAACAATTCTTAAAAAAACATTGCATAAATTTCAAAGAAAATGGAAAATAAATTCACATCAAAAGTTTTCAAGTGTCCATCACCGTCATATTTCTCTTTGCCTTTTGATTAGCGGAAATTTATTTTGTATGTGTCTTAGTCATCCGCACTGTCCATATTTCTTTTTTGGCTACACCCTTACTTGAAGTACTTTCTCTTTTCCATTCATTCTATGTTGTCTTTTCACTCCACCTTTGTTGTCCTTTCTTCATATTATTTTTAAGGGGCTGATATGGAAATCATGTGTGATTTTACCTCAAATCACATGTGATTTTACCTCATATTATTTTTAAAGGTGAATCACATGTGATTTACACACGAATCACATGTGATTTACACACGAATCACATGTGATTTGCATTCGATTTATACTTGATTTGATAACACGAAATCATTTAACTAAAATGCCCAAAACAACAGGACAACAGCTATATCTTGAATCCTTAGCACAAAATACAAACAAAAAATTGCTAGTGGTTGAGTCAACCCAACCAACTTGTTTAGATATCCACTAGAATAGAAATGACCCTTTTAAACTGAGCCAAGCCAGTTGTGACCAGTTACTTAACCCACCAGACCCGCCCAAATTGCAACCCTGCACTCCAGCACAACAAGCACAGAGTATGAAAGCGAATAAAAAACTCACTTGTCAAGTGCAGTGTAATATTTATTCAGATCTTTGATAAACTAATAAACAAATTCCAATAGATCAGTTCAACAATCATATAAAAAAGATCAAAAAGCTATGACATAAAACTCAAAAAAGTGCATCATTTAAATATATTTTTAATAAACAGATCCCAACAGCTCCGTTCAACCATCACCAGCACCACCAACCACCACCGACCAACCACCACCATCGTCATCCGATCCACCATCCTCCCACCAACACCACCAACATGACGGTGTAATGACGGCGTATTAAAGCACCAGCATGACGGCGTATCGACGGATCAGCGGCGGAACAACAGATTGACGGTGGATCGACGAAGATGGCAGTTAACAGGTGGTTTGTGTGTGTTTCACCGGTTTGTGTGTTTTTTTGTAGAGAGAGAATCAGCTTTTTGTGTTTGTTAAAATGATTATATATTTTTGACTTTTATAATAGACGAATATGCCCTTGATATGTAATTGAGTTTTTTGTTGTTAGCCACTGGATCAAAGTAAAATCAAAGGTCAGGATTGACTCCTTTGATCTTTAGAGATTTCTTGATCTATAAGGATCTCACCTCTTAGCAGTAAAATAATCTTGAATGTCTGAATTCATATATGCATGTAGTATAAAAACAACATTAAATATGAGAATATGAGATATGTTAGGTATGGACTTGCGTTTCCGGTTAGTTGATGGTTCAAAACCGAATGATTGAACCATGTAATAAAATACTTGTGATACATATACATTTTTAATTGTTTTTTTCTTCGTTGATATTTTCCGCTTTAATTAATTGTGACTAGCAAGTGACAATATTGAGGTATCATTAAGATTATTTTAACATTAGTCGATTGAAAGTATAACCGCCGCAAGATGAGGACCATATATATATAACGAACCGCCTGATCGAATTTTGTTGTGTAGCCAACATGACTTTGCTTTGCTTTGCTTCCTGCCAACGAGTTTGTCCTCGATCATTGGGCCACATAAATCAGTGTGATCGAGTCTCTCTTTGATTTGCCTACGTACTGTTAATAGTTTGCTTTCTCACCACACAACCTTCACAAATGCGGCTTGATTCTAGGAAGACCATCACCTTAACTCGTTGTCTGCTAGACCTTTGCTCACCATACATATTTCCATTTGTTTTGTAAAATCAAGTACGTGCGATTTCATGACGTATCAAAGAGAGACTCCAACTCATACACATTGAATTTTGGACTGTTTGGGCCTTTTCTTCATAAACTTTGGGTGCAAATGGGTATTCCAAATTAACACGCGGGTCGATCTGAATGCACTAATTTAGATAACATATATGACCATCATGGGCGTCAACTATGTTGGAATTAGAAGACCATGACAATCATAAAACTTCATAATCAAAGTACACAAGTATGCGGAAGCGTGTAAACAAATAAATATAACACATAATTATTAACTTAAACATAAATAGAAAACGTACCCGATGCACTTCAATAAATCTTGATTATGATTTAAACTAGATCAATGAATAACCCCTTACCGTTTTGTTATTCGATCTCTTGATAACAACAATAGTGTGTTGTTACCTCGTTCTTGTACACACAAACTATAACGAATAAGAGATTATGCAAGTAATAATAAAACACTTTGTTTTGGATGAACCAAAATCGACACACCCTATGTGTTAGGGTATAACGATCGGCCAAAGAGGAACAAGAAAAGAAAACAAGTTTAGGGTTATGTGTGTGTGCACAAAAGGTGAGAAACAAATAACCCTAAGCCTTGTATATATACTAGGTAATCTTGGAGGACAAGTTTGAGTGGGATTGGGTCTCCCCATTCCCTTTGTCGACCGGTTCTACAAGCCCAAGAGGGTTTCCAAATCCTTCTTGGCACTTAGTTTCACTCTAGTCCTTTTCTTTCATATTTAACGATAGTTAGTCCATACGGTTAAGTACTAACGACCGTTAAGTCCGTTAAGTGTTTAAATAATTATATATACATAACATTTCACATATATAATTATTATACTCTTATTCTCGTTTGCATTGTGTGCAATCCCGAGGTCTCGGGTTCGAAACTAGACATTTACCTGTTAATATATTAACCATATTCCAACAACTCCCACTTGGTTAACTATTAATAGTAAAATGACATTGGTTGGCGTCTTGCAACACTCCAATGCCCCTAGTTCGACTCGAGCTAGATTTCCTGGAAAATCTTTAATGATTCATCATTATTATTATCCTTTTGTTACTAATACTCTATTAATAAAGAAATGGATTTAAGTCACTCTTTATTAATGTTTCTGTTTCTCGTTGTTAATAATTGAACAAAATTACCAAAACATCTGAATGTATTCCAGATAGACTTTGGGCGTGGCCACGCAAACATTTTGTCAACTCTACGAGGGGCCCAGCAGTATTATGCTTCAAAACAAAATTTGAAGGAACAAATTCTTTCTTGACTACAAGAATAACCCATGGACTTTGCAACACTTCTGAAAACAATCCTTATAACTTCCAGTTACGGTAAGCGGTAAATTGCTCCACAAAAATGCACTACATCCATGACTCTTATCTGGTATCTCAAGTCTGAGGATAACTATTTCATGAATTACTTGATGACAAGATCTATAAGTAATCTCATGCTTAGTTGGGATAAGTCCTATACTCTATTCATAGAATATCATGTGAAATTGGTATGACTACGTATCAATATACTTTCAAGTATATTCTAACCAACATTCACATTTGTCTTAATTTAATGATATTCCCATATCATTAACCAACAATGGACACATTTAGAATAATAAAATTATTCAAGGATTTAAACATGCAAAAACAGGATATATGTATATTTTAACAAGACAATATAATAAAACATAAACAATACTTTATTTCATAAAATCAATAATTGTCTATTACATCCTTTATCCAAATACTAATCACAAACGGGCATGAAACTTTCAGCCTTACGAAGACCTATTCCTTCAGCTAACTTATAAAGCTTAGTGCCAGGAAGAGCTTTCGTCAATTGATCTGCCAAGTTATCATCCGTGTGAACTTTGAGTACTTCGATCTGCCCAATCTCTACTTGCTCTCGCACATAGTGATATTTGATCGGATAATGTCTGGTGCCTTTCATGATTCCAGGTTCATTGGCAAATGTAATTGCAGCTGAATTGTCACAATACATTTTTATAGGTTGTTGAATCGAAGTCATAACTCCAAGCCTTGATACAGACTTCCTAATCCAGACGGCTTCCATTGCAGCATCTGATGCAGCTATGTACTCACTTTCTGCTGCAGACATTGCTAATGTACTCTGCTTCTTGCTCCTCCAATCCACAGCTCCTCCATTAATGACAAAGACGTATCCAGTTTGAGACTTTATATCATCCTTATCTACTTTCCATGAAGCATCGCAGTAACCTGTAACATCAAGTTCTGCTTGTGGATCACCCCCATAAACTAAGAACATATCTTTAGTAGCCCTAAGGTACTTAAGAATATTCTTAACAGTAGTCCAGTGAGCTTCACCTGTATTCTGCTGATATCGACTGGTTAAGTTCTGAGCAAATGCCACATCAGGCCTTGTGCTTTTAACTGCATACATAATAGATCCCACAGCCGAAGCATAAGGAACTTTTGCCATGCGTTTCACCTCTTCAGGTGTTGAAGCACAAACTTTCTTGCTCAAGCCATGTTGTTCTTGCATCGGCAAATATCCCTTCTTGGAATTTTGCATATTGAATCTCTTCAATATTTTATCGATGTAAGCACTTTGGCTTAATCCAATTAATCGCTAAGATCTATCTCTATATATCTTAATTCCCAGAATGAAAGCAGCTTCCCCTAAATCTTTCATAGAAAAACACTTTCCAAGATATGCCTTGACTTCATGCAAACTTGGAATGTCTTTTCCCATGATCAATATGTCATCGACATATAATATAAGGAAAATTACTTCACTCCCACTAGCTTTGTGGTATACATATGGCTCATCAATATTTTGAGTAAAACCAAACTTTTTTATTTCACTATCAAACCTCTTGTTCCATTGTCGTGATGCTTGCTTCAATCTATAAATGGATCTTTGAAGTTTGCATACACGATTTGGAAATTTTGGATTCACAAACCCCTCAGGCTGCGCCATATAGATGTCTTCATCTAGGCGACCATTTAAGAAGGCGGTTTTGACATCCATCTGCCAAATCTCATAGTCATAGTATGCAGCTATGGCTATAAGAATCCTAATAGCCCTAATGTCAGCTATAGGAGAAAAGGTCTCCTCGTAGTCAACACCATACGTTTGAGTAAAGCCTTTAGCTACCAAACGGGCTTTATAGGTGTGTACATTGCCATCCATGTCAGTTTTCTTCTTGAAGAGCCACTTACTCCCAACTACCTTGGCATTAGGAGGAAGGTCTACTTCAATCCAGACTTCATTGTCTCTCATGGATTGCATTTCCCCATTCATAGCAACTAACCATTTTTCCTTTTCAGGACTATTAATGGCAGCTTTATAACTAGGCGGTTCATCAAGATCCCCTTGTATATATTCCTCACATTCTACGTTAAGACATAGACGTTCAGGAGCTTTTACAGTCCTTACGGATCTGCGAATGGGAACCACTTCAACTTCTGGTGGAGGACCCAGACTTTCTGGTTCTTCAGGAAGTTGGCTAGTGTTTTCAGAAGGTAATGCATCATCTTGATCTTCTTCCAGATCATATATCCTCCCACTTAATTCTTGAGATATGAGATCCTTTTCCAAGAAATCTCCATACCTTGCAACGAATACTTTGTTCTCAGGAGGATAATAAAAGTAGTAACCCATTGTTTCCTTTGGGTATCCTACGAAGATACATTTTACAGATCTTTGTTGGAGCTTGTCGCCCGAGTCACGTTTAACGTACGCCTCGCAACCCCAGACCTTGAGATAAGACAAGTTAGGAGCATTTCCAGTCCATAACTCATATGGTGTCTTATCAACCTTCTTTGTGGGAACCATATTAAGAATGCGAACAGCAGACTCTAAGGCATAATCCCAGAATGAGAAGGGAAGAGTTGTTAGATTAAACATAGATCGTATCATGTCTTGCAATGTACGATTTCTTCTCTCTGATACACCGTTTTGTTGTGGTGTATATGGAGAAGTAAGGTGCTGGACAATTCCTTCCTTAGCTAGATAATCCACAAACTCTTGACACAGGTATTCACCACCTCTATCGGATCGAAGAGCTTTAATCTTCTTTCCAAGTTTCAACTCTACTTCAGCTTTAAACACTTTGAATGTTTCAAACACCTCATGTTTATGTTTAAGTAAATAAACATAACCATAACGGCTGAAATCATCCGTAAATGTTAAGAAGTAGCTAGCACCTCTCCTTGACACATGTCTAAGTGGTCCACACACATCTGTATGAATAAGACCAAGTAGATCAGTAGCCCTTTCAATCCTATTATTAAAGGGTTTCTTTGTCATCTTCCCACTAATACAAGACTCGCATTTATCAAATGATTCATCATTGATCTTTTCTAAAAGCCCATCATGTTGCAGCTTTTTCATGCGATCCTTGCTTATGTGAGCAAGTCGACAATGCCAAAGATAAGATGAATCCAGACTTTTCTTGATTCTCTTATTGTTGATGCTATACATCGAATTATTTTTAACACAAGCATTACCATTATCATTCATATCAAGTTCAAAAATACCATTCACAGCAATAGCATTAAAATAAAATACACCATTTAAAGAAACAGAAATTCCATTGCTATTAATAGTATGTTCAAAACCAAGGTTCAACAAACATGAAAATGAAATAAGACCTCTAACAATTGACGGTGCATAATGACAATTATTTAAAGATAGTACTAAGCCCGAAGGCAACACTAAATCAAATACGCCTATAGCTTCAACTTCTGCATGTGCTCCATTACCTACGGGCAAGAATTATTGTCCATAGGCCAGCTTTCTCTCAACTCTAAACCCCTGCATAGTATTGCAAATATGAATACCACATCCCGTATCATATACCTAGGAATTAATCTTACGAGTTAGAGTAAATAATTCGATTACAAAGAACGCACCTGAAGAGCTGGGTTTACCAGCTTCACTCTTTTGCTTCTTCTGTCGCAAGTCATTGATGTAGAGCGGACAGTTCCTCTTCCAGTGCCCTACTTCATGACAGTGGTGACAAGCCTGATCCTTCTTTCCTGGAGGACTCACCTTGTTCTTCTTGGGCTGGTGTTGATTCACCTTAGGATTTGGTTGATAGGCCATGACCTGCTTGCCTTTATCACCTTTACCCTTACCCTTGTTCACATGCGATTTTTTCTGGATCCTACCTCCTTGAATTGCCAACACTTGCGGAGTAGGAGCCTTGCCCTTGGGTGGTAAGTGTTTCTCGTAGTCAACAAGAAATGCGAGTAACTCAGAAACTGTCTTCCTCGAGCAATGCATGTTGAAGTTTTGTACAAAACCAGCAAAATCCTTGTTAAGGGACCTGTTGATTAGGTTAACTTGAACATTCTAGGGATAACCAAATCCGACTCTATGAAGTTGATCAAAGAAATCTCTCATCTCATTCACATAGTCTTCAACTAGTTTACCATCACCATGTTTGCAGCTGTGTAGTTTGTCAAGAGACTCATACATTTCAATTTCAGGAGTCTTTTCATAAGACTTCTTGAGCTGCTCGAGCATGTTACATGGAAAATAATACTCAAACTTCTTTTGCATCATTGGATCCATACTTTGAAGCATTAAGCACCCAATCTCATTGTACTTAGCATACTCAGCTCTCCATGCTGTTTTGACCTCTTCAGTAGCAGTCGCAGCAGGCTCATCAGGGCAAGGAGTATTCAAGTAATTGAGCTTACCAGTCGCCCTCAAAACAATTCTGAGCGATCTGTGCCAATCATTGAAAATTTTCCCAGTCAATTTGGCTCTTTCAAGATGACTCTTGAAAGCAACGAACACGGAGTTATCGGGTTGAGCCATTCTACAGAAAATAGAAAAGTTCAAACATTAGTATTTTCAATAATACTTATTCTCAAGAAAATATAATACCCATGGATATATTCATATAACCAACTTAATTTCCTTGAAAATCTAGGATCCAACTTTACATAATTCCACTACATCAGTTGATCTGCTAGTAGTGGAAGTACAAAAGATGGTAATCTGTCGTACAATAATTGGCAAACAAGTTTTTCAATTCCTAGATAATTTATGGGATTTACTACATATTGATTCATCAATATGTCACGTAAGCATGTTTATCCCATCTCATGCCTTAAGCTCTAGGTCTCACGCATCAGCTTAATTAAGTTGTCTAACTTAGAAACTGCAAATTAATCCATGTATGGTCTCACGCACACTCGGGAATTTACCTTGTCATTAATTTTGGTCCAGGTCTCACGCATACCCAAAATTAACTTCAAGTGTTCCTTATAGTTAGATGGCATGTAACTTAAATTTTAGGGTATTTAGTTTTTGATGTGACAAAAACATGCACAAAGATGCATGCACTCATCTTTGTATCATTAGTTTTCAAAATAATTTTTATGTACCAATTAGTTAAGAGTAAAAAAAAAAAAAAAAAAAAACTTTGTACTTGAGGTATTGGGTTCACCAATTAAAGAAGTACCAACAATTATCGCCCACATATCCTACTCTTACATGTTATTCGGATATTTGCCACAAAAGTGGCGCGTGGAATTGAGGTAAATCACCCTTAAGATGATAGTGTACGTAAATAGTGATATAGGTAAGTCGCAGTTGACGCACAAGCGGGACCGGAGAGCCGGTAGGAGCGAATCTCTTAAAAAACCCCTCTCCAGATAAACCCACCACACAGTTTGTCAACTTTGGTCCGCCTTTCACACACTATTGTACAAAAACATCAATCAAGCAAAAGTTTATGATCTTAGTCTTAAAAAATTAAGTGACAAAGTTTAGATCTTGCTAGTCTCGCCTGGGAGCAAATTACCGTGCGAAGCGAACCACTGTCGGCACATAAGACTTTGCAAGATCCTTACTTTATTACTTTATGTTTCACCATTATTAGTCCAATTTAATTTTCTTTAAAAATTACCCTTTTTATTGCTTACTTTAACATATCATATATAAAAAAAAACAATAAACAAGTAATTAAAAGAAAACAAACAATCAACTAATAATAAAACAATTAATTGTAAGTGAAACATCTAGCCACATGCAACCTTTTAAACAAATCCTATTAATAATCTATATGTGAATTATAATGTATAGAATCAATAAAACTCCCATTGGTTTTCGAGCTCATTGTACCCAATGGACCACAGTCGCCAACAATTGGCCGCGTAAGTTTTAATGATAATATACCACGTTGCACATAACCGATTCATTAATTTAATATATATTAGGTCTTCCCTAATTTTAGATTTATCTAAACATGTAGCAAACATCTAAACAATTTAATTCAAGTAATTTATCCGTGACTAATTATGCATGTATAGTCACGGATTCATGCATATCATATAGCAATTAGGTCACAAGATTCATAACACAACAATTGTTTAAAGACCTAGGGTTTCTAATTAATCACAATTAATTATGAAAAACACAAACCCTAATTAGGGTTTATGTAACAAATCGACACCCCCCCCCCAAATTAGGGTTAGGGTTTCGACTTTTTATTAAAAAAAACAAATTTTAATAATAAAACCCTAGAAAATAAAACATGTATAATCTAAACAATTTAAAGATACGTTTTTTTATTGTTTAAGTAATCAATTACATGTTATACATGGCTCGTGATGCCACTGTTGGAATTAGAAGACCATGACAATCATAAAACTTCATAATCAAAGTACACAAGTATGCGGAAGCGTGTAAACAAATAAGTATAACACATAATTATTAACTTAAACATAAATAGAAAACGTACCCGATGCACTTCAATAAATCTTGATTATGATTTAAACTAGATCAATGAATAACCCCTTACCGTTTTGTTATTCGATCTCTTGATAACAACAATAGTGTGTTGTTACCTCGTTCTTGTACACACAAACTATAACGAATAAGAGATTATGCAAGTAATAATAAAACACTTTGTTTTGGATGAACCAAAATCGACACACCCTATGTGTTAGGGTATAACGATCGGTCAAAGAGGAACAAGAAAAGAAAACAAGTTTAGGGTTATGTGTGTGTGCACAAAAGGTGAGAAACAAATAACCCTAAGCCTTGTATATATACTAGGTAATCTTGGAGGACATGTTTGAGTGGGATTGGGTCTCCCCATTCCCTTTGTCGACAGGTTCTACAAGCCCAAGAGGGTTTCCATATCCTTCTTGGCACTTAGTTTCACTCTAGTCCTTTTCTTTCATATTTAACGATAGTTAGTCCATACGGTTAAGTGCTAACGACCGTTTAGTCCGTTAAGTGTTTAAATAATTATATATACATAACATTTCACATATACAATTATTATACTCTTATTCTCGTTTGCATTGTGTGCAATTGATGAAGCGAAAAGTGTACCGCTTTTAAGGGGTCATTTAAGCCCTAAATCGTATTTATTTGATCAAATATTGCCCTAAATCGTTCCTTTTGTCATTTTAGGTACTTTTGAGAAGAAATCTGGAAAAGGAAGCATTTTGGTCGTTTTTGGAGCATTAAAGTGAAGAAAACGACAAAGTCTCAAAAATCGGCTAAAAGTTACCTTTGACGGCGTCAGGATTTACCCTGGACGGCGTCATGGCTTGGCAAGAAAAGGTGGATGTGAAATTTACTCATGATAAGCCAGTGAAAATTGCATGTGAATTCTGACGGCGTCACGCTTTAACCTGATCAAGGTCGTCACGGTATAATTTCAAGAGGGACGGCGTCACATTCAAGGTCTGACGGCGTCAAGCCTTGATAAGCCAGAACGGATTTTGGAGAGCTAAAGAGGGACGGCGTCAAGAAGGCCATCCGGGAACCCTAAAAGCGGCGAGGTGACGGCGTCACACTCCATAACGTGACGCCGTCAGATGTAAAAATCTATATATAGTTTTGCAATTCTTTGTCATTGGTGTGGAACTTAGTGTGGAATTTTTGGGAGAAAACCCTAAGACGATTTTAGCATCTTTTTTAAGGCTTTTTGCCTTGAGATCTTCCATGTTACATTGAAGATAAGTTATCAATTAATCATTCAATATGTCTATGTGTTGTTTGATTCTATCTTGTTCTTGTCTTTTGGTTAATATGTTAGGCTAGATTTATCTTGTGTTTGCTTAGATCTAATAAAACCTAGCTATTGATTATTGGTTATTAGTGTGTTATTAGTTGTATTGGATGATTGTTTATCTATGTTAGGCTTAAGAAAACTGGCTAACTTCCTATTCGGTAACTTGCTTGAACGTCTTAAGAAACATGAACCAAATACGTACTAAAGGTTTTTATGGTTGTATTTAATGCACAAGCGAATTCTAGTGATCCCATGTTAGGAGCTTCCTAGCCGGCTCGACATAGGAGTGAAGTAGGAGCTTGTAGAGTTGGGGAAGTACGTACGCCACCCCACGAATGGTATTAAGGAATACACCCGTCATCCACGCAACTAATACACACTAATCAACCGGTAAAATATAGTTAGGGAGTAAGGAAATCTAAGTGAACACATTTCTCTACACATAAGTTTTCACCAAATTTTTATTTTCAGTTATTTATTTTATTTGCATTTGTAGTTATTTGGGTTAGTTGACTAGCAACTAATTCCGCCCACTCCTTCAAACCCGAGATTTTACTTGCTTTCATAAAAACATAAAAAATACAAAAAAGAATCTTCCTCAACCCTTAGACCTATTAGAGTAGTTTTTCACACCTAATGAACACTATTCCCTGTGGAGAACGATCAATCCCCCGTACTTACCACTACACTATACTACATCGGTCAGGTACACTTCCTGGTGGGGTTGTAAGCCTCTTGAGATCCCTCGAGAGGTAAAACCTGTTGTAAGGTTGCAAAACCACGCATCAAGTTTTTGGCGCCGCTGCCGGGGAATAGTTATTGTTTAGGTTGAATTTTTATTTTATAGGTCTACTCACTAGATTCCTTTCTAGTGAGATTTTTATTTTCTTTTTCTAGGATTTCCTTTAGTCTATCTACTTTCTTTGTGTGTTTGTTCGTAATTGGTTCGTCACTATGGATAGGGAGATTAAGGCATTCAATGAGCTTAATGAGTTAATTGATAGAGAGAAGAGACTCGCCCGCCTTAGCACGAGTAGTGAGATTGAGCTTAGAGATGACTTAAGGTTAGTTCACAATTCCTCACCAATTCTAGAAGGATTAAGTCACCATAAGTTTATCTTTAAATGTCCTTGCCCCGCTAAAAATCGTAAGTTCCCATGGATTAGAAAGGGGGTTATTTTAATGTGAAGGTTCCATGCATGATTGGTCACATGTTTAGGGAGCATACCTATATTGATCTCAAGGCACCAATGAATTTCATGTCTAGGCTTTACTATAACTGGATCATGAGCAATGAGCTGAACCCTAGACAAGACCCGTATGACCCCAATCAGATGTGCAATTTTGTAGGTATAGCAAGTGGTTTACACGTCTTTATTGGAGATTTCGTTTACCAATGTGATTTTGTGATCCTAGAAGATATAAGGGGGATTATAGACCCGTATTTAGGCGAGATAGTTTTAGGAGAACCCTTCATAAGAACGTCCCAAGCAATTTATGATAAGGATGAAGGTAGTGTTACATTCTCCAGCGAAATAGGATACATCAAGTACCTGATGCCCCATAATGTGTCTCGTTTCTCTAAGTTCGAACCAAAATTTAAGGGCATTAAGGGCTTTGATGTCGATAATATCCCGGCACTCGAGGTTGATAACGATAACCAAGGAAGGGTTAGAGTTAAGTATTCGATGTGTTTGGCCTTAGGTCCGGAATACAAGTGGGATGAAAGAGTGATACAATGCTTTAAAACCATATTTTTTATGCGGAACGGAAAAACGTAGAACACGTGACTTTGAGTCTAGCTACAAGACTCGTTAATAAAGAAAAGCGCTTCTTGGGAGGCAACCCAAGCTTTATTTGCTTTGTGTGTTTATTTGTTTGTTTGTTTGATTTTATTTGCTTCCGTATGTATGTTTAATTTTTATTATTATTGATTCATGTTCGAAACTAAATTGTGAAAATGCTTTATCTTGTTTTTAACTTCGTCTTAACTACATATAAAGGTATTTTGCAAAAGATAAGTGTAAGGGAAATCCAAATCGGTTTATTAGAACACAAATGAACATGAATCGTAATAATAATAAATTAACATACATATTAGTATTTGTTTGAGTCAAATGCTTGTATCGAGTCATAATGATGTTTTGCAGGATTTCCAGGAAGTAAGGTATAGGTTTTTCCAAAATTTTTCCGGAAACGTAACATGAGGATTCTGTCAGATCATATCTGACGGCGTCAGGCTTTACAACCTGACGGCGTCAGGTTTAATTTTCTGAAAATTTTTGAAAGTTTTGTTTTCATAAAAAGTTTTCATTAAATCTCTAACTTATAATCTCCAGGAATCTGCAAAATTATCATTCCACAAGCATTATATCCTTATATATAGATTTATCCCGCCGATGTTATGCAGGTTTTCGTGTTTGTTTTCTCAGGTTTAACAGGTTATTTTGGACAAGGAAATGTTTTTGGATCAAGCTTATGGCGATGCATTAGTCATGGAGCTTCAACATTACTTTGGAAGAAGATCTAACCGTGTTACTTCATTATCCACCGAGCGAATCAGGGGAGTATTTGATTTCATTCTTTTACTTTATGCTTTTACATTTGTTATTTGAACATTGGGGACAATGTTCATCTTAAGTGTAAGGGGGGGGGGGGGGGGGTAAAAGTACGATTTTAGAGAATGCTATTACGCTTGATTTTTGTTTGTTTAATAGTAGATGTGTAATAAAACTGAGATAAATACCTGTTAGGGCAATTTTAGTGCCAAATTTAAAATTTTTTACAACATATAGGAGTGAAACTTTGATCTTAATGAGCGTCTCACGGATAGGAGTTATATGACTAGCACAAAAATCGTACCACTAAAAAAATTTTCCACCCCCAAATATGTGAGGTTCACCCCTAGAATTGGTAGGAAAAGCATTTATGCTATGATGTGTGTACCGGTAGCACTTAGATTTTAGAACTTGCGTTAGGACCATTCCGAGGCCACAAGTGAGACTACATTCGTGTAGTTTGATTTACTACATGATAAGAGGCATTAGGATTAACCCATTGTTTTACACCTGTGTTTTTGTTATAATTACATTGGCTACATTAGTCAAGTAATTCTCCCACACCCTTTGCGTTGTACTCATTTTTAGTACACGATACCCCTAGTACACCCCTCAGAGCCTATCTTTTCGTTTCGACCTTTAAGCATTTTACTTAAAGGAAGAATTTGTTTACACCCCACTAAAATGTACACCCAAATCGCCTTAGCCTACCTTGTATGCACTCATTTTCAGTGCATTATTGTTACAACATTTGTTTAAACCCAAGTTAATTATCTAGTTGATTACATGGTTGCTAAGTCGAGTCATATCCTTGTACATATTGTTTTGGGACGATTGGGACTCATGGGTAAAGTACTAGTGTAATGGAGTAATGGTGAAGAACATCATTTATTACCCCCATATGTGCTAAATATTTTAAAAGTACTCTAAGTTTTTCAATTATCTTAATTCGAGTCATTAGAATAGTTATTTGTAAAGTTATGTAAAAGTTCAAGTGTAAGGGGGATGCAATGCCCCTATGATGTATTATTTTGGATGGTAGGGCAAGAGTGTATGTCAAAAAAAAAAAAAAAAAAAAAAAAAAAAAAAAAAAAAAATACAAAAAAATGAGAAAAAGAAAAATAGAAAAAACATACGGACTACCATCCCGTTTCATTTTATGTTTATTTTATGTTTTAGTTATTTTGTTCTTAGCTTAAATCGAGTCGAGTCTTGGCTTAGCAACATTGTATAGTACATGTAATTAATCAAGATCTTTAACTCGCCACCAGTAAAATATCCCTTATCCAACAAAACCGTGTTTTCCTTTTCCCTACACCTAACGTTATAACTCATGTAAAAGCCCTCTTTGATAGTTTATCTTTGGTGCTTACGCCTAGTGGAGGAGGTTTTTGATCCTTTCCCAAGCCTATGGTAATCTATTTGCTATGACAGGTAGTGAGAGATATTATCCGTTTTCATTTATGAGATTTATTTTGATGACACTTGAGAGATGTGAGTATCTAAACACTACTTGTGAGGTGCTAGTTTGTAATCTCCGTGCTTATTATGATTAAAGTGGAACGAATATTTGTTGTAATTACTTTTATGTTAGCATTAAATGACCCCTAACTTGTATTTTGATTAGAATAAAAGCGCATTTGCTTGAGGACAAGCAAATCTCAAGTGTAAGGGTATTTGATGAAGCGAAAAGTGTACCGCTTTTAAGGGGTCATTTAAGCCCTAAATCGTATTTATTTGATCAAATATTGCCCTAAATCGTTCCTTTTGTCATTTTAGGTACTTTTGAGAAGAAATCTGGAAAAGGAAGCATTTTGGACGTTTTTGGAGCATTAAAGTGAAGAAAACGACAAAGTCTCAAAAATCGGCTAAAAGTTACCTTTGACGGCGTCAGGATTTACCCTGGACGGCGTCATGGCTTGGCAAGAAAAGGTGGATGTGAAATTTACTCATGATAAGCCAGTGAAAATTGCATGTGAATTCTGACGGCGTCACGCTTTAACCTGATCAAGGTCGTCACGGTATAATTTCAAGAGGGACGGCGTCACATTCAAGGTCTGACGGCGTCAAGCCTTGATAAGCCAGAACGGATTTTGGAGAGCTAAAGAGGGACGACGTCAATAAGGCCATCCGGGAACCCTAAAAGCGGCGAGGTGACGGCGTCACACTCCATAACGTGACGCCGTCAGATGTAAAAATCTATATATAGTTTTGCAATTCTTTGTCATTGGTGTGGAACTTAGTGTGGAATTTTTGGGAGAAAACCCTAAGACAATTTTAGCATCTTTTTTAAGGCTTTTTGCCTTGAGATCTTCCATGTTACATTGAAGATAAGTTATCAATTAATCATTCAATATGTCTATGTGTTGTTTGATTATATCTTGTTCTTGTCTTTTGGTTAATATGTTAGGCTAGATTTATCTTGTGTTTGCTTAGATCTAATGAAACCTAGCTATTGATTATTGGTTATTAGTGTGTTATTAGTTGTATTGGATGATTGTTTATCTATGTTAGGCTTAAGAAAACTGGCTAACTTCCTATTCGGTAACTTGCTTGAACGTCTTAAGAAACATGAACCAAATGCGTACTAAAGGTTTTTATGGTTGTATTTAATGCACAAGCGAATTCTAGTGATCCCATGTTAGGAGCTTCCTAGCCGGCTCGACATAGGAGTGAAGTAGGAGCTTGTAGAGTTGGGGAAGTACGTACGCCACCCCACGAATGGTATTAAGGAATACACCCGTCATTCACGCAACTAATACACACTAATCAACCGGTAAAAGATAGTTAGGGAGTAAGGAAATCTAAGTGAACACATTTCTCTACACATAAGTTTTCACCAACTTTTTATTTTCAGTTATTTATTTTATTTGCATTTGTAGTTATTTGGGTTAGTTGACTAGCAACTAATTCCGCCCACTCCTTCAAACCCGAGATTTTACTTGCTTTCATAAAAACATAAAAAATACAAAAAAGAATCTTCCTCAACCCTTAGACCTATTAGAGTAGTTTTTCATACCTAACGAACACTATTCCCTGTGGAGAACGATCAATCCCCCGTACTTACCACTACACTATACTACATCGGTCAGGTACACTGCCTGGTGGGGTTGTAAGCCTCTTGAGATCCCTCGAGAGGTAAAACCTGTTGTAAGGTTGCAAAACCACGCATCAGCAATCCCGAGGTCTCGAGTTCGAAACTAGACATTTACTTGTTAATATATTAACCATATTCCAACAAACTATAATATTCTTATTGGTCAATTGGTTCTTTTTCCTAGTCATTTGTTTTTTCTTTTGGATTTTCCTTCAATAAAATTTTACATTTATCTCTTTGACTAATTTTGTTTGTACAACTAAAGGCCCGTTTGGTTGGATACTATGGGAATGAGTCTATGACTTTGAAAGTTATTAATGGTGTTTGTTTTGTGGGCCCAGTAATGAAGTGAGTATATCATAGTCATAGATTCATTACACACCAATTTGGTGTATGTGAAATCCATTCCCGTGGTTCCCTCTTTTTTTCACTACAAAACTCAAATATCTATACACTTTTTCATACCATATTTTCTCATTCAAACATAAACAATCGTAATCATACACTTTTTCATATCCATTTTCATTCTACCCCATATTAAATCCGATACCCATTGTCATTCCTAGTAACAAACCAAACGGACCCTAAATGACTGATCCAAATTATCCATATAGTGACTGATCCAAATTGTACACCTTCTCTTTATTGCAACAACCAAAATAGATCCGTTCTCATAAAAGTAGTTTAAAATTCCCATCTCATGACTAAAAGCAGACATTCAGAATCACTTGCTGTTTCTCTCATAACAAGTCCATGACGAATGAAAATAACATTATTTTGGTACCAATGGGCTTGTGTCCCAATGGTACCTCTTGTTGCGTGAGAAGCTCCCCAACCAAATATTTGTGGGTTAAGTCCAGCTTAGGACATGTGAGATAGTTGTGGTTTATAATTTGTGAGATAGTTAGTTGCCGTTTTTTCTTTTAAAAAAAAAAAAAAAAAAAAAAAATCGTTTTGGTTTTCTCTACTTTTCTAATTTCCCATCTTAGGGTGGACACACTCTGTGACCAAAGCGACCTGGGTCACCGGCCGCCACGTCAGTTTTCTCTCTCCGGCGACCAGAAGCGACCGACCTGCCACACTCGGTAACCGGCTTTTTTTTTTTTTTTTTTTTTTTTTTTTTTTTTTTTTTTAATTCTTTAAATCAAACATTTTACTCAATTAACTTTTATTAAAACTAATAACAAGATAAAATTCATTAAAAAAATATAAACATTACATAAATTAAAACAAAACTACAAATGAAACTACGATACAGAAATTAAAATGAAACTACAAATGAAACTACGATACAAATTAATTGAAGGTATCATCTGAGTCTGGGTAACCATCTTCAGTCGAAGAGGAATCAGGTGAGAACCAACCCATTTCTCAGTTCTTCCTACGTTCTTCATCCTCCCTGGCTTGCTGCTCCAAACGAGCAACTTTCTCTTCTCTTTCACGTTGTTCAAACTCTAGGAAGACTTCCATATATATCTTGCTCCATTTGTCTGAGTTGTTCCTCTGATAAACCAAACGGATTTGGGTCTGGGTCGACAATCGGTGGATTATTCACCGCTTCGTTTTCCCGTGGATTGTTCACCGGTTCATGTGGTGGACTGAAAACCGGAAAAAAAATGTTCAGGTGGAGTATGGAATTATTCACGTGGAGGACTTGAAAATTGACAAGACTTAGCTTGGCGAGGTGGACTTGGAAATTGTTGTGAGAAATCTTTTTTTGAAAGACATTTTAAATTTGAGAAGTTTGGATCTTGAATATCTTAGTAGTCTGAATGTGTTTGTGTGGGAGAGGGGAATTGTTGAGAAAAATTTCGACGTTCAGGAGAGGGGAATTGTTGTGAGAAATCTTTTTTGAAAGACATTTGCAGTTTTGAATGAATTTGTGTTTGTGTTTGAAGGTGTTTGTGTGTGTTTGAATTAAGGTTGATATTTATAGTTGAAAATGTTGTTTTTTTTTTTAATATGTTTGTGTTTGGATGAATATGCAAGATAAACAATCGGTCAATGCATCGATCGATATTGAATTTACGTGCCAAGCGACCGACCCTCACATCCCAACTGACCCAATGTTGGATCGATCGCTTTGTGTTTGAGGTGGGGATCGACCGATTCTTTCCGTGTGAGTGTGTCTAGCCTTGTGCATACAGGCACTAGAGAAGTCACTTTATCATATCTCACAATAAAAGTGAAGTCACTTTATCATAATTATCTACTTTTAAAACTTTATCATCTATGTATGTTTCTATCTGAATGATTAAGGTATTGTACACCATCCATTATATATAGGAATCATTTGCACTAGTGGACCATGATCCTGCTTTAGGCAAAGATTATGATTACTTTGTTAGATTCTCATTAACTACACTTTACACCAATCAAATAATGATGTAGATGCAGCTGATTCAAAGCGACTAATTTTGAGTGTTTAAACCTAGAGATTTGGATCAGTCCAATCGATCCATGTTTAACCATATATGTTCACATTTGATGTTCCCAAGAAAATTAAAAGCAGAAACTGTTGACCCACCAACTCCTACACCTATGATTAAAAGCAGAGGAATAATGTGAACTTTGTACATTTTTTTTTTACCTTCTTTATCTATCTTAATTACCTACTCCGTATTTCATAACTTCTTTTTTGTCCATCATAAGTATTAGGTTTTATGATCAAATATTATTGGAACAGTCGACTTTTATATCTTTATGTTTTGTTTCTTGAATTTGCTTGAGCATTAGTCTCGGGCTCTTGGCGCAAATGCTAATAATGATTCAAACTTATGAATTAGTATCATTTTTTCAAGTCTATTGTTATTATCCTACACTTGGGATTTGCCGTTAGGGTAGTTTTTGTACACCACGTTCAAGAAGTTGATATAAAATGTGTGTTATATCTGCTTGGAAAACCATGAATATGTGGTTTTCATTGCAAAAAAGGAGAAACTTTTTAATTTATACACAAATAATTACATCAATTTTAATACAGTTTTTTAGTGTTTGAAATTTCAAATTAGTGTTAAATCACATGTGATATATTATCTGAATTTCAATACGAAAAACCGTAAAAAAATGAATATTTTTATTTCGTCGAAAATAATGAAAGTGCCCGTTTATAGAAAGATAATAAAATGCCCGCCGCAACGGTATAATTTGTTTTGGTTGACGATTAACGGTAAATGAGATATTTAAATCATAAAAAGATGAGCGTAATTGCATTTTTAATTAAACCATTAATTAATCTCCATGTTTTTCTAAATAAAAAATAAGTGATTGAAATTTGTCCCTTAGTATGTAGAAAACTTTTTGATATGTAAAAAATAAGTGATTGAAAATCAATCTCTCCTCAATATATAATGCGTCGTGAATCAATTCTTTCTCCAAACTAGTACAATGATTATTTTATTTGTTAAAATTATAAGTTTGAAGATAAGTAAACACAAAATGTAAGAAGAGGATATACAATTTTCCCAAATTTAATGGTCGAGATGATGAGAAAAATTGAATATGATACTTGTTTATCATGAAGTTAACTAGGCATACACTTAGTCACATATTATATGCAATGCCTATTGTTATATTATTATTTTTAGAATAAAAGAAGTAATAGAAATGTGTACGTGAATATATATATTCATATCGTAACAACAAACAAAAACAATGATATTAAATTCTGTCGAAATGAGGTATGAGTCACATTGTAACTGACAAATAAAATTATTAATATTTGGAGAAAGTAATTAAATAAATTACAAAGCAAGAAGGTTAAGAATCAAAGTTCATTATATCATTTGGTATTATTGTTAGACAATATAATATAACTAGTAAATATCTAGTAATATTGTACACAACACGAAAAATTATCAAATCCAAGACTTGACGACACGTTTTCTAATAAATGGAAATGTAAGGAATTAATATGCTCAAAGAGGAAAAACAAAGGTTTATATTTGGAAAGAATATGAAATGTTTAACTCAACGAAGGAGGGTAAAAGAGTCATAACACGGCAAACACTTTTTTAGTTAAACCCTAAAAGCGATCTAACTCTCTCTCTCTTGGGCGATTTCCGGCCTCACAATTCCACCATCCAAAGTGTTTAATTCTGCCTATCCCTTTCGTTTTCTGTTATCTCATCTTTGGGATTAATAGATCTACGATCAAGAATTCTTGGATTGGTGTGGGTTGTGGGGTCGGTCCTAACTGTTAATCATTAAAAATCGCTCTATCATTGCATTAATAAAAACGAATCCTCGCATTAATTTTCATATGATTCTACGTGGGTCGGTGATTATATTCTATATTCATACGATTCTACGTGGGTCGGTTATATTCGTTTTTGGTTTGCATTGGTATTTATTATTTTTTGTCTCCTACGGATTCTATATTACACGTGGGTCGGTGTTATTACCTGATTCATTATTTTACATCTGTTGCGATGGACAATATATCATGGTTGGTGGTTTTGCATGGGATCTTTATCGTGGGTCGGTTAATACCGGTATCTTTATTCATGCAATCTTGTGTGCCTTTGGGCGGTTATTGTTACATATATTAAGGCTGTTCTGCTTGTTGATCTGCAAGTCTATATGAACGTTCGTCATGATTATCAGTTTTGAAAGTGGGTTTTGAGAGAGTGTAAGTCAAGTTTTCTTAGGGTTCTTGTTCAAAAACCCTATGGGTGAATTGGTGGTTCTACGCTCGTTATTCCAGATCTGCATATGAATGAGGGTTGTTTGTTCGACCTCTTTTCAATTGTCTGGTATACGATCTGTATTGGACGTTAGGGTTCCATTAACCCTATTATTTGTTTGTGGTGCTGCCCGCTGTAAGTTAGGGTCGGGTGACCCTATTATTATGTTCTTGATCCATATTGCTCGTGTTTTCACTCTTATTTAGGCTATTATTGTATGCAAATTAATAATAGCAGTTGCAAGCTAGATCAGGATTTGATTAATATGGTTTGTTATGTCGTTCTTTGACCGGCAAATCATATTATGGAAGTCAAGTTGGGATATACTTGTGGAAGTCGAAGTGGAGCACCAAAATGATTTGAAGACTCATGTGTTGTACATGAGTAGTAATGTATTGTTCTATGAATTGTAATCACTTTTGGTTGTTCTCTTTGTTTTTAAGTTCTTTGTAAGTTATAAGAGTGGTTATGTCATTCTTATATAGTGGTTAGGTTGCTAATCATTTTTTTTGTAAGTGCCCATGTAACGGGCTGAGGGCATGGGATTCACCTATGTCAATTGTACTTCAATGTTTTTGGTGTAATGAATTTTACCGGGGTGAATTAACCCTTTTACCAAAAAAAAAAAAGAGTCATAACACCAAATCTTGAAAACCTAAAAGTAGTCACTACCCTTCAAAGATGAATATATTTTGCTCAAAAGGTCAGTGATACATAGGATTCATATTCTAAATCAGAGAAAAGGGTTTTTGTTCTACATACCTTTATATGTAAACACACACTACAAGAAAAACTGGATTTAGTGACAAAGCGAATATGGTCACTATCAGTATAAAATGGGTCACTAACACTGTTTAGTGACCAAAACCTGAGTGGTCACTTTTCGTCACTATAGCTCCGTCACTATTTTTATTAGAGACCAAAAATTAAAATCCGTCTCTAACCATTGACCATTATATGGTGGTCACTATATTTGTGACGATATTTTCTGTCACTAATTTTGGTCACTAAGAGTCGAAGGTGGTCACTGAATTGATAAATAGCGACCGATAACGATGGTCATAAAAGTGGTCACTGATTTGTTAAATATAACGAACCCGTTAACTCACCGTTAACCCCCATTAGTGACGATATGTGTGGTCACTTTGTGTTAAATTTAGAGACCAACTGGTGGTCACCACCTATTTACTCTCAAAAGCAAAATGGCGGTCACTTATTCAAACATAATTGCATTACGATATTCTAGCAATTTCACAAAATATATAACTGCGATAAATTGAAACCTACGAATTTTAACAACAAAGATATTTGGAACCGATATAACAATGTATCACTATAACAATGTATCACTATAACAATGTATCACCAGGTTTATGACATTACATGTTTGTGTACAGTAGAGTAATTTGTGCATCTATTGAAACCAAGAAGAAATAATGTTTGTGTACAGTAGAGTAATGGTAAACCAGTAGAGTAATGGTAAACCAGCAGACAGATTGCCATCACCAAACTGGGAGTTCATGTCTTGCATGAGTCCGTCTACCACGTTTCAGAACTGCAAAAGAAAGAATCAACAACAATAATGTCAAAATTCAACCGAAGTCAAATAAGAAGATACCTAATGTTTAAAAAAAAACCACTACAGGAACTAATGTTTAAGTAAGCTGATTTCAAGTATAATCTTGAGTAAATAAGCATTTTGAAACTAACTTACTGTAAAATAAGAAGATACATAGAACCTCACAAGTTAACGGAGCATGTATCATCAGCTTACAAATCACATCTTTGAAGCGTAAGAATAGTTCCATTTCAGGAACTAACAAAACTAATGTTTAAAACTATACAGTTCCATTTCATATATTACATCAAACCCATCCTAGTCACAGGCCATTTCACATATATAATGAGTCTAATTAACACAGTATAAATTGCATTCCTAATGCGCCTCATTACAGAAAGATTAGATGCCTAATTTAAGCAAACTTCCTAATTTAGGGCATGAAGTCATGAACAATATTAGTGATACTGAACCCTCAATGGTACTAAGGAAACTTTTTTTTGAACGGCATACTAATACGCAAACTATCTTAGTGTTTGGGATTGCTTATACAGTTACACACAATGTCATATGAAAAGTTATTATGTATCAGTTACCAGTTTCACGTTGTTAATTTAAAGACAAACACCTCATTTCACTCACAAATAATCAAACAATTAGTTCACATAACTAATTCCAAACGCTCCCTATATCCCAAAATTACCACTCTCATACCAAATCACACACATACACATAAATTTCAAAAAACATAACCAAAATACATACATTCAAAACAGCATAAACCGTATTCAGCCACATCAGATGCCTCAGCAGTAATCCTATATGCCACATCCCCAACCGAACTCCCCTTCCCTCCTTCAAAAAACCCCAACTCCCTCTTCAACACCTTCTCAAACACACTAACTCTCATCTTATAAACCAGGTCTATAAGTAATTACCATCAGTAAGTAATTTCTAATCTTAATAAGCAAGTCCTAAACAGCTCTATAAGTCTATAACTCAAACAAATAGCCAATATTAACGAGTGTTTATCTGATGACTTATGCATCTGTTCAGAATCTGTAACATACAGAATAACATACCACTACAAGAAAAGTGGCTTTTTAGGACCCTTTGTCTGGGACGGTATGACAATGGAGTCCTAAAAAACTGTTTAATAGGACATATGAGCGTTTAGGGTCCTTTTTAAATATTTGCTACTTAGGCGGTGTCCTAAAAAGTTATATAATAGGATGGTTGATTATTTGGGGTCCTATTATCATATAACTTAATAGGACACTTAAAATATGGATCCTAATAAATTACTTTATAAGACATTTAGTTGTTGGTGTCCCATTATGTGATAGTGTAATACGACACTTGATCACTAGATGTCCTATTATGACATAACCTAATAAGACCCTTGACACTTGGGTCTTATAACTTTAACCTTTATAGGACGTTTATTCATTATGGTTTTATTATAATACACCATAATAGGACACTTGAGTTTTGAGTCATAAGACATCAGTTAGTTAAAACGCTTATTCACAAAAGTTTTATTATAACAAAATTTAATAGGACCTTTGACACGTGGGTATTATAACGTTAACCTTTATAGGACGCTTATGTACAATGGTTTTATTATCGTACACCATAATAGGACATTTCATTTTTGAGTCATATAACATCATTTTTTTAAAACGATTATTCGCAAAAGTTTTATTATAACAAAACTTAATAGGACCCTTAAGACGTGGGTATTATAATGTTAACCTTTATAGGACGCTTATGCATAATGGCTTTATTATCATACACCATAATAGGACATTTTATTTTTGAGTCATAAAATATCAGTTTTTTAGAACGTTTATTCGCAAAAGTTTTATTATAACAAAACTTAATATGACCCTTAAAGGACGCATATTCATTATGGTTTTATTACAATACACCATAATAGGACACTTGATACATAAGTCATAAAACATTAATTATTTAGAACGCTTATTCGCAAACGTATTATTAAAACATAACTTAATATGACACTTGACACTTGGGTCCCATAGATTGATACACCATTATAGGACACTTGATATTTGAGTCATAAAACATTAGTTTTATGGAACGCTTATTAGCAAACGTTATTGATTATAACAAAAGTTAATAGGCCCCTTGACAATAGGGTCTTATAATGTTAACCTTTATAGAACGCTTATTCATAATGGTTTTTTTATGATACACCATAATATGACACTTCTTTTTAGAGTCATAAAACATCCGCTTTTTATAATGCTTATTCATATTAAGTTTTATTAAAACATAACTTGATGTGACACTTGACACTTTTGGGTCTCATAAATTCATCCACCATAATACGACACTTGAAATTTGAGTCATAAAGTATCAGTTTTATAGAACGCTTACTTGCAAAAGTTTTATTTTAACAAAACTTAATAGGACCCTTGACACATGTGTCTTTTAACATTAACCTTTATAGTACGCTTATTTGTTATGGTTTTATTATCATACGCCATAATAGAACACTCACTACTACAAAAAGTCTCATAAACACCCATAATAGAAACCGGTTATATAATAACCAGTCCCTATTCTAAAAAATAACAGGTTTGGAAAGTGTAAAAAACCAGTTGTCATACAATAACCGGTCTCTATAATATAAAAATGAAGAAAAACCGGTTCTGCAATAAAAGACCGGTCTCTATAAATACGCAAAGACATTTGTTTTTGTTTTTTGTTTTTTTTTTTTTTTTTTTATTTTAAAGATTTTAGTATATTTCCCTTATAGACACCGGTTTTTTAATATTCAAACAGATGTCAAAAGCTTTGGTCTAAAATAACACGACAATCGACTTGGCCTGCAGCCTCTTGATCTCTAATCATCACTAGCGTGATTCAAAACAATTGAATTACATTATATTGAAGTCGAATACACAAGTAAAATTCACCTTAAATGTAGGTAATTCTTCTTAAGAGTTCTAAAACGATTAAATGATCAAATACACACAAACACTTTTAATAGTTGTACTTTTGCAAATTAAAAGTTGTAGATCATAGTGTAGCCAATCATTTTTAATCCAAAGAGAATCACCTTTAAATAATACTAATAATTATAACTGGGTGAAGAAACTAATTCGGAACACACCAGCTCCTAGCTTCGCTCTTAGATCCTTATGAAGAATCTTTCCAGATGGAGATTTAGGGATCGTGTCAACAAAGAACACACGGTTAATTCTCTTGTAGAATACAACCTGCAAATCATAAAGATGTCACGGTTAAAATCATATCTAATGAAAACGAACGAGCCTTGCATTTTGGACAACGGACTAAAACAAATTCAATTCAAACATGTTAATGTTTAGATCAAGTAAAACCCGGTTGGTTTGCTTTGATATGTTGTTCACTTGAGTACTCTTTAAAGACTTGTTAACCATTCAGTTTGTTTGAATTGATTCATTTCAGCTTATATATTGTACCCTTGACTAAAACATTGGATATAACCATATTGACCCATTTTACCTATAAAAGATGGTCTTACTTATTTTGACATGTATATAGCACTAATTGACTTAAATAAAAACACAACAATTAACGAGAAACATCATGTTTTTGTTAAGAAAGGTCACCTGTTTTGAGACGAATTGCTTGATTTCCGCTTCTGTGACATTTGATCCATTCGATTTCACAATAAAAGCAACAGGAACCTCCCCTGCACCCTCATCGATCATTTTGAAAAAGGAATATTTTTAAGCTTCAAAACCAATAATAATCCCTTACACTAAGAAACATAATATAAATGTTTAGTACTTACGGGACAACAGCAGCGTCTGATATTTCAGGATGTGTAAGCAACAACGCTTCAAGCTCAGCGGGAGCAACTTGAAACCCTTTATACTTAATCAATTCCTTCAATCTATCAACAATGAAAAGCTCGTCATCGTCATCAATGTACCCAATATCACCAGTATGCAATCATCCGTCCAAACGTTCTCTTTGTTGCTTCAGGGTCATTTAGGTAACCTTTCATGATTTGATCACCACGAATGCAGATTTCACCACGTTGGTTCCTTGGAAGTGAAGCATTAGTTTCTGGGTCGACAATCTTCATATCAGCATTACGGAAAATTGTTCCACATGCTCCTGATTTGATCTCGAATGGCTGTTTAGCGAAAGCTAAACACATTGCTAGCACTGGTCCTGCTTCCGTCATACCGTAACCCTGGAATTGGTATACATAAATGATTATTACGAACACAATAACTCTTTTGAAAGTACTTTACATGGTTGCATAAAATTCTATTTTTAGCAATCAAGTTTTTTTATAAAAGCTATAAATCTACTTTGTTTTTAGAGGCTAAAAAGTGTGCTAAAGTTAAATGTCAAACAAATTATTTACCTGTCCAAGCTTAGCAATGGGGAACTTGCTCCTAACGGTATCCTCAAGCTCTTTCCCTAACGGAGCAGCACCCGACATAACCGTCCTAATTGACGACAAATCATACTTATCAACCACTTCTTCATTTTTCGCAATCGCTCAGTTCACTTCATTACAACAGTTGAGAATGGCGCGACTCTATCACATAATTGCTTCTAGTTATACAAATTTCATGCTCTGCTCAATTTAGTATAAATGTATAATATTTTTACTTTCAATAGTTGCCAGGTCTCATATTTTTACTTTCTCCTACCAGTCTTAGGATAAGAATATTGTAATGTAATAACAATAAAGCAAACTACTCAATCACCAGAAGGTCAAATAACTAAGTGATTAAACTCATAAAAATTTTCAAAACAAAACTAAACCACCTCTCGACAACTTCTGCACTCGACTCACTCACACTCCCCCTCATCTTACGCAAATACTCATAAACCCTCCCTTCATCTCCAACCTCCACACTCACTCTCAACAACCCATTAATCTCACTCTTGTCCAAACACAACCAATTTCTCAAAATCTCCTCCAAAGCAAAAATATGTAATTTATACTATCAAAAGCATATGAAAAGCTTACCAGTTGTACGTCCACTGGCATAAAGAGACAGAACAGCCTGGATGGCAACATCTATAGCAGTGGTGTGAAACGTCTCAAGCAGTGGTGCCATCTAACAAACACAAACACAAACACAACAAACAACAAACAAATATTAACAAACAAAGTTAAAACAAAATATATACAAATTAACACACAAAATTAAAAGAAAAAACATACCTTCAAAACAAAAATAAAAATAAAAAATAAAAATACGGAGGGGATGGTGGTTCACGGGTTGAAGGTGGTTCGGGTAATAGTGGTGTTGAAGTTGGTTGTGGTGGTGTCGAATGTGGGTCGATCAATAAAGAAGAAGAAGAAGAAGAGAAGAAGAACAGTGGGTTTTTTTTTTTTTTTTTTTTTTTTTTTTTTTTTTTTGGATAAGAGAGTTGGAAAGAAAAGGATATATGGGTATGGATACAAAATAAGGGACGAGAATATTTTTGGTGAAAATATTGGCGGTCAATTTAATTTTTGGTGAAAGTTTTTGGGGAAAAAAAGGACCAGAATGTCGTCCCTTTTTATTTAACTTTTGGTGGAAATTATTGGCGGGCTGTTTAACTTTTGGTGTGAAAATTTTGGGAAAAAAAAAGGGACGACAATCTCGTCCTTTTTTGTTTTTCTTTATTCTCTATCTTCATCTTATGCATATTAAAAATGATTTAAATTATTTAATTAATATTAAATAAATTAAAAATGATTTAAATTAGTTATAAATTATTAAAATAAATTAAAAATTATTTAAATTAGTTTTAAAATTTTTAAAATAATTCTGATCCCGAGAACCTGCTCCCGATTGGTTATATTAGCATGCATAACGAATGAGCCGAGATGATATGGTTGTACACGAGATGTTAAACGAATGAGCCGAGATTATATGGTTGTACACGAGATGTTAAACGAATGAGCCAAGATGATATGGTTATACACAAGATGTTAAACGAATGAGCCGATAAATTATGAAACTCGTGCTCAACAACAAAGTTCCAGCTTATATTGTTCTAGTTTGAAAAATGCAATTCCTAACTCTGGGCCAAGCGTTAACCACGATGCCTCACCAGGCGTAAATAAAGTAGTTTATTTACTCGCCTGTCTCGTTTAATGAATGGGCCGAGTTGTTTCGTTTGCTTGTCGAGTTGTTTCGTTTAATCTGTTTTGTTTGCTTGTCAAGTTGTTTCGTTTAAGTCTATATGAAATGATCCGAGATGTTTAACGAATGAGCAGGGATGATATGGTTATACACGAGATGTTTAACGAATGAGCCAAGATGATATGGTTGTACACGAGATGTTAAACAAATGAGCCGAGATGATATAGTTATACACGAGATGTTTAATGAATGAACCGAGATGATATGGTTGTACACGAGATGTTAAACGAATGAGCCGAGATGATATGGTTCTACACGAGATGTTAAACGAATGAGCCGGGATGATATAGTTGACACGAGATGTTAAACGAATGAGCCGAGATGATATGGTTATACACGAGATGTCTAACGAATGAGCCGAGATGATATGGTTATACACGAGATGTTTAACGAATGAGCCGAGATGACTATGGAGCTCTATACAATGCTAATGACTATAGAGCTCTATACAATGCAAGTATTTATAGGAAAACAAGGCATGATATTGTTGAGCACCTTTGTCGTATTATTTTTTCTATATCGAAGCCGTAAATACGATCATATTGATTACGTTTTAACATCAAAATTATTTATGATAAATAGTAATGTATTGATTTTGTAAAAAATTTAATTTATGTAATTTTTAAAATTAATTTTTACACTAACCTACAATTTTAAAGCAAAAAAAAAAGGTAATAATAATAAAAAAATACACGCAGAATGGGTCGACATTGTCGTGCCATTCTGCTTTTAAAAAAGTTTTAATATTATTTTTAAATGCAGTTTGGGTCGACAATTTTCAACTCCTTTTTGACTGCCTTTTTGGTTGAACTTTTTGGTTGAAAAAAGTGTGGGGCATGGTCAATATTTGGGTCGACAATGTCGATCGAAAATGTTTACACGTAACCCTAACCTAACTCGATTAATTTTATCCTAAAATGGAAAGGTAACCCCAATCAATTCCATTAATTACAAAAAAGTGTAAAATGATTTTTACATACAAACTTTCCCCGGGATCATTAAGGCTTGAGTATTTTCAAACTTCTACAAAACCAATCTCCGGTAGCTCAAAAACAGCTCGACTTAAATCGATTAACTATATCCTAAAATGTAAAATTAACCCAAATCAATTCCATCAATTACAAAAAACTTGTTAAAGATGATCTTGACGTACAAAGCCGCTCGATGTCATTAAGGCTCGATTAATTTCAAACTTCTACAAAAACCGATCTCCGATAGCTCACAAACGGCTCGACTTAGATCCATCAATTTTATCCTTAAAAGTAAAAGTAACCCCAATCAATTCCGTTAATTACAAAAACATGTTAATGATGATGTTGACGTATGAAGCCGCCGTAATTTCAAACTTCTGCAAAACCGATATCTAGTAGCTCACAATCTGCTCGACTCAGATCGATCAATTTAATCCTTAAAAGGAAAAGTAACCGTGAACAATTCCGTTAGTTACAAAAACATGCCGCCCAAGATCATTAAGGCTCCATTAACTTCAGAATTTTACAAAACCGACCTCGAGTAGCTCACAAACAACTCGACTCAGATCGATTAATTTTATCCTAAAAAGTAAAAGTAACCCCGATCAATCCCACTAATTACAAAAACATGTTAACTTCTAACTTGTACAAAACCGATATCGAGTAGCTCACAACAGCTCATCTCAACTAAAATGAGTCCGTTAACAAAAAAAACTATCTCCAAATAAATTTACAACCATTGAAAGCGGGAAACACAATTTAACAAAGTGGGAACTTTCCCCAAAAAAACCACCCCCAAAAAATCACAAAACCCTAACCCTAACTCAATTCAATCCAAACCAATCAATCAATCAATTCGCCATGACGCGTAAATCAAAACCATAAGACGAATACTCATCAGAAGAAGAAGAGGAGCAGATGCACGATGTAGTTGAGGAGGAAGACGAAGAGGAGCTCGAAGACGTTGTGAAACCTGTTGATTCTGATGATGAAAATGGTGATAATGAACCGGTGAATGATGATGAAGACGAGGCTTGTGTTTTTGGTTTAATTAGGGTTTTGGCTAGGTAATAAAAAAAATGATTACTTTATTTTTTGGGTGACTACTAAAACGGATAACTAAAGTTTGTACCCAAACCACACCGCCTCAAACAAGATCTGCTCCTCAGGTTATATGATCCTTGTTTCTTCAATTTTTGGTATATTTGGTTTCTATGTTTCTTCCTCTTTTTGTAAGAATTTGTTGATCTTTATCCTTGATAACGAGGTTAAACAGGCGCCTGTCTCGCACTTTCTGAACCACCATGACTCCCATAACACTAACCAGAATCACCACCACCACCATTGTAATCTTCTTCTTCATCCACAACCCACCACTCCCACCGCCTCCTACGCTGCAGTTGCTTTGCGGGTGTCCCTTCATTCCCATAACAAATTTCACTTTGTTTGTGTATTTTTGTAAGCTTGTTGAGTAGAGTGTGGAAAGGATATATTTCCACATTAATGGGTCGTCACAGCTATCTTAACTGTCTTTGATTGATTGATTGTAGCATAGCATTGCTAAATGGAGAAATTGTAAGGTGCTGCTTTGTGGCAGGTAGACTTTGTGTTTAAGAAAAAAAGTGAGAAGTTAGCTGAAAAATGTGAAATTTTTACAATCACTTGCGAACTGTACTAACCATTTACTTTCTGTCTTTTTGTAGTGCTTGATGTTGTTTATATAGTTCGGGATTATTCGTGAGTACAATGGCAAGTTGATTGGTCTTTACGTTTCTGATGTGCAGAAAGGTAAAAGAACAGGCCGGCCAAAGACATGGATATATCGAGATAAGGTTACAAACAAGCCTAACGGAGATGCTACAGTAAAATACAAAGATCCATATGTTGCACAAGCTGCTGTAGAATGGTTTAACAATAAGGATATTTATGGGACGATAATTGAAGTTTTAATCACAGAGTAAAAAAACTCGCATACTGTGATAGCACCACTTGTTGAACCAAGTGTAGTCGCTGATATTGTACCGGTTGAAAGTAGTCAGGACATGACTGAAAGTGGTGAAATGGGTAGAACACGTGGTGATGCTTCCGGAAAAGCTCCACCAAAAGCATTGCAGCAAGATGGTGACTGGATGTGTCCGAATACAAGGTCTGTGATATGACATTGGTGAGCTGCTTATTCCGGCTATAATTCAAAGACTGTATATTTTTATGTTTGTTGGTTATTTATCATACGTGATGCTTTGGTGACAGTTGTACGAATGTCAACTTTGCATTTCATGGTGTATGTAACCGATGTAGAACTGCGAGACCTGCTGGTGCATCAGCTGGCGGCGCTGGTGGTGGTGGGGTAGGGGCCATGGTGAAAAGCTGAAAAAGTAAGATGCAATAAATTCCAACTTGTCAATAAAATTCTTAAATGCATCTCAATAGCCTTACCATATTATTTGCAGGATGATGGTGAGATGTATGATAAATTTAGAAACCTCAAGAAAAAGTTTCATGTCAAAACACACCAAGCTGAAGTTGGTCACGTCTTACCTGGAACCCGGTGTGCTGGATGGGAGGTTGAGGAGATAGGTATCATATTTTTGTTTAATTTAATAAGTTTTTAGTAAATAACAAGAATAGTATCTGTGGTTTGAATTTATAAATGTTCAATCGCTGATACTAATTACTAATTTGGTCTCTAGAAACACTATTTGCTTTCATATTTGGTAGGCCAAAAACAAAATTAGTTGTATGCTTGATGGACCAAAATCGGAATCAGTTACATGCGTGGTACTCGAAGGACCAATTGAAGAAAACAGCGTTACAGGGACTATTGTGTAATTAGTATGAGAGACCAATTCTGTAATCTTCGCCAACCACACCGCATTTAGGTAATATGTTCTTAATTTTTGTTATGTTTCAATTAGCTAAGGGTACGTAATAAGAAATAGTTTTGTAATCATACACGAACCATTTCAACTAATTTGTGCGTTAGAAAAAATGTAAATCGATCATGTTTGGAAAATTGGAAGTATGTTATAGGTTAACCTATTAAAATGAATCATGGTCTAAATGGGTAATGAAAAGTCTT
This sequence comes from Artemisia tridentata subsp. tridentata, assembly GCA_021014915.2. Taxonomy (NCBI): domain Eukaryota; kingdom Viridiplantae; phylum Streptophyta; class Magnoliopsida; order Asterales; family Asteraceae; genus Artemisia; species Artemisia tridentata. The sequence goes on along the minus strand of CP139505.1, from coordinate 434,491,269 downwards.
TTTTAAATGGCAGATAAAATGATCATCCTTTGAGTTTGAATAGAGCAATGTTTTTTTCTTATGTGGACATATATTCTACATATCTCCAATAATGTTATATGATTTTTTATTTAGTGAGAAAGCTTTTTCTGACTTTTTCTTCCCGTAAACTTGCAGCCCCAAGCCAGAGAAAAGGCTGAGAATGAAGGATTTGAAATCAGTATTGCTAAGACTAGCTTCAAGGCTAACACTAAAGCCCTTGCTGAAAATGAAGGAGATGGAATTGTTAAGGTAATTATGTGTTTTGAAATAGATTTTAGAAACATTTCTCCCGAATTTGATTTCCCTTGTTATGGTAAGGTTTTTGTGACCTCAAAGGGAATTTTTTGAGTCAGGGATTACACATTGCTACAAAATTTGCGTCTTTCTGTTAATGATTACATATTGCTCAAGTTGTTTGCTTTTCCTGCAGATGATATGTAGGCCTGATAACGGAGAGATCCTTGGGGTTCATATATTTGGTATGCATGCTGCAGACCTCATCCACGAAGCATCGAATGCTATCGCTTTAGGAACACGTATACCGGTTTGTATTTATCTTCCATTGGTGTTGGATTCAATCTTACCAGTTCCATCCTTTTACCTGAAAGTTAGTTGGTTTACACGTTACTATATTGACATGCTTCTACTATCCTATTAGAAAATTATTACTATATTGAACTTTTGCTCAGCATGGGATTATTCTTCCTGGATCCGGACTTATGCTTTGTATTTGAAGGAGAGGCTGAATTGCTTCCATATCTTGAAGTACGATGTCGAAACAGAACGTATAGTAACATTACTTCTGAAGTGCTACTTTCTTACTTTTTCGAGTTATGAATCAAGAAAACATCAGATATTTGCCGCAATTGAAGACTGTGTTGGTGTAACAATAGCATGGCCTTGTCCCTTTATCTCGGTATGTCTTTGTTAAACTTGTAATACCAATAATTTTAATAACATGGAACATAATGCTTATACATGGATGTTTATTTGTAGGTGGTCCGTGAGGATTGAGAAAGGATGCATGATGACCCCGGACTAAGCTTCTTGTTGATTTAATTTCTTGTTTAATGTTACAAGACTTTATGTTGGATAATGTTTATACCTTATTTATGTTTAGTGCTTTTGTTATGACAATTGCTTATTTGAAATACAATTTCGTTTTATTCATTTAATAATTAGTTGATCTTTTATTCATATCGTAATAATAGAGTGTGCATGCTGAAAATAGCGTCCTATCATATGACTTGTCAGGACTTTGAAATTGTCCTATTAAACTTATTAACCGTCCTAACAATAAACTTTTAAGGACGCTTAACATTGTAAAAGTGTCCTAATATGTTGTTATTAGGACGTTATTTAGGTTGTTAATAGACATTTTATACGACCAAAAAATTGGTTTCATAATCTTCTTTGAGATATTAGAACCCTTTTCTTGGTGCTAAAGTAGCTATAATGTTACATGATAAGCGTCCTAACAATTATCTTTTAAGTACGCTTTTATGTGTATCAAAAGATTAAAATTAGGTAACCACATGTTAGAACATTGTAAAAGTGTCCTAATATGTTGTTATTAGGACGTTATTTGGTTGTTCATGGACATATTATGCGACCATAAATTTGGTTTCATAATCGTATTTGGGATATTAGGACCCTTTTCTTGGTGTTAAAGTAACTATAATGTTATATGATAACCGTCCTAAGAATCAACATTTAAGGACGCTTGTATGTGTATCAAAAGATTAAAAGTAGGTTACCACATGTTAGAACATTGTAAAAATGTCCTAATATGGTTTTATTAGGACGTTATTTGACCTATAATGCGACCATAAAATTGGTATCATAATCTTATTTGAGTTATTAGGACCCTTTTCTTGGTTGCTAAAATAGCTATGATGTTGCATCATATGTGTCCTAACAAACTTTTAAGGACCTTTTTAAGTGTTTCAAAAGATTAAAAGTAGGTAAGCACATGTAAAAACATTGTAAAAGTGTCCTAATATGGTTTTATTAGGACGCTATTTGGGTTATTCATAGTCATATAATACGACTATAAAATTGGTTTCATAAGGTATTTGAGATATTAGGACGCTTTGGACCTATTACGACCGCCTTACATGAAACGCTTTCATCCTTGGTCCTATTAAATGAAAGGTCCTAAAAAGTACCATTTTAGGACGCTTATGGGGGTCCTAAAAAGCCACTTTTCTTGTAGTGTACATACTAACAAACAGATGACTTATGCACTAAACCTAACCTAAATTCAAACTAATATACACACAGATCATGAATCTGTAACATACATGAAACACAAACTAATATACAAGTAGATCGCAATGACGTGCTTAAAATACGACCTAACATGCATTAGATTTCTGCTTCTTGCTACTCACTACTTGCTTCTCAATAATCTCCTCTGCATCTCTCTTGCCTGAATCGTGTAACACACTCATAAGCACACTAAAAAAATACTCAGCATATCTCACAATAACTCAGCATATCTCACAGATATACAGATTCGGGTCTCATGAACCCTAATTTCAAAAGTTAACCAAACATGAAATTGACTCATGAACACCATGAATTGTAAAAAATATCAAACTCAGATAATTTCACGACTACTTGTATATAGATAGTATTCAAGTTATTTCACGACCGCTTCTATAAAACGGAAGACTTAAACAAAATAACGAATCTAAAGTACTAGTTAGCAGCTTAAGGCAACACACGAACTAGTTCATAACTACAGAATACGCATAATGCACAAACAAAATATTACTAAAAAATACACACAACTAAGTCAGGCATTTCGTCAAACACTTGATCTGCACATCCAATCCACAATACTTTTAGCAAAAAAACACACACAACTAAGTCAGGCATTTCGTCGAACAGTTATTCAACACAAACAAAAAATTAATCACATACTATGAATACTTAAGCTGAATAAACACAAATAAGCTAAACATACAAATGAGCATTAAGAGTTGAACGAATAAGCTACCTCAGCAACAGCAACAACTGAACGCCTCAACCGATCTCACCACTTCACGAATCTAACTAAACACCTCAATCGATCTCACTTCGCTTCACGAATCTAACAAAACATTATATTGAGATTATTAGGGCACAAAACTAATAAAGTGATCGATAAAATGATAGGAATTGAATTCAATGAATAAATACAAAGTCGTGTGGTCGTTTGTAATAATTAGAAGGCGTGTGGTTACCTCTTAACTTCTGCAATCATTAGAAGGCGTGTGGTCGTTTGTAATATTCCATCTGAAGGAGATGGTGTTGGATTAAAAAAAGGAGTGCGGGTGTTTGGGTTTATTAAATTGGTACTGTTGAATTAAAAAAGGTGTGAGGGTTTATCGTGTGAGAAAATGATAAGGATACAAAAGATATATGATATCGTATATAATACTGATTCATTGTCGTTTTTAGTTGGTTTTTAAATGGAACAAGTTTAAATATATATTTTTTTTATTGATTTGAAATTTTTGCAATATTTCATATGTATGAGCATTCATTTTAGTTATTCATCTTGCGGATATTTTAAAAATTCTCAGTCTGACCGACTTATGCTTGCGTAAATTTCATAATTTAATGAACACTAATTTTAGTTTGTAATATATATAGTTATGTGACCACCAACCAAACGACCTTTAAATTTTATGGTATAAAATATAGAGGTCAATGTTTATTTGACCACAATTTATTGTCTCAATATTTTATAAATCAGTGACCACCAACATTAGTCTTTAATTTGAAAACCTAGTGACCACTAATATTTGGTCTTTAAAATCTAGGGGTTAGGGTTAAAGTTTAGGGGTTAGGGTTTTAGTTTAGGGGTTAGGTTTATGTGATCACTTTTTTTGTCTCAATATTTGTAAATCAGTGACCACCAACCTTGGTCTCTAATTTGAAAAACTAGTGACCACTAATATTTGGTTTTTAAACAAGTGACTACCCACCTTGGTCTCTAATAATTGTTGTCTCAATATTTTATAAACAAGTGACCACCCACCCTAGTCTCTAATTTAGAAACCCAGTGACCATTACTTTTTGTCTTTAGACTTAAATTACATTTTTTTCGACAGTGACCACCACTTTTGATCTCTAGCCTAACATGGCAACTTAATATTTAACTGAAAATATTATATTTATGGTTTAGGGACTATGTGACCATTATTTGTCGTCACTGATACTTGTCATTTGTGACAACTTAGTGACCACATTTTGTAACGGTCACTAATTCTGTGGCAATGACAAAAATGCAGTGACGACAAATATATTGGTGACTAAACTATGTTAATAGAGACCAAAGCATGAGTGGTCACAAAATAATTGGTCACTAAAGGCATTTTGTCTTGTAGTGACACTTTCCTAAAAGTAGCCACTACCCTTCAAATTTCAGTTAAAAAAAACCGAAACCTGTTGTAAAGAGGATCGCCAGTTAAACGTACATCATACCTCAGTTTTCAACATTGTTTGGCTTTCTGAATAATGCTATTCTATAAGTATGTAACTTTTTTTTACTATTATATGTGGCAGATAGCGTATGTATTAGGTACAGAAGACTCTATGGTGCGTAAAGGCCGAAAAAAGATAATTCGTAGTTTATCACAAAATGAACTTGCCAGCCTTTCAAATGGTTATTCGCACCAAGTACAGAAGTTCCATAAATTGCTACAGTCTAGGATTCCAGAATCAATGTAAAACTATAAACTCGGTAAGAATTCATTTTGGTTTATGTGAAAATCAACACTGATGATTAAAGTTAAAACACGTCTTAGATTAATTATCAGATCTTAATATTGTATGTAGGTGCAAGGTGGCGTGACATTCTTCATTTTCATGTCTGATCAAATAGTCAAATAAAGTCTCAGCGTTTCAACGTCTAGATTTATACTGTAATGTTTCCTTTTGTTAATCTTGTGTATTAAAGTTAAAACACGTCTTAGATTACTTGAAGTGAGGGTTAGATTCGTCATTTTTCAATAATATCCCGTACTTTAAGACACAAAGAAAGCAGTACCTTTTATTTTCTTGCTTTCTGGCAAATAAAGAAATACAATTAAAGTTACTATAAATAGAAAAAAAAAATTATTGCTTTCTGGCAAATAAAGAATTTCAATAGTTATGTTCTTCCATAATCTTTTTTTCTTAGTTCGTATACGCTCATAAAGTTACTAATAGATTCTATATTAGGGGTGTAGTTGAGTCGATTCAGCTCGCGAGCTAGTCGAAATTGACACGAAAGTTATTTGATCTCGACTCATTCTAAGAAATGAGATGGTATGAGCTAGAAACACTGTGATTTTTGGGCTTTTATTTCTTTAACTAATTAATAAAATACTAAAAAGTGAAAGTATAAGGTTTGCACCTGTCAGAAAAGGTAAAAAAAAAATTGAAAATTGACTCTTTAGTCATCAAAACCTTCCTTCAAGAAATATCTTTATGTTTGTTGCGTATATAGCAATTTTTAGCGACTAATAAAATTTATAATTTGCAAATATTGTGTTTTAATAAAAATGGTCAATTTCCTTGTTTGGTACGTGGATTATTTCAACTTATTGCTAACCTAAATTTCAACAGTCTTAAAAACCTAAATTTCGGTTTAGTAAAAATTTCTTGGAATGAGCAAATACTCAACTTTAGTCACATTTAACTTTAAGGTAATCATTTTGTTTATTAAATGTATTGAAGTTGAAAACTTGTACATGCTATAATTAAACTTATGTTCGTGAATATAGAATCAAGTCAATCAACTACACGTTACAATATATAGATCGAAGCTAAAGTGCAAGTGTGGTACATATTGAATTTTCGTCTTTCACATCCATTACACAAAATATGTATATGATAATTTACGACCATTTAATCATTGGTCAATCGTATCTTCCGCGTATTACTTGTGAAACCCTTTAGTAGAGTAAACAACAATTACTCCATAAAATAGCTAAAGACAATCTAAAAGCGATCTTCATAGTTTCACGTCCAAGTAATAATAAACTTATACTACATATTAGAGGCGACGGTGTATATTATCGTCAATTTGTGTGTACGCATTTATTTGTGAAGAAAGTGAGAATGGAGTAAGTTTGTAGATTAAATTGTAATTAATTATTCTATTTAAAACATTGCATTGTCTTTTATAAGTAATGATATTTTGATAAAATAGCATTACTTGTTTTATAAGTTTTATCATGAAAAATTTTGTTTTCTCTTTATATGTAACAAAGATCTAGAGATTTTGTACATGAATATAATATGATAGATATTTGTTTCAAACAAACAACTTGATTATATAACAAATCTATCAATTTTGGTTTATAAATAAGCAATGTTGTGCACACCAACATAGGAGAACCGATTTTACATTCTTGAAAGGTTACTCATCCATCCAAATTAATAGTGAAACATCTAGCAAATTTTACAAAACATTTAAAAAGGATCATTATAACACAATGCATATATATTCTGTTACATCCACATGCTGACCCACTGGTTTTATTTTGTTTTATTGTACAGAAGGGAAAGACATACATAGAAATGTAAGTACACATTTACACAAGAAAGTAACTGGGTGTTTGTTTAAGCTTAGGGCTTATTAGCTTATTTAATTTCGGTTTATATTATACAAGTTTTAATTTTTTGTCTTATTTTCAAACTTGTGGGATTATTGTTAGAGTTTATGGATAATAATTAATATTCGTATGTCCAGTTTCGAACACGAGACTTCGGGATTACATACAATAAGTAAGAGTCTCAATAGTTTGAATAATTAAATATAGTTTTATGATTTATTTATTCATTTCACAAGTAAACACTTAACGGTAGTTAGTATTTAACGGGGTTTAGTTAACGGTCGTTAAATATTAACTACAAGGACTAAGTATGAAATAACTGGCCAAGAAATTCTAGAAATCCCTTGGGCTAGTATGGGCGGCTGATTGGAGGAGTTAGAGGGGAATTGGGTTTCCTAATTCTAATCTAACTTGGAGAGGAAGTTTAGAAGCCTATAAATACAAACCCTTTGTGTTTGTAATTGGCTAACCCTAATTCTCTAGCAAGTTATTCTTCTTCTTCTCCTTCCTCTTGTGTTTGTTTTGGCCGATCCTCTCCTCCCAAACCCTTGGGATTTTCGGTTCAATCATTAACACATAAGTGTTTGATTTGCTTGTGAATTGTAGAAACCAAGATCACGTTCTGGAGGTCGGGGAAACTCGTGATAAAGATTAAACATGTTATAATTGGTTTATTGGATGTCGAGGTGTGTATGTTTTCTAGAGAGAGAAGTAAAGAAAACACACACACCTCAAGTGTTACAATGAGAATCCCAACCCTCCTAGTTGTGACTAGGAGGGTATTTATTACAAGAATACAATCCTAACTTAGTACTAATGCCTAAACTAGTCCTTGTATTTAAATGATATTGCAATTCCCGACTATAACAAAACTTTAAAGCTAACAATCTCTCCCCAAAGTGATGTTATACGGGAATTGCTTACAATGTTCCCTACAAGTAAAATATAAACCATAAGCACAGAGAATGATCTTCAAACTTCATTACTTCGTTCAGCTTGCAGAATCTTCTCAGCTATCATTTCTTTACTTGCAGACGAACCATGTGAGCAAATCTAATTAGGGATCAATTCAGAGTGCCCTGAGTGCTCTCCCCTAATTAGTGCTCTCCCCCAAACTGACAACCTCATTTTATGAGTGCCCTGAGTGCCCCGAATCTGTTCGGGGGAATAGAGTATCAACATCTTCATCTCACCAAATGCGATAGTCTTTGTTCGAGAAACAATTGCGAAAAACCACTCTTTTCAAGTAGATGGAGTATCATTTTTATCACAATTTTTATACAAGAAAGATGATAAAAACCGCTTTTATGATGAGGATTGAATTCACAACCTTTTTGTAGCCATCATTTCTCTCCTTTGATGATTACGATTCATCGGAATCAGTATACTTATGTGTACGTGAAATACAAACTGGAAGCCCTTTATCAGGAAGCATATCAGCCCGTGAGAAGATGTCGATATACCCAATCTACTAATAATACCATCTAAAATGTCTAACTCTTTATCAACCTCCTTTATCAAAAACAACGGCTTCATGTAGTGACTACTGATAGAGAAAACCCACTATGACGAACTTGAGACTGAAATAAAATATCCCAAACTTGTGACTTAAACTTGCACTGTTGTATGACTAAGTACCTATACTGAGCACTACAACGTAACTCCTTAAAGCATAGGTCGTTTCATATACCCATCCAACCTTCCTTAATAGTATATGAACATCTCTTGAATTATCCACATCTTTGTGTGACACTGAGTACTACAACCTGTTTCCTCTAAGTGATAATTAACTAGGTCTTCGTCCATCCACCCCTTGACCTATGAAAACTAGATAAATCAAGGCTTAATCATTGAATGCTCTGTGAGACGTTTAAGATCGAGCAAGGATCTCGAAGAATCATGCATCCAACCAACCTCGATATCTTCAAGATACTAAGTACACGCACTCGTGATATTCCACTTCAACTTCAAATAAGTAATAATGAATCATCATCCTTGTAGTCACAGTTGATAACAATCAATATTTAGCCATTGTCATTTGATTGTGATTCTTGATCAGGATCTTTTTGGCTATACGTGGTGATTTTGAAGGTGCAGCCCGATAATTTCATGTGTGATTTTGGTGTGAAATATGCCATAAAATGACATTCTAATGATGCTAGAAAATTTTGAGTTTAAGAAATTTTTACGCCAAAAATTCCCCGAAAAATTCGAATTTTGGGCCAAAATTTTCACTCTTGTACCAGAATTTGAATCTCGCGTAAAAATTGACCGTTAAGTCATTCCTCAAATTTAATTTTTTTTTTTTTTTTTTTTTTTTTTGCATTTGCATTTGCTATGAGTTGTCCGATATATAATTGCGATAGAGTTCTCGGACACAATTGCGATAAGGTTCTCGGATAAGGCTGGTTTTCTGAATTGCCATAGAGCACTTTTGGCAATTGCGATAAAATCAATGAATTGCGATAAGATCCCTGAATTGCGATAACCTTTGTCAATTACGATAGAATACAGTTTTGCAATTTCGACAAAATTGTTCAATTCCGATACTTATCGCAATCTTATACAAGATTGCGATACAATTGCTGAATTGCGATAAATGGCTGGATTCACTGAATTTCGACAGATGGCAGACTCAACCACTTCTTGTCCTTTAGCTACTTACCCACTGCCATGCCTATGCTTGTAAGAGCTGACAACTTTCACCAACCATTCAATAATTCTTTGAACAAGAATTATACGCAACAGATAATCAAAAGATTATCCAAAAACAAATCTTGCTCAATCCTTTTTAATTATTGTCGATCTAAATTCTTAGAACAACAAAAAAACTTTTAAACGCAAGATTTCGAGTGAAGAACAATCGCAGATTCACAAACCAACTCGTAAAAACACAACCTTGAACCTTAATATTTGCGTACGATTCCAAGAAGAGCAAAGAAAAAGGTCACGTTTTTATAACAAAAACGCAACTTTTTGTTATTGTGAAACAAGAACCGAACACAAACACGATAAAACACACCAAAAATCATATTTTTTTACCTCAAAGACACCACGTTAGCCACCTGGTTATCTCTGATGCCAATTGTAAAGACCAAGATCACGTTCAGGAGGTCGGGGAAACTCGTGATAAAGATTAAACATGGTATAATCGGTTTATTGGATGTGGAGGTGCGTAGGTTTTCTAGAGAGAGAAGTAAAGAAAACACACACACCTCAAGTGTTACAATGAGAATCCCAACCCTCCTAGTTGTGACTAGGAGGGTATTTATTACAAGAATACAATCCTAACTTAGTACTAATGCCTAAACTAGTCCTTGTATTTAAATACTATTGCAATTCCTGACTATAACAAAACTTTAAAGCTAACATGAATTAGAACCTAGCTTTTCCCATTGAAACGCTAGTATTACGTGTGTACAAGAATGGAGTACAAGCTTCCTTTAGCTTGTTGTGATTTCCTCATTCGATCCATATAGTGGTCGATCCATATTAAACCCATATTAGGGTTTATCTTGTTCTTGGTGTGTAACACCTCGATCTTCACTTGGAATGAACACCGAGAGCTTCCTCTTTATCACACACACACAAGCTAGATGATGACACTCACAAACACATTAAGAACACAAGAGTAGTATGGATCATATATATAAATTTCAAGTCAAATGATTATATTCAAAGATGAAAATAATACAAAGACTTAGGGTGGGACTTTCTCTCTCACACACACACTCTTTTTCTTATGATAAATGAGGCACACCTTGACTGTGAAGAGTGTGTGTGGTTATAGGTTTCACAGCCAACCAAAGTGGGTCTTTGTTGGGCTTTTGATGGACCTTGTGTGGACTTAAGATGTGCACTACACTTATACTTAAGTTACTAACATTTCTAATGCCTTAAGCCCATACATTTAATACATATTACACTTGACACATGAGTTGTACATAACACAATGACCATTACTTTTGCAATTAACTAATTTAATTGCTAACAATCTCCCCCTAAGGGATGGTCATTTCAATGATGCTCCAGTGATTGGTCTTTTGTCTTCAATGCCTAGAACTTTGTGTGTCAATGCATAATCTTCTTCATTTGATGTTCCTTTATGCACTGTGATCTTCAAAGTATCTTCTCTTGGTTGTTCTTTCCTTGATCTACTTCTTCTGTCCGGATGCGTCGTCGTTGTAGATGATGATGGTGGATGGACTCTCGTCGGTACCTGCATAAAACAGTTAGCAATAAAATGTCCAGCAGCCATCATGTCGTGAGGCAAGATCCTTAGATCTCATTAAGACTCATACAACTTGTATCCTTTTGAGTGAACACAAGTGTATTGCATAGGAAGTGTTCCTAAGAGATCTTTTGATGAATCTCATGTCTCTAGACTCAATAATGTGCATTTTGGTTTTAGTCGTCGGAGGCATGGAGCAGAGTGCCACCTTTTCAATATCAACACTTCTCGGAGTGAGAGGTCGATAGATTATGCAGTGTTCTCCGTGAGAAATGAAACAAATATCTTTTAAGAGATATCTGAGTGGATAGGAGGGGTGGTGCAGTTCGTCACTGGGTCCATGACGTCTTGTCTTCAATACCAGTATCACCTTAGTGAATACCGATAGGAGATGTATTGACCCGGTTTCTGACCTAAGTTTTCATGGATGGCTATTTCTTTTCACCCTTACAAAAACTTTTCTTTTTCATTCTTCAACCCCTTCTTTCTCCTTTCTCATTATACTCCTTCTTTCAATCTTTTCTAAGGACTTCTAATTCTAAGCTATTGGAATTGTCCTTGGGTAGATCCCTCCGGTTCTGGCGGATCATTGGACATAACCTAACCATAACCACCTTATTACTCCATGATTATCCTAGATTATTTTTCACATGCCATTAAACCTTGTGAAAATCTCTCAACGTGTTTATGAGAAAACACATTTTGTTAACACATCAAGAGTTTTGCATTTTTGAAATACTCCCCCTTCACATGTGCTCAGGAAATTTTGAAATAAATTGCACATGTTGGGTAGAGTTCGCACATTTGAAATGATTGAATTTCAATGAACATGACCTTCGCGAGACACGCTTACATCACTAGTTAGACTAGTTTGAAATTATTACCCGTCCCGGTCATATTCAATAATCATCTCTCAAATTGGTACATTCTACTCAGACAAGTCCATTGCGAGACACGCTTGCATCATTGGTAAACCAGCTTGAAATTATTACCCGTCCAGGACATGTCTTTTCGAGAACGAACATTTAGTTTCGTCAATTCGAGGGTTCATGCGGAGTCTTTTTGAAGAACTCGTTTTGAGATTCAAACGATAAAACTTCTTTTAGATCACATTTTAATCACGTCCTCTCCCCCATAGTTATAATAAACACCTAATCTCCCCCTCAAAAATAGCATGAAGTGGTATTTTTGAAAACAGTTGATTAAAATGAAACTTTTTGTGGAGAGACGGAGTGATTTTAGCATGAAATTGGAACATTTTTCTTTTTCTACTCCCCCTTAATCAGAGCAAATGGTTAAACTTTTGAGTTTAAAAGTATTTAGAGATCTTTAAGGGAGTTGTTGTGAGCACAAAAGTTATAAAAAGACTTTGAAAAATCTTTTGAAACAATTTTGATTAAGTGCTCACGGGTTTTAGCTTTTCGCCATTAACATTGCGAGTTCTGATCGAAAATAATCAGAAGTCATCAATGTAGCCTTTATATGAAATATTTTCGAGTTGAAGAACTCGGGCCTTGATAAAAGATTTCACAATAAAGCACGGGTCTCGTACTGAAATATACGAAAGCCTTAATGAAGAAAAATTTGAGGAACGACATATTTTAGAAAAACATAAAAAAGAACTCCCGCTCAAGCATCTGTACATGCCCGTATCATTGTTGAATGACATTTCTAAGTACGTACATAATATTGATTAGACGAGAGACATGTCGTGAGAAGAATATTTTTGGTTTTTGAGTTTTATATTTTTTATGTCTTTTTGAAATTTTTCTATATTTACAGTATAGATTTTTACAAGTATATATTTACAAAAATATTTACATGCGAAGCTTTTTGATATAAATCAATAAGATTCGAGAAGACTTTCTAACTCTTCGGGAGTTAGGCTTCGCATTCCAATTCGAGGAACTAAGTTTTCAAACCGCTCTTTTGGGAGGGCCTTAGTAAATAGATCGGCGAGCTGGTATTCTGTCTTCACGAAAAACAATTCAACAGTACCCTCTTCAACGTGCTCTTTTATGAAGTGGTAGCGGACTCTAATATGCTTGGTCTTCGAGTGTTGCACTGGATTGCACGAGATGGCTATGGCACTTTTTGAATCGCAATACAAAGGTATGCGGTTGAAAGAGAAACCATAATCTGTGAGTTGTGTCCTCATCCATAGAACTTGGGCACAACATGCAGATAGAGACACATACTCGGCCTCTGCTGTTGATAAAGCAGTGCAGTCTTGTTTCCTTGAGGACTAGCCTACTAGTTTTTCTCCCAGAAATTGCGCTCCGCCTGATGTACTTTTCGCTGTAACTTGGCAACCGGCATGGTCTGCATCTGAAAATGCTATTAGTGTAAACTCCGAATCCTTCGGATACCAAAGTCCCATGTTAATGGTTCTTCGAAGGTATCGAAAGATCCGTTTAACCTCTTGGAGGTGAAGTTCGGTAGGCCTTGCCTGAAACCGTGCAAGTAAGCAAACAACAAAATGAATATCTGGTCGACTTGCAGTTAGGTACATGAGAGAACCAATCATGCTCCGATATTTCTTCGGATCCATGGGTTTCCCATATAGGTCAGCGCCAATTTTTGGTGAAGTGACCATTGGAGTACCAACAGAGTCACAATTTTTCATTCCATGTTTTTTCAAAATCTCAATTGTATATTTAGCCTGATTAAGAAAAATATCACGTGGGGATTGATGAATTTGTAAGCCTAAAAAGAATTTTAATTCACCCATCATGGACATTTCGAATTTGCTTTTCATGAGATTTTCAAAATGTTTTGAATGTGTCGGATTAGTGGACCCAAATATTATGTCATCCACATAAATCTGAACAATCAAAATGTCATTTTTGTATTTTCTTGTAAACAAGGTTGGATCAATTGTTCATTTGGTGAAATTATTTGACAGCAAGAAAGATGATAACTCGTCATACCACGCCCGTGGGGCTTGTTTCAAACCATAGATTGCTTTCTTTAGTTTGTAGACGTATTCCGGACGATCTTTGTCAACGAAACCGTCTGGTTGACTCACGTACACTTCTTCTTTCAGAGTTCCATTCAAGAAAGCTGTCTTGATTTCCATCTGATAAACCGTGATGTTCTTGTGAGCAGCATAAGCTAAGAAAATCCTGACTGCTTCAAGCCTTGCAACTGGTGCGAATGACTCTTCAAAATCTATCCCTTCTTCCTGTCTGTATCCCTTTGCCACCAGACGAACTTTTTTGCGAATCACAGTCATTTCTTTATCCTTCTTGTTTTTCCAAAACCACTTAAGATCAATGACTAGTTTGTCAATTGGTCTTGGAACTAAATCCCAGGTGTCATGGATTTGAAATTGAAGAAGTTCTTTCTGCATCGCTTCAATCCAGGCATTATCTGCCATTGCTTCCCGAATGTTCTTAGGTTCTATGAGACTGACTGAGCAGACATAGATGCACATGTCGCAATCGGTGTGAAGTTATTTTCTCGTCTGAATTGGTCTTGAGAGTTCACCAATAACCTGTTCAATCGGATGGTCTTTTGTCCACTGTAATGTTGAAGGGTACCTTGGACTGAACGAATGTGTGTTAGTCGGTTCATGTAATCTGAAAGATGATTCACCAGATTTCGTTCCAAACGGGTTTTCAAAGACTTCTTCGTCTAACACAGCATTATTTTGTTCTTGCTCATCAATTCTTGGTAGAAAAATTTCAATGAATGGAGTTGCTGGAGTAAATGTAGATGATGTTGATATTGAGGGAGTTGGTGCGCTAGCTTCGAATGTTGTGGATGCATCTGGATTTTGTGGAGGTGGTGGTGGTTGTTGATGTTGAGTGGATGCAGCGGAATGTTGGTTAGATGCATTTTTTGAAGCGCCACCATAGTATTCATCGTACATGAACTCGAAGAAATTATCCAGTTCTTGAGTTGTAGGTTGTTCGTCATGAATTGATTGAGCTCCTTGAGGTGCGAGTCCCGAACTGATATGTTCGGAAGTCATTGGGTTAAGCGCGGGTTCTGGAGCGAGTCTCTCAGAAGCCATTTGTGAAATTTCATCAAATTTCACATTCATCGTCTCCATGATCTTTTTTGTTCTCCTGTTATACACCCTGAATGCCCTCGAGTTTTCAGAATAACCAATGAAGATTCCAATATCACCCTTAGCCTTCAACTTTCCCAGATCTTCCCTGTCATTTGTTGGGTAGCATAAAGCGCCAAATACATGAAGATAAGAAATATCCGGTTTTCTGTTGTTGATAAGTTCATATGGGGTTTTATTGAATCTTGGATGGATTAGGGATCGGTTTTAAGTAAAACAAGCAGTAGAAACAGCATCAGCCCATAGGAATAACGGTGCACTAGAATAGGTCAGCATAGTGCGAGCAGCTTCTACAAGGGTTCGATTCCTTCTTTCAACTACCCCATTCTGCTATGGAGTTCTAACAGCTGATGTCTGGTGAGTAATACCAGTTTCTTCAAAGAATGTTCTTAACTCCTGATTGACAAATTCCGTGCCATTATCCGTTCTTACTATCCTAACTGGAGCTTGAAGTAGAACTTGAATCCGCTTCAGAAAGGTGATGATGGTGCTTGGTGCTTCATCTTTTGATCTGAAGAACTTTACCCATGTATATCTTGAATAGTCGTCAACAATTACAAGAATATACTTTTTCCCATTTATGCTTTGAACTCTCATCGGGCCACATAAGTCCATGTGAAACAAATGCAACCTATCAACCGAACTAGGTACGGGTTTAGGTTTATATGTTGCTCTTTGGCTCTTTCCTTGCTCACATGATGGACATAAGTGTTCTTTGGTGTATTTGAATTTAGGAAGACCGGAGACGATGTTGTCTTTGGCAAGCTTGTTGATCGTGTCAAAGTTCAGATGGGACAAACGTCTATGCCATAACCAGGATTTTGTTTCACCTGCCCTGGTCATGAGACAAATAGGTGATGAAGAGGCCATTTGGTTTATGTCAATAGCATAGAGATTGGTGCCACGATTCCCAATTAAGAGATCATTTCCCACCAAATTCCTGACAAAACAAGTGTTTCTCCTAAACGCAACCTCTAAATCAACATCACAAAACTGCCCGACAGAGAACAGATTGTGTCCCAACCCTTCGACATAGTAAACCCGAGTGATCAAGTAGTTTCCAAACCGAAGATCTCCATAACCCAGAATAGCTGCAACATGATCATTCCCAAAATGTACAGTCCCCATGAACTGCCACACAAAATTGATCAGCAGCTTCAGATTCCCGGTCATGTGCTTGGAGCAACCCGAGTCGACGATCCAAAGACAAATTTTAATGACCTGCAAAGAACAGATGATTTTGTATATGGAAACCGTTTAACATTTGGTTCCAGTGGGTTAGATGAAACAGGTGAATTACACTTAGAACTGGTTTTCTTAGATGCATTGGGAACTATTTCTAATGTGCCATTCTTAAGTGTGAACATTCTACCCGTTGGTTTCCATGCACAAAACTTAGAGTGATCCTTAGGCAATATGCTGCTAGTGGTTTTCCTAGCTTTTGCAATAAGTCTTCGAATATATCTAGACTTAGCCTTAGTTACTAAAGGAACCTTTTTCTGTTCAGGCATATCATTCATTTTCACATCATTAGAAACATTATCATCACAAGCATTTACAGACAAAGTTTTCTTTTGCATTAAACAATCAGAATCATTACATGCATTAGAAACAGGAGTCTTATCATTACAACTAGATGATACATGTTTCTTCTTGGAAAGCGGTAAATTCCTAGGGTGTTCTTCTACTTTCTTGCATGCACTCTCAGAAACAGGCGAGACACTAGGTTTCTTGTTATTGCTCCTAGACTGTCTTTTGCTCCTAGAGTTGCTTTCTATTCCTGTAGAAGGTAAGGCACACTCATTAGAATTTTTGTTGTTGTCCTTAGATGTTGTAGTAGCATTCCTAGACTCATTTGGAGTATCTTTCTTACTGTAGAGGCAGACGCAGTAGTGGGACTAATCCTATAAAGGCCAGGTGCTATTACATTTGATGTTTGGACAACAGCTTTCTCTTTTTGTTTCTCATTAGGCAAGGGGGTTAATGGTGCAATACCCGTAGTTTCCTCACCCTGCCCTTTTTGACTTTCAAGCTGAGACTTCAAAAGATTGATTTGATCTTGCATATTTTTGTAAGAGCGCTCATACGACAATTTGTCATACTTGCATTCTTCCTTTTTTGTATCAAGTTGTTTAAAATATGTGCAATTTTGTTTTTCAAGTTTCAAAAGCGCCTTTTCATATTTTTCAACAATTTGAGAAGTCTCAGCTCGAAGTGTTTCATCATCCTCAACAGAATATGTTTGGTAAATAATGGACATAATATCAGTCGATAGAGCTTCGAAGGAGAGAGAGAGTCATTTTGCTTTTCCAAAACTTTTATGTGTTCCAAGTATTCATTAGCTTCCTTCACTAAGGATTTGTGGTCCTTAACAAATTCTGCAGACTCTTTTAAAAGATTATTTTCCACATTTTGAACAACCGCATAGATTGCAGCAACATGTGGATTAATTTCCTTTTCAAAAATCTTTTTCAGTTCATCCTGAACACCTGGAAACCATTCAAACTTTTTATTGTTAATTTTGGAAGCCACAATACGTTGAAGTTTCTCAATTCGCTGTTTAAGATCCACCAAATATAGTCTAGCTGCACTTGTTTCACAAGTGTTTTTAGATGCCATTTGTTCGATGTTAGACAGATGATTTGAAACAGCTTTTTGTCTTGTGAAAACCACTGGTTTTTGAAAAAACAGAGGTGACTCCTTTTTAACAAGATGAACCCCAGCAAGTTTGTTAGCTTCATTATAGTCAATGGGTTTTATTTCTCTGTTCAATTGTCGCATTTTCTTACGACTCTCTTCTGAAAGCTTAATCGTCTCACTTGAATCATAACCCGAAGGAGGGTCATGGATAGCATTTATTAAATTACCATTAAAAAGCACATTCTGTTCTTTTTGAGCTTTCTTGAGAATATAAGGGTTTTCATAACCGATAGCCACCTTTTTTAATGTATGTAAAATCGGGTTTGGATCGTTTATTAACAAGTTAACTGTTTGTGCAGAATGACCCGTTTTTACAAGCAAATCATCCAACTTTGCAATGGTTTCCTTTTTGTCATTGATCTCTTTAAGAAGATCCTTTTCACGTTTTGAAAACCTTTCATTCAACTCCTTCTTTTCTTTTTCAAGATTGGAATAAGTTGATTTTTGTTTTGAAAGCTGGTTGGTTAGTTCAGAAATTTTCTTGTTTAGAGATTTAATTTGGTTATTCAAATTAACATTTAGAGTGTCAAATTTGATTTGTAAACTTTTCTCTCTTAACTCAGAATCTTTTAATCTAACCTCAAGTTCCGACTGATTTTTGTTATGAAAATTATAAGCTCTTGCATTCACCTTATACCTCTCAAGCTCAGTGGTCAATTTTTCATTCGCGGCCTTAACATCGCAATTGACCTTTTTGACCTTTTCTATTTCAACACTACAATTTTGCAATAATGATTCAAACATAGCACGTGTTTCCTCATCATTATCAGTATGCTGTGACTCGAATTCTTCATTAGGATCCATATCTGGAGTTACCAAATTAGTATTACTACAACTTGGTTCGTCCATGTATGTATCGTAAATGAGATTAGGAGTCTCAGGATGCTGTTCATTTTGAGGTGACATATCAAACATTTCATTATTGTGACATGTAGCATATGGTTGTACCTCAGAAACTGCATTAGTGTCAAAAGCAGGAGGTGCTTCTGAGTCTGTGTCGTACTTTGCCTCCTGGAGATTTGCCATAAAAATGCAGTTTGCATCGATGTCCTCTTGATCTTCAGAATTGTCCATAATAGCCATGAAGTCATTCTCTTCTGCACTCAACTGAAGCCCAGCCGTTTCCTTGTTTGCCAACATTAATGCTTTCTGCAAATACGCTGGATCCCTTTTATTCAGCTTGTCAGGACAGTTCCTAGCCATATGACCAATACCCTGACAGTTGAAGCACTTCATCGCATTTCCCTGATTCCTATTCCCAGCTCCCTGAGCAGCAACATTCCCAAACTGATTCCCAGCATTCTGAACCCTTTGATTACCAACAGCTGTACCCATCTGATTCCCTGCAAACTGACCCATCTGATTACCAACATACGGCCCTACATTTTGATTACCCATCTGATATCTTGGAGCATATCCCTGCTGATTCCCATATCCCCCAACCATCTGTCCTTGCTGTCTCATGTTGAAACTCGGCTGTGCAATCTGCTTGTTATGAGTATTCGATGAGATTCGTTGGTTGTTGTTGGTGGGTGTGGAGTAGCGTCCTTGGAATGCTTTTGATAGGTATGCAAAAGCTTGAGTCAAAGCAGCAGTTGACTCATCCTGATCGTCTAGATCTGGGTGTTGTGGGTATTGTTGTTGTGGGATTACATGTTGTTGTTGTGGGTAGAATGGTGATTGTGGAATATACTGTTGTTGCATGAATTGCTGAGTGGATGATGATGATGATGGTTGTGCACTGACTGTTGCAGGTGTAGGTGATTGGACTATGAGTGCAAGAGGATCTTGTTGTTTTGCTTGTTTCTCTTTTCTGACTTCATTTGCCTCTGCTTGGTTTTGTTTGAGAAAGTCATAAAGCTGATCATAGTTCACCTTATGAAGATTCTTAGTTTGGTTGACAATAGTAACATATCGTCCCCATTCTTCTGGAAGGTTGTTGATGAACTTGATGTTTTGAACAATTTGTTTTGGCGACAATTTGTTTCTGATCAACTCATTCATGAGAGTGCAAAACCTTGTATAGTAAGATTCAATTTGTTCAGCTGGTGTGGCTGTGAACTTCTCCCATTCAGTCAGAAGCTTGTTTTCCATGTCTTGAATGCCAATTTCTGTACCATGACAAAGACGTCTAACTCGATCCCACATTTCTTTGGCAGTTTCACAGCTATCTACAGCACAAAATATTTCTTGTGGTAGACCGAGTTGGATTAGATGCATTGCTAGGTGATCAGCTTCAATTTGCTTCCAATCTGCTTCAGTGTAATCCGATTCCTCTTGGATTTTGTACGTTGGTGCGACGGGAGGTTCTGCATTAGGGTTTCCAGCTGTTTCTTCAATCTCACAAGGCTGGAATGGACCTTCTTTGACGGAGTTAACCAAGAGTATACCTTGTCCATTAGGTTTGGATCTCATATATCGAAGCATACGACTCGTCCATGGAAGGTAACCACCTTTTTCTAACATTGGAGGTCGGTTTTCTGAACCTGCGGCATGAATGTCTTGTTGTGTAGTCATCTTTAAAATATAATGTATGATAAAGTGGATTTAGGATCTTTGCAACAAAGTAGGAGACGTTGTTGTTGACGGTTGAACTTGGTTGATGTTGTTGTGAAGCCTTGGTTTGTTGTTGATGATCGTTGAAGTTGTAGGTTTAAATGAACGAAACAAATTTAAATAAAGTTACAAAATTTGATTAGAGTATAATTAAGACAAAGTCAAAAGTTTACAATTTCGAAAAAGGTTATGTAAATTGTAATTTAGATAAAATGAAAATTTCTATAGAAATTTTAATTTGACCAAAATTTATATAAATTATGGCAAAATATCAATTTAGATAGAAATATATCCAATTTATATAAATTGGCAATTTATATAAAATCTAACACTCTTATACAAGAGGGTAGATATCCGTTTGTCGAAGTATTTTACACTCTTATACAAGAGTTAAAATACCGAGTTCACTTTTGAGTTGACTAAATTACGTTCGAATCAAATCCTTAAAAGTTATTTAACTTTGAACTCAATTCACACAAGTACGAGGGCCAAAACTGCCAAATCTGGAAGTTCCCAAAGGCTGCTGGAAAGTACAGGGACTGAAATTGACAAATCTGAAAACTGCTGAAAATCCTTCTTTGTCCGATATCTCAATTCTCTTCTTTGTCCGATATCGCAATTGGCAGAAGATATCGGACAACACGGAGTTGCGAAGTCTGATGGTGAACTGCTATAAGTCTGATCAGACGTCAAATGCGATAGGTCAAATGCGATAACTCAAATGCGATAGGTCAACTGCGATAAGTCAATTGCGATAATGCTTATCAGCCTCCAATTGCTATAGTGCTTATCTGTGATCGAATTGCGATAAGACCTTGCAGACACCAAATGCGATAGAGATTTTGAGACCTCAAGTGCGATAAAACTTATCAAATGCGATAAAACGCTGGCTGCTATGCAATTGCGATAAAACGCAGATTTCCACCAACTTTCACCCACTTTTGTACATTAGCTACTAACCCATGCAACTCCCCATACTTGTCAGTAAACTTTCTGCCACTTTTTATTGACTTATACTAACTTCAATGATTCACCTTTTTCACTAAAATAATCAAAAACAATTCTTATACAAGAATTGTTTTGATTTATACGATCAAAACAAAGGAAGAACAAGCCAAAACCAAGATTCCACAAGTGTACAAACTGGAAATAATCACAGTAGCTTGAAGACACACTTCGTATAAACACCAAACAAACACAACTTACTTTAAATTTTGTATGGATCAATTAGAAGGAAAAAACATAAGTTGTGATTTTTCTAGTGAAAGAAAAAATAACAAAGGATGTTTTTTACTCTTTATGATCATACAAAAATAAAGCTACTCCTACCTTAAAGCTTGGCTCTTGAAACCACTTGTAACACCTCGATCTTCACTTGGAATGAACACCGAGAGCTTCCTCTTTATCACACACACACAAGCTAGATGATGACACTCACAAACACATTAAGAACACAAGAGAAGTATGGATCATATGTATAAATTTCAAGTCAAATGATTATATTCAAAGATGAAAATAATACAAAGACTTAAGGTGGGACTTTCTATCACACACACACACACTCTTTTTCTTATGATAAATGAGGCACCCTTTGACTGTGAAGAGTGTGTGTGGTTATACGTTTCACAGCCAACCAAAGTGGGTCTTTGGTAGGCTTTTGATGGACCTTGTGTGGACTTAAGATGTGCACTACACTTTTACTTAAGTTACTAACATTTCTAATGCCTTAAGCCCATACATTTAATACATATTACACTTGACACACGAGTTGTACATGACACAATGACCATCACTTTTGCAATTAACTAATTTAATTGCTAACAATCTCCCCCTAAGGGATGGTCATTTCAATGATGCTACAGTGATTGGTCTTTTGTCTTCAATGTCTAGAACTTTGTGTGTCAATGTATAATCTTCTTCATTTGATGTTCCTTCATGCACTGTGATCTTCAAAGTATCGTCTCTTGGTTTTTCTTGCCTTGATCTACTTCTTCTGTCCGGATGCGTTGTCGTTGTAGATGATGATGGTGGATAGACTCTCGTCGGTACCTGCATAAAACAGTTAGCAATAAAATGTCCAGCGGCCATCATGTCGTGAGGCAAAATCCTTAGATCTCATTAAGACTCATACAACTTGTATCCTTTTGAGTGAACACAAGTGTATTGCATAGGAAGTGTTCCTAAGAGATCTTTTGATGAATCTCATGTCTCTAGACTCAATAATGTGCGTTTTGGTTCTAGTCGTCGGAAGCATAGAGCAGAGTGCCACCTTTTCAATATCAACACTTCTCGGAGTGAGAGGTCGATAGATTATGCAGTGTTCTCCGTGAGAAATGAAACAAATATCTTTTAAGAGATATCTGAGTGGATAGGAGGGGTGGTGCAGTGCGTCACTGGGTCCATGACATCTTGTCTTCAATACCAGTATCACCTTAGTGAATACCGATAGCAGATGTATTGACCCGGTTTCTGACCTAAGTTTTCATGGATGGCTATTTCTTTTCACCCTTACAAAAACTTTTCTTTTTCATTCTTCAACCCCTTCTTTCTCCTTTCTCATTATACTCCTTTTTTCAATCTTTTCTAAGGACTTCTAATTCTAAGCTATTGGAATTGTCCTTGGGTAGATCCCTCCGGTTCTGGCGGATCATTGGACATAACCTAACCATAATCACCTTATTACTCCATGATTATCCTAGATTATTTGTCACATGCCATTAAACCTTGTGAAAATCTCTCAACGTGTTTATGAGAAAACACATTTTGTTAACACATCGAGAGTTTTGCATTTCTGAAACACTCCCCCTTCACATGTGCTCATGCAATTTTGAAATAAATTGCACATGTTGGGTAGAGTTCGCACATTTGAAATGATTGAATTTCAATGAACATGACCTTCGCGAGACACGCTTACATCACTAGTTAGACTAGTTTGAAATTATTACCCGTCCCGATCATATTCAATGATCATCTCTCGAATTGGTACATTCTACTCAGACAAGTCCATTGCGAGACACGCTTGCATCATTGGTAAACCAGCTTGAAATTATTACCCGTCCAGGACATGTCTTTTCGAGAACGGACATTTAGTTTCGTCAATTCGAGGGTTCATGCTGAGTCTTTTTGAAGAACTCGTTTTGTGATTCAAACGATAAAACTTCTTTTAGATCATATTTTAATCACGTCCTCTCCCCCATAGTTATAATAAACACCTAATTCGTTCGAATCAAATCCTTAAAAGTTATTTTACTTTGAACTCAATTCACACAAGTACGAGGGCCAAAACTGCCAAATCTGGAAGTTCCCAAAGGCTGCTGGAAAGTACAGGGACTGAAATTGACAAATCTAAAAACTGCTGAAAATCCTTCTTTGTCCGATATCTCAATTCCCTTCTTTGTCCGATATCGCAATTGGCAGAAGATATCGGACAACACAGAGTTGCGAAGTCTGATGGTGAACTGCGATAAGTCTGATCAGACGTCAAATGCGATAGGTCAAATGCGATAGCTCAAATGCGATTGGTCAACTGCGATAAGTCAATTGCGATAATGCTTATCAGCCTCCAATTGCGATAGTGCTTATCTGTGTTCGAATTGCGATAAGACCTTGCAGACACCAAATGCGATAGAGATTTTCAGACCTCAATTGCGATAAAACTTATCAAATGCGATAAAACGCTGGCTGCTATGCAATTGCGATAAAACGCAGATTTCCACCAACTTTCACCCACTTTTTGTACTTTAGCTACTAACCCATGCAACTCCCCATACTTGTCAGTAAACTTTCTGCCAGTTTTTACTAACATATACTAACTTCAATGATTCACCTTTTTCACTAAAATAATCAAAAACAATTCTTATACAAGAATTGTTTTGATTTATACGATCAAAACAAATGAAGAACAAGCCAAAACCAAGATTCCACAAGTGTACAAACTGGAAATAATCACAGTAGCTTGAAGACACACTTCGTATAAACACCAAACAAACACAACTTACTTTAAATTTTGTATGGATCGATTAGAAGAAAAAACATAAGTTGTGATTTTTCTAGTGAAAGAAAAAATAACAAAGGATGTTTTTTACTCTTTATGATCATACAAAAATAAAGCTACTCCTACCTTAAAGCTTGGCTCTGATACCACTTGTAACACCTCGATCTTCACTTGGAATGAACACCGAGAGCTTCCTCTTTATCACACACACACAAGCTAGATGATGACACTCACAAACACATTAAGAACACAAGAGTAGTATGGATCATATATATAAATTTCAAGTCAAATGATTATATTCAAAGATGAAAATGTAGGATAATGGAAACCTCGTTGGTTAATCTTTATTAATTATCCACTATTTATAATAGTGAAACCTAATACCCTAAACCCACAAACCGGGCTTGGGCTTATCCTAATCCCCTAACACTCCCCCGCAGTCCGAGCGGCGAAATCGCGAAAGCTCGGACTGGAGAGTAAAAGCTAATAAACAATAAAGTAAAACTAATAAATAATTTTTGAAGAAGACGTTCGTCAACAAGCGGAAGCACATCTTCAAGCAGCAGCGGACACAAAAATGAAACAAACCGGACAAACCAAAGTATCCCAAACAGTCGTCTCGGGAATAAGAACCCTTGATTCGACAGCAACAAAAGTCGTCTCGGGAATTGATACCCTAGATTCGACACCAACAAAAGTCATCTCAGGAATTGATACCCTAGATTCGACACCAACAAAAGTCGTCTCGGGAATTGATACCCTTGATTCGACACCAACAAAAGTCGTCTCGGGAATTGATACCCTTGATTCGACACTGATGAACTCAAATAAGTACATTTTATTACTATCATTTATCCTATTAATTTGACTTGTTTTACTATATTATGTATGAGGATTGATACTTAATCGTTTACTTTTGTAATTCTCAGGTAAAAACAAGCATTTGGTGAAACTTGGCGATTTTGGACTAATAATGGAGCAAAACGTACATAAAGTGGAAGTCTACTGACATGGACAAGATCAAGTCAATTCTGCTCCAGATGCGCCGCATCTCACTATCAACATGCGCCGCATCTCTATCAAGATATCACCAGATACGATCCAAGATACAAGAGGACATGCGCCGCATCTAATGAAGAGTTACGCCGCATCTACTGGCGGTGTACGAATATTCCTGAATATTATAATCTTGGACCCCACGCGAAGTTAAGTACATGCGCCGCATCTACTTAAGTAGATGCGCCGCATCTTCCCTCAGACACAAACTATAAATACCCCTTAGACCAGACGCATTAAAAAGTTCGGAGATTCGGAAGTTCGAAAACCTAAAGACCGAACAGAAGAGAAGGACGAATTCAGTCAAGAAGGCAGCACAAGACACACCCAAATCGAAGATACAAGAGCTGTAAGAAGGTGCTGCATGTATTTAATTCATTAAGTAGTTTTGTTTTATTGTTTTAGCAAACTTTAATTCATCAGGATTGGTGGCTTGTGTAATGTGACAACGGAAAGATTGCACTCCCTTTAATACTTGCTTTCCCATCAATTAAAGTTTATATGTTGATGTCTTTGGTTACTACTTATTAGTGCATTGACCACCTCTGTGTTTATTAGTGGCTTGCGGGCACCCGACTGCGGGACAAGGTGTGGCTCCCACGGTTGTTTCTAAATTGATCACTTAGGAATAACTTTTAGACATAAGTCGTCATTAAGGGTTTACTCGCCGATGAGAATAGGACCAACGAGAAAGGGTTAATTACATACACTTCATATAAAGCTATCAATAAAACAAGTGACAATCTACTTAATCATAAGGACAGCCCTCTTATTGTCTCAAGTATCTATCTGTGTACGTGTGTGCTACTTGCTGATTCGTGCCTATTTGTTTATTTTATTATTTAATTGCAAACAAAACTGTGCCAGTCTCTCAGGCTGAAACCCCCTTGCGTTAGGATATTAAAATACTGATTAGATTAACTAGATTATACGTTCCACTCTTAGTGATCGACACTCTACTTACCATTATCTTCATACTGACCGGGTACACTGCTCGTTAAGTGTGTGTGTTATTGATAAGTCGGCTAAATATAAATTTAAAACTTGAGTAGGCATTAAAACTGCTAAACCGCAACGACACATCACGCGCATCAAGTTTTTGGCGCCGTTGCCGGGGAGTGAATTGTTATTTTCTGTTAATTTGATTAGTATTTTAATTAGGTTATTTTTCTTTTTATTAGATTAAATTGCATCATTGTACTATTTTGCATACTTGTTGTATTGTGTGTTAATTGTTTTCTTTTATTTTTGTGTGTTTTATTTTTTGTTTGGTGTGTTTAATTTTTATTTTTATTTTTCGTATTTTTCTGTTCTGCTATCGTTGTACTGTGCTAAATCAAACGATACGGCGCATCTGATCTCTCAGATACGGCGTATTGCGTTTAATTTTTTAATACAACGCGTTTAATTAATTCGATACGACGCATCTTTTCCCCAAGATACGGCGTATCTGTTTTTAATAAGAAAATTTTTCTAAGCGATAAAGTAATACGACGCATCTTCTTTTGAAGATACGGCGTATCTGATTTTGATAAAAAATTTTTCTGAACGTTAAACGCCATACGACGCATCTTCTTCTGAAGATACGGCGTATCTATTATTTTAATTAAAAACAGTTTGCGAATTATTAAACAGATACGGCGTATCTGATGAGGCGAAAAGTGTACCGCTTTTAAGGGGTCATTTAAGCCCGAAATCGTATTTATTTGATCAAATATTGCCCTAAATCGTTCCTTTTGTCATTTTAGGTACTTTTGAGGAGAAATCTGGAAAAGGAGGCATTTTGGACGTTTTTGGAGCATAAAAGTGAAGAAAACGGCAAAGTCTCAAAATTGTGCTGAAAGTCACCTTTGACGGCGTCAACATTAACTCCAGACGGCGTCATGCCTTGGCAAGAAAAGTTGGATGTGAAATTTACTCATGACGGGCCAGTGAGTTTGCATGAGAATTCTGACGGCGTCACGCTTTAACTAAATCAAGGGCGTCACGGCTTAAATCAAAGAGGGACGGCGTCACGTTATAGGTCCGACGGCGTCAAGCCTTGATAAGCCAGAATGGATTTTTGAAGAGCTAAAGAGGGACGGCGTCAAGAAGGTCACCCGGGAACCCTAAAAGCGGCGAGGTGACGGCGTCACAATGCATAAGGTGACGCCGTCAGATGTCAAAGTCTATATATAGTTTTCTAATTTTTTGTCATTGAGGGGAGCTTAGTGTGTGGAATTTTGGGATAAAACCCTAAGACGATTTTAGCTACTTTTTCAGGGCTTCTTGCCTTGAGATCTTCCATGTTTCATTGAAAGATAAGTTATCAATTAATCATTCAATATGTCTATGTGTTGTTTGATTCTATCCTATGCTT
Organism: Artemisia tridentata subsp. tridentata; assembly: GCA_021014915.2. NCBI lineage: Eukaryota > Viridiplantae > Streptophyta > Magnoliopsida > Asterales > Asteraceae > Artemisia > Artemisia tridentata. Next base: position 434,463,684 of record CP139505.1, on the reverse strand, counting down.
GTCTTTTGTTTAACATGTTAGGCTAATTTTATCTTGTGTTTGCTTAGATCTAATGAAACCTAGCTATTGATTATTGGTTGTTAGTGTGTTGTTAGTTGTATTGGATGATTGTTTATCTATGTTAGGCTTAAGAAAACTGGCTAACTTCCTATTCGGTAACTTGCTTGAACGTCTTAAGAAACATGAACCAAACGCGTACTAAAGGTTTTTATGGTTGTATTTAATGCACAAGCGAATTCTAGTGATCCCATGTTAGGAGCTTCCTAGCCGGCTCGACATAGGAGTGAAGTAGGAGCTTGTAGAGTTTGGGGAAGTAAGTACGCCACCCCACGAATGGTATTAAGGAATACACCCGTCATCCACGCGACTAATACACACTAATTAACCGGTAAAAGATAGTTAGGGAGTAAGGATATCTAAGTAAACACATTTCTCCACACATAAGTTTCTCACCACTTTTCATTTTTGTTATTTTATTTTATTTGCATTTGTAGTAATTTGGGTTAGTTGACTAGCAACTAATTCCGCCCACTCCTTCAAAACCCGAAATTTTACTTGCTTTCATAAAAATATAAAAACATAAAAAGAATCTTCCTCAACCCTTAGACCTAATTAGAGTAGCCTTTCACACCTAACGAACACTATTCCCTGTGGAGAACGATCAATCCCCCGTACTTACCACTACACTATACTACATCGGTCAGGTACACTGCCTGGTGGGGTTGTAAGCCTCTTGAGATCCCTTGAGAGGTAAAACCTGTTGTAAGGTTGCAAAACCCACGCATCAAGTTTTTGGCGCCGCTGCCGGGGAATAGTTATTGTTTAGGTTGAATTTTTATTTCTATTAGGTCTACTCACTAGATTCCTTTCTAGTGAGATTTTTATTTTATTTTTCTAGGTTTTCTTTAGTCTATCTTATTTCTTTGTACTTTTGTTTGTGATACCTTCCACTTACCTCATGAGTAACATTGGTCATTTGATCCCTGTTATTCGTGTTTTTCGCCGTGCAAATTTTCAACTACCCGTTCCCGCCCCCATAGTAGCAAACAACAACCTTTCACCCGACCACCACTTTGGTAACAATTCTGAGATGGAGGAGTCTGACCATGAGAATGATTATGTTAGTCCATTTTACTACTCAGACTCCGATGAGGATATTGGTAATGGAGAAGTAGTTAACGAGGAATGGGGAAAAGAGGAAATTGATCCCTTTAAGTATGTTGACCCTAGGACTAAGATCGAAAAGGATAGCCTCTTTAACATGCAATTCCCGTGTAAAATTGGTTATCATGATTTTTATGCTTATCTTAACTCGTCTTTGCCTATGAACATTATCTCTCGCGCTAATTATAACAAAATCATGGTAGATGAGCTTGAATATCAAGGAGATAACATTGTTGCTAGGATTAAGCCACTACACGTGTTCGTAGGAAGTTTTGTGTATGTGGTGGATTTTATGGTTATGGAGAACTTAGGAGAATTCATTGATAACAAATTAACCCAAGTCATTTTTGGAGAACCCTTCAAAAGGTTGACCAACCTTGACGAAAAACTTGTGGACGGGTTAATTACATTCTCGGATGGGGATGAAGATTTTGTTTATCAAATGCCCCGAGCACATCCTAGGTTTAAGAACTACCCCATTGAATCTTGCAATAGAATTATGCCTATCGACTTGTTAAGTGAGAATGATAAGAGGAAGGGGCTCAAATATCCACATGAGAAAAATAAGAGATACTATCATGGATGTTTGGAGCTGAATGATGAATACAAGAAAGATGAGGCAACAATTAGATGGCTCACACTCGGATACGTGAGCATAAGCGACACTAGATGAGCGTGACTTTGAGTCTAGCTACAAGACTCGTTAATAAAGAAAAGCGCTTCTTGGGAGGCAACCCAATCTTTATTTGTTTTATTTGCTTTGTGTGTTTATTTATTTGTTTGTTTGATTTTATTTGTTTCCGTATGTGTGTTTAATTTTTATTCTTATTGATTCATGTTCAAAAACTAATTTGTGAAAATGCTTTATTTTGTTTTTAACTTCGTCTTAACTACATATAAAGGTATTTTGCAAAAGTTAAGTGTAAGGGAAAGTCAAATCTGTTTATTAGAACAAATGAACATGAATCATAATAATAATAAATTAACATACATATTAGTGTGTGTTTGAGTCAAATGCTTGTATCGAGTCATAATGATGTTTTGCAGGATTTCCAGGAAGTAAGGTAAAGGTTTTTCCAGAAATTTTCCGGAAACTTAAAACGAAAATTTTTGTCAGGTCATTTCTGACGGCGTCAGGGGTTATAACCTGACGGCGTCAGATTTAATTTCCAGAAATTTTTGAGAATTTTGTTTTCATAAAAAGTTTTTATTAAAATCTCCAACTTATAATCTCCAGGAATCTGCAAAGTTATCATTCCACAAGCATTATATCCTTATATATAGATTTTATCCCGCCGATGTTATGCAGGTTTTCGTGTTTGTTTTCTCAGGTTCAACAGGTTATTTTGGACAAGGAAATGTTTTGAATCAAGCTTATGGCGATGCATTAGTCATGGAGCTTCAACATTCTCTTTGGAGGAAGATTTAACCGTGTGATTTCATTATCCAACGAGCGAATCAGGGGAGTATTTGATTTCATTCTTTTACTTTTTTTTTCTTTTACATCTTGTTATTTGAACATTGGGGACAATGTTCATCTTAAGTGTAAGGGGAGGGTAAAAGTACGATTTTAGAGAATACAATTGCGCTTGATTTTTGTTTGTTTAATAGTAGATGTGTAATAAAACTGAGAGAAATACTTGTTAAGGTAATTTTAGTGCCAAATTTAAAATTTTTTACAACATATAGGAGTAAAACTTTGATCTTAATGAGCGTCTCACGGATAGGAGTTATATGACTAGCACAAAAACCGTACCACAAAAAAATTTTCCACCCCCAAATATGTGAGGTTCGCCCCTAGAATTGGTAGGAAAAGCATTTATGCTATGATGTGTGTACCGGTAGCACTTAGATTCTAGAACTTGCGTTAGGACCATTCCGAGGCCACAAGTGAGACTACATTCGTGTAGTTAGATTTACTACATGATAAGAGGCATTAGGATTAACCCATTGTTTTACACCTGTGTTTTTGTTATAATTACTTTGGCTACATTGGTCAAGTAATTCTCCCACACCCTTTGCGTTGTACTCATTTTTAGTACACGATACCCCTAGTACACCCCTCAGAGCCTATCTTTTCGTTTCGACCTTTAAGCATTTTACTTAAAGGAAGAATTTGTTACACCCCACTTAAATGTACACCCAAATCGCCTTAGCCTACCTTGTATGCACTCATTTTTAGTGCATTATTGTGACAACATTTGTTTAAACCCAAGTTAATTATCTAGTTGATTACATGGTTGCTAAGTCGAGTCATATCCTTGTACATATTGTTTTGGGACGATTGGGACTCATGGGTAAAGTACTAGTGTAATGGAGTAATGGGGAAGAACATCATTTATTACCCCCATATGTGCTAAATGTTTTAAAAGTACTCCAAGTTTTTCAATTATCTTAATTCGAGTCATTAGAATAGTTATTTGTAAAGTTATGTAAAAGTTCAAGTGTAAGGGGATGCAATGCCCCTATGATGTATTATTTTGGATGGTAGGGTAAAAGTGTATGCACAAAAAAAAAAAAAAAAAAAAAAAAAAAAAAAAAAAAAAAAAAAATCGAAAAAATCAAGAAAAATACAAAAAAAAATGAGAAAAAGAAAAATAGAAAAAACATACGGACTACCATCCCGTTTTATTTTATGTTTATTTTATGTTTAGGTTATTTTGTTTCTAGCTTAAGATCGAGTCTAGTCTTGGCTTAGCAACATTGTATAGTACATGTAATTGATCAAGATCTTTAACTCGCCACCAGTAAAATATCCCGTATCCAACAAAACCGTGTTTTCCTTTTCCCTACACCTAACGTTATAACCCATTTAAAAGCCCTCTTTGATAGTTTATCTTTGGTGCTTACGCCTAGTGGAGGAGGTTTTCGATCCTTTCCCAAGCCTATGGTAATCTATTTGCTATGACAGGTAGTGAGAGATATTATCCGTTTTCATTTATGAGATTTATTTTGATGACACTTGAGAGATGTGAGTATCTAAACACTACTTGTGAGGTGCTAGTATGTAATCTCCGTGCTTATTATGATTGAAGTGGAACGATTATTTGTTGTAATTACTTTTATGTTTGCATTAAATGACCCCTAACTTGTATTTTGATTAGAATAAAAGCGCATTTGCTTGAGGACAAGCAAATCTCAAGTGTAAGGGTATTTGATGAGGCGAAAAGTGTACCGCTTTTAAGGGGTCATTTAAGCCCGAAATCGTATTTATTTGATCAAATATTGCCCTAAATCGTTCCTTTTGTCATTTTAGGTACTTTTGAGGAGAAATCTGGAAAAGGAGGCATTTTGGACGTTTTTGGAGCATAAAAGTGAAGAAAACGGCAAAGTCTCAAAATTGTGCTGAAAGTCACCTTTGACGGCGTCAACATTAACTCCAGACGGCGTCATGCCTTGGCAAGAAAAGTTGGATGTGAAATTTACTCATGACGGGCCAGTGAGTTTGCATGAGAATTCTGACGGCGTCACGCTTTAACTAAATCAAGGGCGTCACGGCTTAAATCAAAGAGGGACGGCGTCACGTTATAGGTCCGACGGCGTCAAGCCTTGATAAGCCAGAATGGATTTTTGAAGAGCTAAAGAGGGACGGCGTCAAGAAGGTCACCCGGGAACCCTAAAAGCGGCGAGGTGACGGCGTCACAATGCATAAGGTGACGCCGTCAGATGTCAAAGTCTATATATAGTTTTCTAATTTTTTGTCATTGAGGGGAGCTTAGTGTGTGGAATTTTGGGATAAAACCCTAAGACGATTTTAGCTACTTTTTCAGGGCTTCTTGCCTTGAGATCTTCCATGTTTCATTGAAAGATAAGTTATCAATTAATCATTCAATATGTCTATGTGTTGTTTGATTCTATCCTATGCTTGTCTTTTGTTTAACATGTTAGGCTAATTTTATCTTGTGTTTGCTTAGATCTAATGAAACCTAGCTATTGATTATTGGTTGTTAGTGTGTTGTTAGTTGTATTGGATGATTGTTTATCTATGTTAGGCTTAAGAAAACTGGCTAACTTCCTATTCGGTAACTTGCTTGAACGTCTTAAGAAACATGAACCAAACGCGTACTAAAGGTTTTTATGGTTGTATTTAATGCACAAGCGAATTCTAGTGATCCCATGTTAGGAGCTTCCTAGCCGGCTCGACATAGGAGTGAAGTAGGAGCTTGTAGAGTTTGGGGAAGTAAGTACGCCACCCCACGAATGGTATTAAGGAATACACCCGTCATCCACGCGACTAATACACACTAATTAACCGGTAAAAGATAGTTAGGGAGTAAGGATATCTAAGTAAACACATTTCTCCACACATAAGTTTCTCACCACTTTTCATTTTTGTTATTTTATTTTATTTGCATTTGTAGTAATTTGGGTTAGTTGACTAGCAACTAATTCCGCCCACTCCTTCAAAACCCGAGATTTTACTTGCTTTCATAAAAATATAAAAACATAAAAAGAATCTTCCTCAACCCTTAGACCTAATTAGAGTAGCCTTTCACACCTAACGAACACTATTCCCTGTGGAGAACGATCAATCCCCCGTACTTACCACTACACTATACTACATCGGTCAGGTACACTGCCTGGTGGGGTTGTAAGCCTCTTGAGATCCCTTGAGAGGTAAAACCTGTTGTAAGGTTGCAAAACCCACGCATCAGTATCGATCTCTGTCGATACGGCGCATCTTACTGAATCAAAAATCTTTTATTTTTAAACATAACGAAAATACGGCGCATTAACTTTCGTTAATACGACGCATTTAATTTTAATTAGATAAACTGATTTTTGATTAATTAATTCGATACGGCGCATTCATAAATCCAAAGCGGCGTATCTATTTTCTGAATAAAGTCTGATTAAATTTTTAACGATTATAAGATACGGCGTATCCAACTTTTTGGATACGGCGCATCGTCTGCAGATATCAGTAACTTTAAATTTTTCGTATTCCGTTTTCGTTATTAATTATCTGATATATTACTTTCTCGAGCATACCCTACTGATGCTTTTGTGATTGATTTCAGGAAGTGCATGACCAGGAGTTCTACGAGGAACTTGATTCAACCTTTCGAAGATCCTGAACGAGCCCTACATTCGCTTAAAAGGCTTTTCAACACAAGAAGCTTTGATCTTTCAAGTTCACTCGAGCTTGATTATTTTTCTGAAGAAAAAGAGGAAGTTGAAGCAGAAACAATGGGCGAAAACACTACTATGGAGGAATACATGAACAATACCCGTGCTGATTACACTTCAGGAGTTGCTAGACCTAAGTTTGATGACAAGTCAAAATTTGAGTTGAAGGGACAATTTCTCAAAGAGCTCAGAGAGAATGCTTTCAGTGGGACGGAACGAAAAGACAAAGATTGAAGAGGAGATCAAGGCAACAATGAAAGAAGAGAGCCCTGCAACCGATTCAAATGCCTTGCCTCATAAAGAAAGAGACCCAGGAAGTTTTACTCTACCTTGTTCTATTAATAATATATCTTTCAATAATGTGTTGGCTGACTTAGGAGCTAGTGTTAGTGTTATGCCTCTTAAGACATTCGCTACCCTAGGACTAGGAAAATTAGTACCAACTAAATTACTTATTGAACTGGCTGATAAAACAGTAAAACGACCTGAGGGGATTGCTAATAATGTGCTAGTTAAGATTGAGCAATTTATTTTTCCCGTGGACTTTATTATACTAGACATGCCCGAGGATGTTAAGATTCCTTTAATCCTCGGAAGACCTTTCTTGTCTACTGCCCATGCTAAGATTGATGTGTTTAAGAGAAAAATTTCATTAAGGGTAGGGAATAATAAACTAGTCTATAAATGCCAAGATCCAGTTAAAAGCATAATTAGAGATGTTTATGTGCTAGGATTAAGAGAGCGTATGGACCTCGATCTTGAAGCTAGACTTATGGGAGAAACATTGATTCAAAACAACTCAACTAATCCTAATCATGAAGACTTTGAGGAATTCATTGACCTTAATGTACCTACGGAACTTAGACGCGATGTTGTTAGTGATTCTGATGATGAGTGGTATGATTGTGTAGTAATTAATAAACGTAGGAGAATAGTTGAGAAAACGAATTTGAACAATGATGTGTTTATTGAACTACCACCCCACCTTGCTTATTTGTGCCTGTATGATAATAAGAATTTCCCGTCTATCATTCTGTCATCTCTGCCCGAAAGGGACAGGACTTTGTTTATACAGATATTAAAGAAGAACGGCGTGGAAATTAAGAACAAGCAAGGAGTGTTCAATATTACTAAATTGGCAATGAAGGAGCGTGATGTTTCCGACTCCTTCAATGATCGATACTAAAGTGCTGAACGTGAGTCTAACTTGAAGACTCTGGAATAAAGACAAGTGCTGACCGGGAGACAACCCGGAAAATTTATCTTTTATTATTCTGTTTTCCGAGTCGAGTCAGTCCAGGCCGCACGAAGATACGGCGCATCTCAGTCCTGAGATGCGACGCATCCTCTGCAATGGTCATATCTTATTTTATTTTTCTGCATTTTTATTTTCGACTTTAAAACTTTTTATCAGTTATTTTAATGCGGCGCATCCCTGGTTAAGGATGCGGCGCATCTTTATTCTGATCCGTATTTATTCCAGGCTCGATACGGCGTATCTTCTTCAATAGGATACGGCGCATCGACTGACCTGATGATTTTCAGTTTTAATTTTTAAGTTTTATTTTTACCTAACTACTAATGTATTATGCAAGTTGAACCTTTCTTATCTTAGGTGTGTTTTAAAGTGTTGGTGGTATTATAGTTTCCTGAATTTCCTGTGGATACATCAAGTATGAAGCTTTAACGTTCTAATCCACAAGAAAGATGATTTTTGCTCATATACAAATGGAGGATCATACCGAGCAAATCTCAGGGGAGTTTTCTGTTCTAATTCTTTTTATTTTCCAGTTTTTAACCTTTTATACAAACAACGAGGACGTTGTTTAACTTAAGTGGGGGGATAGGAGAATTAGAACACTTAACACTTACTTGTCCTAAACTTTTTCAAAAATTATGCTTAAATTGTGCTTAATATATCAAACTTAAAAAATTTTAGCATGTTTTTGTTTAAGATCTAAGTTGCATAACTGCACACATGACATTATTTTCAAAAATTGTGATTTTCCAAAATTCACAAATCTATGAGTGTGCCGGTGACTTGTAAACTTTAGAACTTGGCTTGTATACTATTCGAGACCACCATAATGAGTATTATTTATTTAATTGGAATGACTTGCCTAACTTGGTAAAATTCTAGGATTACACCAAAAAGCCTTTATATGTTATGTGTTATTAGCTAACTACACTGGTTAGTTAACCCCCGTATAAAACCTTTTGTTACTCTCACTTTTAGAGTAAGATACCCCTAGAAAAACACTCAGAGCCATTCCTTTCGTTTCTTACACCTATGTTTAAAATGTTTCGTTACACCTTAAACCTTAGCCTACCCTGTAGATTAGAATCCGTGGTTGGTTAATTGCTATAGGCAGAGTGTGTTTCCTTACATTACCTGTGTTCGCGTGCGTAATTCATTATATATGGTTAGGTCGGGAAATTGCACAATGCAATTGGAGTGAAAGTAAATATTGTATATTTTAGAGTTTATTTTTCGTGTGTTTACTACTTTCACTATTTACCATTATTTCTGAAGTTATGAAAAGTATGGAAAAATTATCCGGAAAGAAAGTTATAGTGATGTGGTGAAATTTTACACATCTATGTTTATGTTTCAAGTTAAAAAAAAAAAAAAAAAAAAAAAAAAAAAAAAAAAAAAAAAAAAAATCGAAAAAATGAGAAAAGAAAAAGAAAGAAAAAAAGAGTTGGATGTTTATTTTAAGCCAACGATGTAGAGTTATGTAAGTGGTTCATATGGCCACTATTTGTTGTATTATATCTATGGATTGAATGGGAATTGGCAGTTATGGGAATGCCAATTAAGGATTATTCTTTGATTAAGATTTTGTTGAGTATAATTCGTGTCTACCTAAAGCGTGTGTTTCAAGTGTTAAAGCGTGAGTTATTCAATGATATGAGTCTTATTCATGGGATGGTTGGGATAGTGATTAACCACACTTAGGATTTTAATTTATTTGTTTTTGTTTATTTTTTTATTTTTACACCAATTTATATCCCAAAAAATTATCCATACCCTTTACTATTCTTTATCCAACCAAACCTTTGATTTATTGAGATTAGGGATTTGAGCAATCTTAAGTATCGTAGTCGTGGATTCGGCTATGTATTTATGATTTTGTCGCCCTTTTTGATATATTATTATTGGTGAAGTTTGGACCTATCTTTAGCCTATTCGAGTTAAGGATTTGAGCAATTGCAAGTATCGTGTTCGTGGATTCGATCATGTATTTGTGATTTTGTCGCCTTTTCTGGAATTTGAGATCGATAGTGTAAATAAGAATAATTAACCCTTAAGCCTAAAAACCCTTTTTACCGCTTTAGACTTGTTATTCCTTAGCTTTAGTGGTGGAGATGTGTATACTTGCCAAGCCTATGATAGAATATTCGTCGCGACTGGACAGTTAAACGATTAGGTTTGCTTTTATCGACTTATTTTATTTTACTTCTAATTCGTTAAGTGTTTAGTTGTGTGATTATGAAATAAACGAATACATGCTTAAATATAAAAATAAATCCTAACTTCTTTTAGGATACATTTTCATAAGTTTTAATCTAAGGTTTACTTGGGGACAAGTAAAGTTCAAGTGGGGGGATATTTGATGAACTCAAATAAGTACATTTTATTACTATCATTTATCCTATTAATTTGACTTGTTTTACTATATTATGTATGAGGATTGATACTTAATCGTTTACTTTTGTAATTCTCAGGTAAAAACAAGCATTTGGTGAAACTTGGCGATTTTGGACTAATAATGGAGCAAAATGTACATAAAGTGGAAGTCTACTGACATGGACAAGATCAAGTCAATTCTGCTCCAGATGCGCCGCATCTCACTATCAACATGCGCCGCATCTCTATCAAGATATCACCAGATACGATCCAAGATACAAGAGGACATGCGCCGCATCTAATGAAGAGTTACGCCGCATCTACTGGCGGTGTACGAATATTCCTGAATATTATAATCTTGGACCCCACGCGAAGTTAAGTACATGCGCCGCATCTACTTAAGTAGATGCGCCGCATCTTCCCTCAGACACAAACTATAAATACCCCTTAGACCAGACGCATTAAAAAGTTCGGAGATTCGGAAGTTCGAAAACCTAAAGACCGAACAGAAGAGAAGGACGAATTCAGTCAAGAAGGCAGCACAAGACACACCCAAATCGAAGATACAAGAGCTGTAAGAAGGTGCTGCATGTATTTAATTCATTAAGTAGTTTTGTTTTATTGTTTTAGCAAACTTTAATTCATCAGGATTGGTGGCTTGTGTAATGTGACAACGGAAAGATTGCACTCCCTTTAATACTTGCTTTCCCATCAATTAAAGTTTATATGTTGATGTCTTTGGTTACTACTTATTAGTGCATTGACCACCTCTGTGTTTATTAGTGGCTTGCGGGCACCCGACTGCGGGACAAGGTGTGGCTCCCACGGTTGTTTCTAAATTGATCACTTAGGAATAACTTTTAGACATAAGTCGTCATTAAGGGTTTACTCGCCGATGAGAATAGGACCAACGAGAAAGGGTTAATTACATACACTTCATATAAAGCTATCAATAAAACAAGTGACAATCTACTTAATCATAAGGACAGCCCTCTTATTGTCTCAAGTATCTATCTGTGTACGTGTGTGCTACTTGCTGATTCGTGCCTATTTGTTTATTTTATTATTTAATTGCAAACAAAACTGTGCCAGTCTCTCAGGCTGAAACCCCCTTGCGTTAGGATATTAAAATACTGATTAGATTAACTAGATTATACGTTCCACTCTTAGTGATCGACACTCTACTTACCATTATCTTCATACTGACCGGGTACACTGCTCGTTAAGTGTGTGTGTTATTGATAAGTCGGCTAAATATAAATTTAAAACTTGAGTAGGCATTAAAACTGCTAAACCGCAACGACACATCACGCGCATCAGACACCAACAAAAGTCGTCTCGGGAATTGATACCCTAGATTCGACATAAACAAACAATTAAATAACTAGAACTTGAGACAAAAGTTGGTTCTAAAACTTCAACCCCCAAAGAACCTTCCAAACAAACGGGGCGTGTTTTTCTCTAGAAAAACATAAAGATTTTTTTTTTTTTTTTTTTTTTTTTTTTTTTTTTTACGGTAAAACATAAATCCTAATATGATTCTTAATTACAAACCCATTAAACCACATCCATCGGTACCCCCATCATATTCCCACTTCCACTAAACAAAGTAAATATAAAGAAAAAACCCACCATCGAGCAAAAGTAGCTTGCATTCGCAACAGTAAGTCAAGAAACACCTTTAATATCTTTTATCATTTATTATGCATATACTCTCTCTCACTTTCATCCACAACTGCAACTACAACCACCTTTTTCCACACTAGACCGGGCCAAGAAGAGCCAAGCGTTCGATCTACATCAAACCATGGGTGTGCAAAGCTAGATGGGGTGACTATGTGGCTCGTGAATGGTGTTGCAAATGTTTTTTTTTTTTTATTTTTATTTATTTTTTTTTTTTTTCGCGTCACACCGACTGGTAAACCAACGATCGACCAACAAATAGTAAGATCTTATCGACTGGCTATAGCTTGAACCAACGATCGACATCAAACAAACAAACAAGTAAGTCGATTGGTTATCACAAAACCAACGGTCAACCACAAGCGTCGTTAGCCGAGATCTTGGTGGAGAATGTGCGGCGGATGGGGGTGGTTGTGGTGGATCTGGTGAGGAGATGGTTGGTGGTTTGTTTTTATTGAATTGATTGATTGGGACAGAGGTTAATGGTTTAAAAGGAGCCCTCCGAACCTCCGGCGTGTAGCCGGAGGCCGGAGGCAGCAGCAGCGGAAGAATTTAGGTTATTTGGATCGGTAGGTGATCCGCCCCGAACCAACACTTATATTTAAACAAATGCAGACACAGAACAGGATGCTCGTGTGTAGTGTGTGAAACCAGGTAAGTGATCACCTGGGTCGTTTCCCAACGAGATGTGAATGGGCAACTGTGAAAAGCTTTGGATTAAAGTGATTAATGAATCAGATATTTGATTTTGCTTTATTTAACAATTCTAAATAACAAATTTAAAACAGATATGCACAATAAAGTTAAACGCGAATTACTAAATTACAAACGCGTAACGGAAAAGCTAAAATGGGACTAAAATTAAAATTTTAGAAAATTAAAACTTAAAAATGTGAAATAACTTAAAACTTATTTAAAAACTTAAATTATATTTTTCTATACTTTTTATTTAATTATTATTAATTATTTATTATTTAATAACTATTTAAACTATTTAAATTTATAAAAAATACTAAATGAACTAAGAAAAATATGAAACTTTTTCTAAAAATATTACTAAGTAAATAAAAGCTAAGAAAATTATAAAAATGAAAATTACTTAATTAAAATTTAAAAAGATAAATTCTATTAAATAGAAGCTATCACTTTATTTCTATTTTTGGTTTTTCTTATGACCTAAAACTATTTTTATATTTTTCCTAGATTAAAAATGACAAAATAAAATTATGAAAATTAAAATTATATTTTTCTGATTATTTTTCTATTTATTATGATTTAATTACTATTATAAACTAATTAAAATGATTAAAAATATTAAAACTGATCAGAAAATTATGAAAATTTACAGATAATTCTAAAATAATATTATAAAGATAAGAAAAATAAAATTAAAAGCTTACTAAGCCTGATAAGCAGATTTGGGCTAATAAGCAATAAGCTAATAAGCCAAAAATAAGCTAAAAAGCACTAAAGTGCACCAAATGATCAGGACTGGCTAAATAGACTTAAATAAGCTTAAAACAACTTATAATACACAATAAGCAAAAAGGATTAAGCAAATGAACACTTGGCTGCTAGTGGAATTCAAAACAGAAACTCAGAAATCAGGCAAACTTTAAGGGCAATCTAAGCACTTGAATAAGCTACTGAGATGCCATATTTTGGGGGCAAAAGCAAGCTTGAACTACTGGCTATCTAAAAAGTACAAAAGCCCTATCAGAATCACACTAATTGAGGTCTGATTTGATGCTAGATCAGCAACATAAAAACACTGAGTCTGCTGATTATCTGTTTGTGCAGACTTGCACAATTTTGTGCACAGAGCAAATAGGATCTAAACAGCTATTATGATTATACTAAATGGTTTATATGGAACTCAAAATAACCAAGAAAAGGGTCAAAATCATCTTATGGCTACAAATGGCTTAATTGAGCTTTTGACAGCCAAATATTCACACAGCAACCAAGAAATGTGATTTCCAATCTAAGCTACTATTTTTATCTTGAAATCAGCTTATTATGACTAATATAAGCTGATGCAAAGTTGGGATTATTGCAAATGTACAGTAATAGATGTTTTAACCTAATGACAGGCTAAATCCAAACACTCCTTAAGGGTGTGTCTGTGGTGGATTTTCAAGTGAAGTTCAATATTTTGAACTAAAATGCCTGATGTAACTTATCAACTAACTTATTTGAGCCCTGATAAGCAACTTTCAAAAGGAAAATAAGCACTCTAATTAGCTATCCTACTTATGACTGATTTTGGCTTTTTTAGAGATTTTAAGCAAAATGAAAAACAAACAATATAACTACTGATTAGATAGATTAAATATGCTTAGAAACTATCAATTAGCAAATAAAAACAATAATAAGCACTAAATAAGCAGTGGTACAGTAAAAGTGGAATTTAAGCAAAAACTTATAAAAGCTTACAACTGAATTGAACTGATGCACAAAGAACAAGGAACCAAGGACCAATCTAGCTTGTCAAAAACAAGCTAGATAACCCAGAGAAGCTTCCTGAACTAGCTTATCCACCCAGAAATAGCTTATTGACCTCAAAATTGACTTTCATTGACTTTCTTCCATTCTTGAATTCAGAACATGTTTATACTACAAATAACTTACAATAAGCTATAAGAAGTTTATATAAGCTATTAAAAACAGCTAAGAAGCTATTTTATATTCTACTTATCAATAATCTAATTCTCAGTATAATGGAAAATCAGGAAGCTTGGCATTATAAGTAACTACTGACAATTGTACAAGAATCAACAATGAACACACTAAATTTACTTTGTATTGATTGATGGAACTTGAAAATACAAATTACAACTACTGGAATGGAAAATACGATTACACTACTTTTTCCACACACTCTATTTTAGCTACATTACTATCTATATATACATAATTTTAAGTGGGATAATACTCAGTCGACATCCTCATCAAATCCTCACCCTTGAATTGCTCCAATTTCATCTCCATTGTCCACTTGGCATTTTGGCGGGAAAAGTGGATTTTTGCTAAATCCTCTGATTTGGTTAGTGGGAAGTGGGAGGGATGCAATTAATGTTTTTGGATGTGTTAGGTAACTTGTAGGAGGAGGGGGGATGACTGGGTTAGTGGTTTTGGTGAGGTGGGATGGTGACTGGATGGTTTGGCGGGATGGGTGGTTTAGGGAAGACGGGTCAAACTTGGTTTGACCAAGTTTAACTCAGATAAGGGATTGGGCTTGGAATTGGATTGGGCTTGGGTAAATGGGATAAGGGTTGGGCAGGTTTGTTTATTTTGGGTTTAATGGGGATAAGTTTGATCCGGATTTAGAATTAAACATAGGGACCAATTTTGTAATTCTTCCATTCTTGAGGGGCTGAGTTGGTATCTTTCCAAAATATCTTCAAAGGATTAAACCTGCCACAAAATAATTACACAAGGACCAAAGTTGTATTTTTTTATCATTTTAAAACTTTAGGGACCTAAAATGTAAATTTGGATTTTAGAGGGACTTGTTTTGTAATTTCCCAAAAGTTATCAAAAATGTTCCAATTTGTAAGTTCATGCATAGTACAAGGGTATTTTGTGAAATTTCAAATTTTATAATACCCAGGGACCATTTTTGCCAATTTTGATAAGTTCAGGGACTAAACTTGTAATTTTGTGAAACTTTGCACCAAAGGACTTATTATGTAATTTCATGATTCTTAAAGGACCTTTGATGACTTTTCCTGTTTTTAGAATAACCAAGGACTAGTTTTGACAACTTTTGAAAGTTGAGGGACTGAAACTGCCAATTATGCAAACTTTGTTCGTTTTTCAACTGTTTTTAAACATTTTGCATCTGAAACATATAAAACACAATTTTGTTATAATTTCAGTATTTTAATACATTTCTGAGTGTTTTTGAGAGTTTTGGCAGCTCAGATTAGGTAAAAATGATGAGTATTTAGACACTCATCAATCCCCCACACTAAACTATTGCTAGTCCCTAGCAATATTTTATGAAGATTTAATGGATTTGAAAGACTCTTTACCAAAAGCCATTACTTCTGGAGTAGCCAATTGTTTCAGTTCAAGTAAGAACTTTGGTACAATGATAACCAAGTGATTTTGAGCAAACCACAAGCTGTCAACGGTTTTGATTTGTCTTTACCAGGAGCCGTTTGCTTCTGGACTAGCCAACTCTTAGATAAATTATTACTATTATCTTTGGTGAGCTGATTACCAATATGGATTTTCACTGCCTTTACCACAAGCCATAACCTTGCGGGCTAGCCAACTCTTCACTTATGAAGATATGGTGAGTCGAATACCATACAATTTTGGGCAAATTGTAAGCCATAAACGGATTTGATATATCTTTACCAAGAGCCGTTTGCTCTCGGATTAGCCAATCCTTATGTGGGTTAGACATGGCGGACTGATAACCATTTTTTGAGTTCTAAGTGAGAAATTTTTTTTTTTAAATTTTGGCTAAAATGGGGGTACTAGATGGTACATTTGATCAAATTCGCAAGAATTCCCCCCCACACTTAGAACTGAATATTGCCCTCAATATTCAAAGAACCGGTTGTTAAACCAACACTTAGAACGTGAAAGGGAAATACTAATAGCCTTTTATTTCATATAGTTATTTATTTTATTTTTATTTAATTTGCATTTAAGCCGTTAAGGCATGCAAATTCCCTCTTTTTTTTTTTTTTTTTTTTTTTTTTTTTTTTACTTTACAACATGTGGGGCATCTCCCCCACACTTAGGTGAAATATGGGTGAAAACCCATATATTTTGCTACTGTTTTTATTCACCGAGTCGCTAGCTTGACTCGACCCCGAATTGAGCTGATTCCTCCCCAACAGTCAGGTTTATCACGCAAGCTAACCGCTTGTGAACGGTCAACTGTAACAAAGGGTTCCTGAACAGCCCGGGAGAGAAAGCAATTTAAAAGTCTATGGGGAAGTAAGTGGAAGAAACCATCTCAATCGGACTTTCATTCAAAATGTTTGGGTAACCATTTGAACATAAGAAAGTTCCACACCGATGAGATAAATCCGGCATTTAAACCAATGTTAGATGGACAATGCCGGGGTCAAAAGTAACATCCTCACTCCCGAATGAGTGAAGGACAGGGGAAATCACCGGGTAGGTGAAGGGAAGAAGAGAGATCTGAACAGCAATTAAGATAAGAACTTCCTCCTCAAGAATTGTAAGTGGAGGAGGAAAGTCCTTAGACTTGATCTCAGGAAATTTATCAGTTTCCTCAACTGATTTGATTTCCTTTTTATGAAGTTGTTTTGGTGGAAGAGGGGAAAATGAATCTTCGTTTAACAAATTTTCTAGAAAAAGAATATCCCCCTCAGGATCAAGATAGTTATCATCAACCTCATGCGGAGGTGAACTATCTAGAGCAAGAAAAGCATCGACTTCATCCCAAAAGGGATCACTTCCCTCAACCGAAGTGAGAGAAGGGGAAGAGTATGCTATGATATGTTGAGAAGATGTTGTGGGTTCCCCACTCACAGAATTATGAAAATAACCAAGACTTTCATGAGAGTACTCCTTTGAAGTAATGTCAATGACATCGATTCGGTTAACCGAAGCAGAATTAAAATTTGAGGAGTAACTCGATGTTTGATCATGGTTAAAAGTAACAGCTTCATTATCCACACGCAAAGTAATCTCATGCTTAAATACATCAATCAGAGCATGGCCCGTTTTTAAGAATCCTCTTCCAAGAATTAAAGGAACCTTTTGATCAGCATCGAAATCAACAACCACAAAGTCAGCTGGAAAATGGAACTTTCCTATCTTCACAAATACATCTTCGGCAATGCCGCAGGGATGAGTTATGGTTCGATCTGCAAGCTCAAGAGTCATGCAGGTAGGAGTAAGAGCCGGAAGAGAGAGTTTCTTCCATACTGAATGAGGCATCAGGTTGATGCTTGCACCTAGATCTGCTAAGGCATAACATTCAACCATTCCCGGAAAGACACAAGGTAGTAGAAACTTTCCAGGATCTCCAAGCTTCTCCGGAAGCTTTTTCAAGATAACCGCTGAGCAGTTCTCATTTACTGGAGTTTTAGCCATTTCAATCAGTTTTTCCTTGTTGCTTAACAAGTGTTTGATTGCTGCTGCAAATTTGGGCATCAGAATAGTAGCATCCGCAAAGCTTATGTCAAAATGTAATTCTTTAAAGATTTGATAGAATTTATCATTTTGTTGACTAGCCTTCTCACGGAGCTTTTGTTCATTTAAGCGCGATGGGTAAGGAATGTAAGGTTTGGATTTAGGAGCAATGACTTCAGGAGTCTCAAAGACAACTCCTGGTTTGGATTTCTTTTTAGGGCTAACCGGAGGATGGACATGTGCTGTACTTTGTGGGATTGGAATTTGCACTTTGTCCGTTGTATCCTCCGTCTCTTTTTCCATTTCAAATAACGGAGGAGGAATAGGGCCAGCTGGCCCTTTATAAGAAGCACCACTCCGAGTGGTGATAGCTTTGACGAAAGTGGTATCTCCGTCATCATCACTGTCATCAAGTACACTGACAGGAACAGCATTGAGCATTTCAGAATAATATCTGGCTGACCTTTGCTCACTAAGTTTGGTTGACAAACTTTTAACCGTAAATCGTGAAAGAGTAGGATCGATTCTAGACGGCTGAGGAGCAATTGTGGGTGTAGATTTTTGGATGACCGAAGGTTGGATGACCGAAGGTTGGACGTATTTAGTACTTCCATTGTTAGTGGGAATTACCGGGTCCTTTATCACCTTGAATCCAACTTGAGATTTACCACTCCGTGTATTGACAGCTTTGAGTTCACCCCTAGGGTTGACACCAGTGTTACTTGGGAGACCTCCCGAGGTAGAAGGTATATCAGTTAAAGACTTTTTGATCTGGTTTAATTGAGCAACCAATAACTGGTTTGTCTCACGTTGTGTCTTATTTGTTTCCTCTTGAGTTTTCATGAATTGCATAAGCAACTCATCTGAGGACGTCTGATTTCGGTTTGAACCTTGGTTTTGATTAAAATTTGGACCACGGTTTTGGTTAAAATTACCCTGATTCTGACCTCGGTTTTGATTGAAGTTTTGAGAATTGTGGAAATTTTGTCCCTGATTTTGAACAAAGCGGTTTTGATTATTCTGATTTGGCACGGGTGGAAAACCAGGTGGGACCATAGCATTCGGTGCTCGGTACTGAGTCTCAGTATGCGGACGGTACTGATTTTGGTTTACTGCAGCTACGGGAGCTGGGTAAACAGAAGCATCGGTTGCTTGACAATCATAGTACGCATGTGGGCCACCACAAGTTTCACACACTTTGTTTATTGCTTTGACTTGTTCCGGTTTATGAACCTCACTTTTTAATTCTTTCATTTCTTTCATCATACAACGCATTGAATCCGTTAAAAAGGCTAACTCTGAGGAGTTACCGGATGAAGAAGAAGCAGTAGGAGTGACAGGAACATTCACTTTGTTTCTAGAAATAGGAACTTTTGATTTATTTTCACAAATTTCAACCACCTCTCTGGGTTTACGATTCAAAATATTGCCACCGGAGGCTGCATTAAGTGCATCTTGATCGTTTTGGGTCAATCCATTATAAAACGTATTTATTTGTTGTAACACATTGAAATCGTGATGTGGGCATTTTCTTAGGAGATCTTTAAATCTGTCCCATGCCTCTCCGAAATTTTCATCGAAACCTTGACGAAAACCAGCAATTTCATTTTTTAGGTTAGTCGTCTTTGATGGAGGGAAGAAATAATTTACAAATTTCTTAACGAGATCTTCCCAGGTTTCAATGGATCGAGGGGGTTCTTTATCCAGCCAAATTCGGGCTGCCCCCTCAAGTGAGAATGGAAATAGCATCAATTTGATCACTGTTTGCGGCACATTTTTGTAATTGATTGTGGATGTCAGTTTGTTGAACCAACGAATGTGTGCATAAGGATCCTCTCGTTCAAACCCGTGGAATTGGTTTGTGGATACGAGCTGAATCAGATGTGTTTTCAGCTCAAAATGATCAGAATCGATGGCTGGTAAAACAATGGCATCTCCATAACCCTCGGTGGGTGCCTGGAGCATTTCAGCCATGGTGCGTTCGTCTGCCATATTTTCAGTGGGAACAGTACGAATCTCGGGTTCGACTATTTGGGCAGCACGTCTACGATTACGTCTTCTCGGAATTTCTACGAGTTCACGTAAAGGGCTTGATGACGTGGAAGAACGAGTGCGCATGCACTAAGTAAAATATTCCAATTAAAACAAGACAGAAGCAAAACACAAGTGAACTTAAACCAATAATCAGCAAGCGTACGGTAGCTCTCTAAAAGATAAACGCACAGAGTGGCGGAGAAGCAAAGGTGGGCAATTACGCTCCTTAAAAACCCGCTTCTTTCAGTCCGAGAATTTAATGTCAGACTATCCTAAAACCCCCGTTAGAGTTTGTTTATCAATTAAAGGTGAGCCGATATTCGCAAGTGATACAAAGGCAAGTTTTAATTCTTTGGTTTGGGAACTTATTATGGTCGTACCCCCAGTTAGGTAGTACTCTGTCTTGGTTTTCGATGGTAAATTTTATTGTTTATTTATTATTAACAAAGAAAACGGAATTTATTAATTTTTTTTTTTTTTTTTTTTTTTTTTTTGGTGTTTTTTATTTTTTATATGATAATAATAATAATAATATATATAGAAAAGAAAAGAAAAATATTTTTGTATTTTATATTGTTTTTGGGAAATAGGAACTTCTGATAGAAGGGTCTCAGATCACTAATCGCTAAAACTTACACAACTGTCGCAGCACACCTCCCCGGCAGCGGCGCCAAAATTTGATCCGTCCCGAAACAACACTTAAATTATTTAAAAATGTAAAATAACTTAAAACTTATTTAAAAACTTAAATTATATTTTTCTACACTTTTTATTTAATTATTATTAATTATTTATTATTTAATTACTAATTAAACTATTTAAATTTATAAAAAATACTAAATGGACAAAGAAAAATCTAAAACTTTTTCTAAAAATATTACTAAGTAAATAAAAGCTAAGAAAATTATAAAAATGAAAATTACTTAATTAAAATTTAAAAAGATAAATTCTATTAAATAGAAGCTATCACTTTATTTCTATTTTTGGTTTTTCTTATGACCTAAAACTATTTTTATATTTTTCCTAGATTAAAAATGACAAAAGAAAATTATGAAAATTAAAATTATATTTTTCTGATTATTTTTCTATTTATTATGATTTAATTACTATTATAAACTAATTAAAATGATTAAAAATATTAAAACTGATCAGAAAATTATGAAAATTTATAGATAATTCTAAAATAATATTATAAAGATAAGAAAAATAAAATTAAAAGCTTACTAAGCCTGATAAGCAGATTTGGGCTAATAAGCAATAAGCTAATAAGCCAAAAATAAGCTAAAAAGCACTAAAGTGCACCAAATGATCAGGACTAGCTAAATAGACTTAAATAAGCTTAAAACAACTTATAATACACAATAAGCACAAAGGATTAAGAAAATGAACACTTGGCTGCTAGTGGAATTCAAAACAGAAACTCAGAAATCAGGCAAACTTTAAGGGCAATTTAAGCACTTGAATAAGCTACTGAGATGCCATATTTTGGGGGCAAAAGTTAGCTTGGCTTATGAGCTATCTAAAAATCACAAAAGCCCTATCAATAACACACTAATTGAGGTCTGATTTGATGCTAGATCAGCAACATAAAAACACTGAGTCTGCTGATTATCTGTTTGTGCAGACTTGCACAATTTTGTGCACAGAGCATGTAAACACCCCAGCCCGACAAGGGTAAAGGTGTCACAAATACATGGTTTCATATCAGATACAAGCATTCAAGAAATAGAAATAGCGGAAGCCTTAAACATTAAAAATTCAAGGAAAATAAGTCAACACGGCTTATATCAAGTGCAAGACAGGAATAACGGAGTACAAAACAGAATCCAAACTGCCCAAACAATGGAATAACAGAAACAATATCCAAATGGTCACACTAGAAAGACAAGGTCTAAACTTCACACAAGTTGCTCTCATCCCAAGCTAAACCCAGCTCCTAGCTTAAATGTACCTGCCGCAGGAAAAGAAATGCTGCTGAGCTACGAGAGCTCAGTGAACAGATATAACGAAAACAAAGCAGTAAATAACGGGATAATAAAGTAAGTGAAATAATACCAGGAGTAACAAGAGTCAGGAAAAGGAATACAAGAGTTATGCAGACATACCAGGGATTTAGAATGGTTACAATGGTGAAAGTGAATGAAACCAGAACCCACCAAAACCCCAAGTTGAAATCAAGTAAAGTCCAGTATCAAGTCATAGGGTAACATAACCAGAAATCCACCACAACCCAAGTCAAATCAAGTCAGGTCAAATGTCAGGTCAAGTATCAGGTCAAGTAACAGGTCATAAGGTTACAAGGTTTCAGGTAAACAGAAATCCTCTACGAGCCCAGAAACTCAAAATCAATCTCAAAGTCAAACCATATCAAGTCACATATCAGGGTGTATGGAGGGGTGACCTCAGCATACCAAGTACAGGGTGAGGGGATACCTCCAGGGGTTGGAGTCGCGAACTCCCAGGGGTGTGAAAGACGTGCATCGCACACACTCGTCAGTCACCAGGATATAACAGGAATCATAACTAATCAGGACATGTCTAGGATGCATCCATGCGCCCCCGCAGGCCACAGGGTCTTCTCTACATAATAAATCAAATCAGGTCGGGGACGGGACAGGACATCACTCTCCTGCCCTAGAGTCATGCCACCGGTGCATCAATGACATGGACATGAAACCCTCATGCCTAGTGGGTGGCTCGTAGTCTCAAACTGTGGGTCAAGGTCAGGTATCAAGTCTCGGGTGTCAAGTTTCAGGTATCAAAAGTCAGGTGTCATATCAGGGTTCAAGACAGGATATAAATGCAGGGGTTCATTATCAGGGGGTCAATATCCGGAAGGTCAATTACTAGAAGGTTCATAATAGTTTATTATAAGAAAATCCTTTTTACATGGTTTTAATAATATGGTCCTTAGAACAGTTCATAATAAAAGTCTTTTAAGGAATGTTTCAAAACCTCTTCATATACAATTTAAAAGTAGTTATAAAAAAATCCTATGAACCTTCAAGTATCCAAGGTCTTAGTTATCCAGGTTATCAGGGGTGAACAGGTCATGTCAAGTGTCATAGCAGGGTTCAAGTCAAGGTTCAAGTCCAATGGTTCATATCAAGTGTATCAAGGTTCAAGTTCAGGTTTATGACAAGGTTCAAGATAAAGGTTAAAGCAAAGGTCCAAATCCATGGTTCACAACACAAGGGAAAAACATAAAATGAATCAGGAATCAAAAATGATACGAAGGCTCTTTACAAGAAGAGCAGAATATCTGTACCTTATTCAAAAGCAAGCAAAGAACACAAGAGTAGCTGACAGGGCTCAAGATCACTCCTTCCTCGAACCTAAAGGAGTAGAAGATATAAATACGAAAGGGGTTCAGTTATCTTCCCATTATAAGTAACTTCCATTTTTAGTAACATTCTATTTTTAGCAGGTTTCCACAATTAGTAAGTTGCCATATTTAGAAAATTCAAATGATACAAACCAAGTTAAGTCTTCAATTAGCTTATTATGGGAGGAACATTCATTTAAACTCATTATACAAATTTTAAGATCAAATATGATAATCTTTCATAGTTTAGGGTTATTAATGCAAATTTACCAAAGTTAAAGGTCCACATTTGAAATCTTATCATTTTACCTTTCAAACACTTATACTTTCCAGAATTTCATGTTTAGCCTTCAAGTTCCATAATTTACAAGTTACACCCCTTTACTTCCTTAATTACAAATTAAACCTTATACTTTTATTATTTACCATTTAACCCTCATCTTAGTTACATTACACATCAAGCCCTTTTACTTATTCAATTTACAGAAAATACCCTTCAATATCAATATGTTACAAACAGCCCTCAAGGTTTAGGTAATTTACATATTTAGTCCTTGTACTTATTTAAATACAAAACAAATTATATAATTAGCCACAATTACATATTAGACCCATAAATACTCCAAATTACACAAAACACTCTTAGCATTATTATTTACACAAAACCACTTCAAGTTTCCAGAAATTACATTTTTAGTCCCTCGTTTTATTTATTTTCCAATTCGAATATACATAATTTACAAATTACATTTTAATTCCAAAACCTCCATAATTTACACATAGCACCCTCAAGACATATTTTATTCATATTGCCCTGGTTTTATAGAGTATTACAAAAATGGTCCACGAATTTAAAAAATTACAAAACGCCCCCTTAACATTTATTTTCCAATCGGTTTGACATTTTATGTACAAAATCAAACCCTAAAAATTCCCAATCATCATCTCATCATTATATCATCATTATATCATGATTATTTCCAGATTTCAATCACTCTAAACCCTAATTTGATCGGCCATGTAATTTTCCACAATATCTCTTTTATTTTCTAAAACCGATTATAACCAAAAATCTAAAACCCATGAATTCGACTTCCAAAAATCAAGATGCTATTTTTCTCATGTTATATGATGTATAAGAGACCCACGAAAATATATATACAAGGTTCATAAAAATCGTATACATGCTCTTTAGGATTAATCCGATTCTAGGGTTTATAAGTTTATTAATTTTGTTCGACCAAAACACAATGCATGGTTCAATTTCAATAATTTTTACATGATGTATATGATCAGTAGAAGGTTAGAAAAATACCAAATCAATTATTGAATGGCCGGATTTCACGCTTTGATTTATTATTGCTCGGTTCTAATTTGCGACCCAAATAATTCACTACCATCAAACGATCGACTCTAGAAGTGTGTAGCTATTTTTCCCACCTTCTTGGCAACCCTAAGAACTCCAGAAAATTTACTCTTGATGCAGAAAAATCGGATGGAGGTGTGGATGAATTATTGATGGTGGCGGCACTTTGTTTTTAGGGTTAATGGGGTAAATTAAAATTAGGGTTTGTTATATCCAATTTATGGCCGAGCATGGGGAGGGATATGAGGCCAAAGAACCGGCCTTTGATGGCCCAATTTAATTTCCTTTTTATTTTGTGTATTTTCCTAATTTAATTTGTAATTTAAAATGGTTTATAAATGATAATAATTGTGTAATTAAATTTTCGGTACACACAAGGGTATTTTGGTCATTTCATAACTTGTATAAATATTAATCGAAGTCGTCAAAATTATTTTGTATCATATCTTGTTCGTTTCCAGAAGTTTGGGATCGTTTCGGGACTTTAATTAAGCTTTAATTTATTTTTAAAGTTTTCAGGGGTATTTTGGTAATTTTTGCATGCTTTAGATTTTCGGGTTTTACAACTCTTCCCCTCTAACAGAAAAATTTCGTCCTCGAAATTTGCAAGGACATAGAAATGAAAGAGAACGGAAAACAAAACAAGGACATACCAGACGCCTTATCTGCCTGGTCACGAGGATACGAGAAAACACGACCGGTAGTAGGAGTAGGAGAAGGAGGGCCAAGATATTTTTCAAGTGGTTCCGGATTCCGCCTCGGACAATCTTTCAACTTATGCTCCCTCGATCCACACCTAAAACAAGCTCCAGAAGTCGTACGACAAAATCCCGTATGATTCTTCCCACACTGTGGACAACTAGCCGACCCCTGACTGTCGCTGCGCCCCCGACGATCGCCATCCTGCCTAGAAGCTGACCTTGAATCCCGACCTCGCTGATCATGACCACGGTCCGCCCGATCTCGTGATTCCAAACCCCCACTAGACTGCCCCTTCCGCTCATAATTCTGGTTCCGATGACTCTTATAATCCCTACTCTGGTCCTGCTGACTCTGCCCCCTGGAATGCACCCGATTACCGTCCCTATCACGCTTATTAGCCACCCTGTCCGCATGCAACAACTCGATGTTACGCGCGGCGTCCTGAACTCCAGCCACATCCTCAAACGGAGTGTTAACAATCCGGTCTAACACCCACCCCTTTAAAGCCCATTTGAAATGACGAGCCTGCCGTATAGCATCACCAGTGACCTCTGGCCCAACGAAACTGGCCAGACGCAGAAACCGTTGCATAAACTCTCCTGACGACTCCTGATCACCTTGACGAATCGACCTGTATTCCCTTTCATACCTTAGCTGCTCCGACATAGGAATATACTGTCTATAAAACACCTCGATGAAATCCGCCCACGAACAAGTCTCGGCAAAATCATCCCCTTTCGCCTGAACAAGAGCAACCCACCAATTCTGGGCATCACCTTCCAGTTTGAATGTGGCCAACCGAGTTTTAAACTCGTCAGCACATCCCAGAACACGAAACAACTTCTCGATATGTGTGATCCAGTCCTCCGCTTCATGAGCAGTAGCAGCGGACCTGAAAGAGAGAGGCTTAAGCTTGTTAAACCTCTCGATCCACACATGAATGCCAACAGGAGGAGCAGCGGGAGGAGCAGTGGGTGGAGTAGGGGGTGGAGCATCACCACCACCACCACCACCACCAGAAGAACCTGCACCGTCCCTGATGTTATTGGTGACCTGAGTCACCACTTGCGGAATAGCAGCAGCCACAGCGGCGGCTATCATCTGTTCAAAATTGGGGCCATCCTCCCCATTAGTGTACTGAGTAAAGCGCGTATTCACCATCTGAACGATCACAAAAAGGATTAGCAACTCAGGTAGAATATGACAAAGTAGATCAAGAATATATGACAGAGCAAAACAGGAAAATATGACAGAGCAAGATCAAGGAAGATGACAGAGCATAACAGGAAAAGAGAGTGCGCGAAAGGAAACCTAATGTCTACCCAATCCTCACAGGTCACGAGCCTAAGCTCTAAGGGTTTCTGAAACCTTAGTCTCTGATACCATAAATTGTAACACCCCAGCCCGACAAGGGTAAAGGTGTCACAAATACATGGTTTCATATCAGATACAAGCATTCAAGAAATAGAAATAGCGGAAGCCTTAAACATTAAAAATTCAAGGAAAATAAGTCAACACGGCTTATATCAAGTGCAAGACAGGAATAACGGAGTACAAAACAGAATCCAAACTGCCCAAACAATGGAATAACAGAAACAATATCCAAATGGTCACACTAGAAAGACAAGGTCTAAACTTCACACAAGTTGCTCTCATCCCAAGCTAAACCCAGCTCCTAGCTTAAATGTACCTGCCGCAGGAAAAGAAATGCGGCTGAGCTACGAGAGCTCAGTGAACATATATAACGGAAACAAAGCAGTAAATAACGGGATAATAAAGTAAGTGAAATAATACCAGGAGTAACAAGAGTCAGGAAAAGGAATACAAGAGTTATGCAGACATACCAGGGATTTAGAATGGTTACAATGGTGAAAGTGAATGAAACCAGAACCCACCAAAACCCCAAGTTGAAATCAAGTAAAGTCCAGTATCAAGTCATAGGGTAACATAACCAGAAATCCACCACAACCCAAGTCAAATCAAGTCAGGTCAAATGTCAGGTCAAGTATCAGGTCAAGTAACAGGTCATAAGGTTACAAGGTTTCAGGTAAACAGAAATCCTCTACGAGCCCAGAAACTCAAAATCAATCTCAAAGTCAAACCATATCAAGTCACATATCAGGGTGTATGGAGGGGTGACCTCAGCATACCAAGTACAGGGTGAGGGGATACCTCCAGGGGTTGGAGTCGCGAACTCCCAGGGGTGTGAAAGACGTGCATCGCACACACTCGTCAGTCACCAGGATATAACAGGAATCATAACTAATCAGGACATGTCTAGGATGCATCCATGCGCCCCCGCAGGCCACAGGGTCTTCTCTACATAATAAATCAAATCAGGTCGGGGACGGGACAGGACATCACTCTCCTGCCCTAGAGTCATGCCACCGGTGCATCAATGACATGGACATGAAACCCTCATGCCTAGTGGGTGGCTCGTAGTCTCAAACTGTGGGTCAAGGTCAGGTATCAAGTCTCGGGTGTCAAGTTTCAGGTATCAAAAGTCAGGTGTCATATCAGGGTTCAAGACAGGATATAATTGCAGGGGTTCATTATCAGGAGGTCAATATCAGGAAGGTCAAATATTAGAAGGTTCATAATAGTTTATTATAAGAAAATCCTTTTTACATAGTTTTAATAATATGGTCCTTAGAACAGTTCATAATAAAAGTCTTTTAAGGAATGTTTCAAAACCTCTTCATATACAATTTAAAAGTAGTTATAAAATCCTATGAACCTTCAAGTATCCAAGGTCTTAGTTATCCAGGTTATCAGGGGTGAACAAGTCATGTCAAGTGTCATAGCAGGGTTCAAGTCAAGGTTCAAGTCCAATGGTTCATATCAAGTGTATCAAGGTTCAAGTTCAGGTTTATGACAAGGTTCAAGATAAAGGTTAAAGCAAAGGTCCAAATCCATGGTTCACAACACAAGGGAAAAACATAAAATGAATCAGGAATCAAAAATGATACGAAGGCTCTTTACAAGAAGAGCAGAATATCTGTACCTTATTCAAAAGCAAGCAAAGAACACAAGAGTAGCTGACAGGGCTCAAGATCACTCCTTCCTCGAACCTAAAGGAGTAGAAGATATAAATACGAAAGGGGTTCAGTTATCTTCCCATTATAAGTAACTTCCACTTTTAGTAACTTTCTATTTTTAGCAGGTTTCCACAATTAGTAAGTTGCCATATTTAGAAAATTCAAATGATACAAACCAAGTTAAGTCTTCAATTAGCTTATTATGGGAGGAACATTCATTTAAACTCATTATACAAATTTTAAGATCAAATATGATAATCTTTCATAGTTTAGGGTTATTAATGCAAATTTACCAAAGTTAAAGGTCCACATTTGAAATCTTATCATTTTACCTTTCAAACACTTATACTTTCCAGAATTTCATGTTTAGCCTTCAAGTTCCATAATTTACAAGTTACACCCCTTTACTTCCTTAATTACAAATTAAACCTTATACTTTTATTATTTACCATTTAACCCTCATCTTAGTTACATTACACATCAAGCCCTTTTACTTATTCAATTTACAGAAAATACCCTTCAATATCAATATGTTACAAACAGCCCTCAAGGTTTAGGTAATTTACATATTTAGTCCTTGTACTTATTTAAATACAAAACAAATTATATAATTAGCCACAATTACATATTAGACCCATAAATACTCCAAATTACACAAAACACTCTTAGCATTATTATTTACACAAAACCACTTCAAGTTTCCAGAAATTACATTTTTAGTCCCTCGTTTTATTTATTTTCCAATTCGAATATACATAATTTACAAATTACATTTTAATTCCAAAACCTCCATAATTTACACATAGCACCCTCAAGACATATTTTATTCATATTGCCCTGGTTTTATAGAGTATTACAAAAATGGTCCACGAATTTAAAAAATTACAAAACGCCCCCTTAACATTTATTTTCCAATCGGTTTGACATTTTATGTACAAAATCAAACCCTAAAAATTCCCAATCATCATCTCATCATTATATCATCATTATATCATGATTATTTCCAGATTTCAATCACTCTAAACCCTAATTCGATCGGCCATGTAATTTTCCACAATATCTCTTTTATTTTCTAAAACCGATTATAACCAAAAATCTAAAACCCATGAATTCGACTTCCAAAAATCAAGATGCTATTTTTCTCATGTTATATGATGTATAAGAGACCCACGAAAATATATATACAAGGTTCATAAAAATCGTATACATGCTCTTTAGGATTAATCCGATTCTAGGGTTTATAAGTTTATTAATTTTGTTCGACCAAAACACAATGCATGGTTCAATTTCAATAATTTTTACATGATGTATATGATCAGTAGAAGGTTAGAAAAATACCAAATCAATTATTGAATGGCCGGATTTCACGCTTTGATTTATTATTGCTCGGTTCTAATTTGCGACCCAAATAATTCACTACCATCAAACGATCGACTCTAGAAGTGTGTAGTTATTTTTCCCACCTTCTTGGCAACCCTAAGAACTCCAGAAAATTTACTCTTGATGCAGAAAAATCGGATGGAGGTGTGGATGAATTATTGATGGTGGCGGCACTTTGTTTTTAGGGTTAATGGGGTAAATTAAAATTAGGGTTTGTTATATCCAATTTATGGCCGAGCATGGGGAGGGATATGAGGCCAAAGAACCGGCCTTTGATGGCCCAATTTAATTTCCTTTTTATTTTGTGCATTTTCCTAATTTAATTTGTAATTTAAAATGGTTTATAAATGATAATAATTGTGTAATTAAATTTTCGGTACACACAAGGGTATTTTGGTCATTTCATAACTTGTATAAATATTAATCGAAGTCGTCAAAATTATTTTGTATCATATCTTGTTCGTTTCCAGAAGTTTGGGATCGTTTCGGGACTTTAATTAAGCTTTAATTTATTTTTAAAGTTTTCAGGGGTATTTTGGTAATTTTTGCATGCTTTAGATTTTCGGGTTTTACAGAGCAAATAGGATCTAAACAGCTATTATGATTATACTAAATGGTTTATATGGAACTCAAAATAACCAAGAAAAGGGTCAAAATCAGCTTATGGCTACAAATGGCTTAATTGAGCTTTTGACAGCCCAATATTCACACAGCAACCAAGAAATGTGATTTCCAATCTAAGCTACTATTTTTATCTTGAAATCAGCTTATTATGACTAATATAAGCTGATGCAAAGTTGGGATTATTGCAAATGTACAGTAATAGATGTTTTAACCTAATGACAGGCTAAATCCAAACACTCCTTAAGGGTGTGTCTGTGGTGGATTTTCAAGTGAAGTTCAATATTTTGAACTAAAATGCCTGATGTAACTTATCAACTAACTTATTTGAGCCCTGATAAGCAACTTTCAAAAGGAAAATAAGCACTCTAATTAGCTATCCTACTTATGACTGATTTTGGCTTTTTTAGAGATTTTAAGCAAAATGAAAAACAAACAATATAACTACTGATTAGATAGATTAAATATGCTTAGAAACTATCAATTAGCAAATAAAAACAATAATAAGCACTAAATAAGCAGTGGTACAGTAAAAGTGGAATTTAAGCAAAAACTTATAAAAGCTTACAACTGAATTGAACTGATGCACAAAGAACAAGGAACCAAGGACCAATCTAGCTTGTCAAAAACAAGCTAGATAACCCAGAGAAGCTTCCTGAACTAGCTTATCCACCCAGAAATAGCTTATTGACCTCAAAATTGACTTTCATTGACTTTCTTCCATTCTTGAATTCAGAACATGTTTATACTACAAATAACTTACAATAAGCTATAAGAAGCTTATATAAGCTATTAGAAACAGCTAAGAAGCTATTTTATATTCTACTTATTAATAATCTAATTCTCAGTATAATGGAAAATCAGGAAGCTTAGCATTATAAGTAACTACTGACAATTGTACAAGAATCAACAATGAACACACTAAATTTACTTTGTATTGATTGATGGAACTTGAAAATACAAATTACAACTACTGGAATGGAAAATACGATTACACTACTTTTTCCACACTCTCTATTTTAGCTACATTACTATCTATATATACATAATTTTAAGTGGGATAATACTCAGTCGACATCCTCATCAAATCCTCACCCTTGAATTGCTCCAATTTCATCTCCATTGTCCACTTGGCATTTTGGCGGGAAAAGTGGATTTTTGCTAAATCCTCTGATTTGGTTAGTGGGAAGTGGGAGGGATGCAATTAATGTTTTTGGATGTGTTAGGTAACTTGTAGGAGGAGGGGGGATGACTGGGTTAGTGGTTTTGGTGAGGTGGGATGGTGACTGGATGGTTTGGCGGGATAGGTGGTTTAGGGAAGACGGGTCAAACTTGGTTTGACCAAGTTTAACTCAGATAAGGGATTGGGCTTGGAATTGGATTGGGCTTGGGTAAATGGGATAAGGGTTGGGCAGGTTTGTTTATTTTGGGTTTAATGGGGATAAGTTTGATCCGGATTTAGAATTAAACATAGGGACCAATTTTGTAATTCTTCCATTCTTGAGGGGCTGAGTTGGTATCTTTCCAAAATATCTTCAAAGGATTAAACCTGCCACAAAATAATTACACAAGGACCAAAGTTGTATTTTTTTATCATTTTAAAACTTTAGGGACCTAAAATGTAAATTTGGATTTTAGAGGGACTTGTTTTGTAATTTCCCAAAAGTTATCAAAAGTGTTCCAATTTGTAAGTTCATGCATAGTACAAGGGTATTTTGTGAAATTTCAAATTTTATAATACCCAGGGACCATTTTTGCCAATTTTGATAAGTTCAGGGACTAAACTTGTAATTTTGTGAAACTTTGCACCAAAGGACTTATTATGTAATTTCATGATTCTTAAAGGACCTTTGATGACTTTTCCTGTTTTTAGAATAACCAAGGACTAGTTTTGACAACTTTTGAAAGTTGAGGGACTGAAACTGCCAATTATGCAAACTTTGTTCGTTTTTCAACTGTTTTTAAACATTTTGCATCTGAAACATATAAAACATAATTTTGTTATAATTTCAGTATTTTAATACATTTCTGAGTGTTTTTGAGAGTTTTGGCAGCTCAGATTAGGTAAAAATGATGAGTATTTAGACACTCATCAGTAGGGCTTTGATACCATGTAAGATAATATGAAAACCCGTTAGGGGATTAGGATAAGCCCAAGCCCGGTTTGTGGGTTTGGGGTATTAGGGTTTGGAAGGAGGACCGATTATCTCTGATACCATGTTGGATAATGGAAACCTCGTTGGTTAATCTTTATTAATTATCCACTATTTATAATAGTGAAACCCTAATACCCTAAACCCACAAACCGGGCTTGGGCTTATCCTAATCCCTTAACAGAAAATAATACAAAGACTTAGGGTGGGATTTTCTCTTACACACACACACTCTTTTTCTTATGATAAATGAGGCACACCTTAACTGTGAAGATTGTGTGTGGTTATACGTTTCACAGCCAACCAAAGTGGGTCTTTGGTGGGCTTTTGATGGACCTTGTGTGGATTTAAGATGTGCACTACACTTATACTTAAGTTACTAACATTTCTAATGCCTTAAGCCCACACATTTAATACATATTACACTTGACACATGAGTTGTACATGACACAATGACCATCACTTTTGCAATTAACTAATTTAATTGCTAACATGGTGATCACGCGATTTCTTGTTCTTGCTAGAAACCAAAAGGTACGCATCACTTTTATATTTAGTTAATTAATTACATGTTTGTAGATCTTGTTTTTCCGCTGCGTATGCTTTGATGTTATGTGGTTATTAGTTTATAGTTTATGATTCTAATATTCCAACAGTGACATCAAGAGCCCGTTTAAATATTGTAATTAATTACTAAACACATAAAATTGAACCTATGTGAATAGATACATGCTTTTAAAAATTCTAGGGTTTAAGATTTATGAAAACCCTAATTTTTTCTTGTTGGTCAATTAGCAACAATAATTTTTTAGGGTTTATGTATTGTTAAAATCTTGTAGAAAACCCTAGGATTGCATGCAAATTTATGTGTAAATTAATGAGTACCTTAGTGATGTCATCAATTAAGTATGCGTACATGATTGGCTTGATAATATGTGATTACATGATTATAAGTGCAATATGGGGATTCATGACAAAAACATGCATGTTTTGTCATGAAAATTGATGTCTAATTGCTACATGTTTTGTAAAGAAAAAATCTAAAATTAGGGAAAACCATAATAAAATATTAATTAATTGGTTATGTGCAATGTGGTATTTAATTAATTAAAACTTACGCGGCCAAGTTATTTTGCGTCTGTGGACCATTGGGCACAATGAGCTCGAAAACCAATGGGAGTTTTATTAATTACATATATTAAAAGTTCACATAGAGAGTATTAATAGGATTTATCAAAAGGTTTGCATGTGGCTATATGATATTGTTAATGATCATATATGTGTTATTGAGTGTTTGTTTATTTTTTTAATTATTTGATCTTTGTGTTTTAATTATGATGGATTGTAAACATCAAAGAGGGCAATTTTTTGAATAAAAATAAATGAACCTAATAACTATGAAACATTTGTGGTAAATTATATTGCCAAGTCTTAGGTGCCGATAGTGGTTCGCTTCGAACAGTAATTTGCTCCCAGGCGAGACTAGCAATTAATAATTTATTACATAAATGTTTTAAGCTTAAATCTTAAAGTTTTTAATTGATTGATGCAACTGTACAAAAGTGGTCGAAGCGGCGGACCTATTATTGATAAACTATAAAGTGGGTATAAGGTTAGTTTCGCATTAAATTGTGGCCTTAAAGAGACTCCATTCTGTCTCTCCGCTCGCCTGTGCGTCAATATTAGACTTACCAAGTACACCATGAAAAAGTACGAAGCATCTTAAGGCAATGTTGTAAGTTTCTCAACGCCATCAATTAAAATTTTGTTGATTTTAAGCTGCGAATGAGTAAACTAGTTTTGAAATTTATATGATACAAAGATGAATGCATGACATCTTTGTACATATTTTTGATTACACACATCAAAATTTAATACCCTTTAAATTTAAGTTATATGGCATCCAACGGAAAAGGAAACACCTAAGGTTTCATCCTACATCACTAGCAGCCAAAGCTGAATGTGATGTTCAAAGGGTGGTTGTCTAAGGGTAAATTGAGTACTTTCATTGCTAGCAGCCAAAGCTGATGTGATGAAACGACGTCAATTTATAGTTTCCTAAGTTGGTTGACTTAATTGAGCACTTTCATTACTAGCAGCCAAAGCTGATGTAATGGAACGGCGTCAAGGCATAAAGATGGGGATGAAACAGGCTTACATTTGCAACTGAAGTTGGCAAAATATGTAAGTCCCCGATTTCTAGGAATTGCAATTGGATATTGGCAATTGGGATTAACCCGTACCTTATTAAGTACTTTCATTGCTAGCAGCCAAAGCTGATGCAAATGAAACGACGTCAATTTGAATCCTAGTTTTCAGTGAAAATTAAATCGTTATTTTACCATGGGTGTTTAATTTTCTTGAAAAGTTTATTATCGAAAGTACTAACTTTTAAACTTTTTCTGTAGAAATGGCCCAACCCGAAAACAACAACATGAGTAACATGACCTCTGCTTTCAAACAAATGGTTGAAAGAGAGAAGTTGACTGCGACTAAAAATTTCTATGATTAGTACCGTTCTTTGAGGATTACTCTTAGAATTGCCAAAAGATTTGATTATCTTAGTAAGCCTCTTCCTACAGCTCCTCCTGCAAACTCTTCTAATGAAATACTTAAAGAGTATAATGACAGTTATGAGATACACAATGACGTGGCTTGTCTCATGCTATCGAGGATGGATACTCAATTGCAGAAGCAATTTGAGAATTATGGCCCGATGGACATGATAAATGAGCTCAAACGCATGTTTGAGAAGCCACCTATGGCAGAGTTGTATGACTTAATTGAATCTTGTAAGATCCTGTGAAAAACCCTTGTAATTAATCTTAGTGATTAATAATAATCTCGTATTACTGTTTCCTAACGCCTATTTTCACTAGAAATTTAAACTTTTCGTTATTATTGTTATTAGTAGTAGCCATGCATTATATATACGCATATATATATATATCAAACACACCGATACTAGAAATTATATCTCCTTCACAACAACATGTTTACACAATGACAAATAATCATATACATCTAATTATTTCACTACACTTAATCAAACTTAATATCACCTAATCCTATCTAACTAAAACACAAACACTAACAATAAACTTAATCCTAAATTACCACTATAAACCAAGTTGGGCCCTTATTCGTTCGACCCAACAACAATCCCTTAGCCCTATTATCAAAATGTCCATCGAGCTAGCCAACCCAAATAATCATCACCGCCACTCGACCCACTTATTTTTTTTAATTGTTGCATTCTTTGCTTCCTTTCCTGCTCACCCAATCGATACAACATATGTACAAAAACTCCCATGCAAAACTTAAAGCTCGAAGCATAACAGTTAGCCAATAAAAACCCAACTCCAATTTCACAACCCATCAACCCCACGGCATCAAGACTATCTCATTAGTCACCTTCATTAATTTTCTTGCCTTGCTCCTAATACCCGCTCGTTATCTACTTTCTAAGAACTCGACATTATTATTAATATCAAGCACGATCTCATTCATTGTTACACATTCAAAAAGTATCACTTAACTAACCACTAGAACACCAAAAACTCAACTAGAAATATCAATTATTAGAACAATAATAAGACGTGTGTTAACTGTCCCCATTTCGACACTAAACATTATCATACATCCACTTATAAATTCGAACCAAGCATATCACTAAATACCTTGACCCAAACTGTGATCATACTTCGATAAATCCCACAAACCACTAGCCACCTTACTAATTAAAATATGTCATTACAAATGCAAAACTGGAATAGAAACTCAACTTGTAACTCCCACGTGTGACAAAAGGCGAAGGAACCAAATAAGCAAGAAACACACAAAGACTAGCAGCCAAAACCACAATCAACCACATAAGTTTTACACCTAAACTAACATACCATCACACAAGTGTCTCCTATCAACAGTACAATGCAATCATAAGTCAAGTAGTCAATGCAATTGAGATATTTCTTCTATATAAGCCATATCATTCGCTCCTTTCTAAGTCTCTATCACCCATCAAAATCAATACATTCCTTAAACAATCCAAGTAAACTTTCTGTCGAAGAAACGTTGGAAGCAAAGCATTGTGAGTCAAAGCTACAAACTTTTTCAATCTTACTGCTTCCTTGAGCTCATTCGAACAGCCACTATTCTCTTCACCACCTTTCTCGAAGGTGTTGTAAGTTCTCTTGTTCCATTTTAAATATATATCTCATACTCACTTGCATGCATAACCTATGTTATATTCGAACTGCATTCATTTCATTTCAAATATATCATACAGTCGATCACCCTTCTCACATTTACCACATTGACACGACCTTGCATTATTTTGTTAAACATTAGACCAAACCTAGTAACTTGTCATCATTATACTCGAATATGTAAATAATCGTTCCATGCAACCCACTACTTACTACGCTATAAATAACGTAAGAACAAGCTAAAACATGCTACGAAATTATATAAATAAAAACAGTCCCAAAACGTCTTCAAAATGACTTCATATCTCGCTAATATTCTTAACGACCATGTCCTATTGTGATACGACTAAATATACCACGAAACCGACGACACTTTTCATTTAGATAATCTTTAAACACACTCTAGTATTGACCTTAAAAATAAACCCTTTTAATGCGATCGGACCATGTAAAAACAAAGAAAAGTTAACTAAACATCTCAACTAAAAAGGACTCTTCGACATAGCTACTTAGGGACTTGTTTACTTCGGTTTCACACACATAACACCTATACATTTTCACTCAACTCGACACTATACGCATGAAACAATATTTTTCATTTTATAAGATCCCTCTCATAACCCCGTTTCGACACCCAAAATAATTCCTTTTTAATGTTACTCGACTAGTGCCAATACTTAGAAAATTTCATGGCATATTTTCCAAAATCACTCTATTCGACCAGCCCAAAAACCTTCATTATATTTTTGAAATTTCGTATATAATATATCTATATTTTTACATCACTCGAATGACAAGCTAGCAAACTATATTTTTCATGTTCAAAACTCGACCCCATAAGATTGTTATCACGCTCAAAACAATGCATTTTGATCGACCTTCACTAGGAGTTAGCAAACAGTTTTCAGAAAAGATTATAACTATTCGGTTTGGGCCAAGAATCAAGCCCAACAAGGATTTGCGATAACGAGACCCAACAGGCCCATAAAATATATTTTTAGAATCCTAAAAATAGCCCAAATCTAAGCCCAAAACAGTTTTCACGCCCTCGCCTCCAAATTTGTTAACGGACCTTAAACCAAATCGTTACTCGGCCCAATAAAGTAAAAATAATCTCAACTCTGGAATAAACACTTGAAATAAGTTAAAATAAACTTAATAAAGTTATAAAAATTTTCAGAATATTTTTCCCGTCATTTTTATGCAAAAAGGACTAAAAATGTAACGCGACTTAACCAAAAAGGACTAAAACTGCCAAACCTGGAAACTAAGGGACTGAAGCCGTGAAAACAGTTGTAAAGGACTGAAATTGACATATTATTGAACTTCAAGCCTTATATGGACTATTGGACAATTATTGAACTGATATTGGACTATGGACTGAATAAGGACTAACGACGTAACGCAAACCACGGTTAGGGTAGAAAATGTAAAATCTGGAAAGATCAAGGAACAACTATTATAACTTGTCATTCTTAGCTTATTTTCCATTTTTGCACCATATCTTTACTTTATATGCACATTTGCATTATATTTACATATTAGTTAATAGCGATATAAATATTTCATATTAATATTTTATTTATTCGTTGAAGATATGATCTTACGAGAGTACGAGCATCATAAGCATATAACATCTTCATTTTCAACGATTAGATCGTTGAATCATCATCATCCACTATTCATACACATACACCACTAGAAATTAGTAAGATACTCAGATATTTATATATTTATCAGGTTCTATATCGAAGTTATTATAATCATCTCTGAATTTATTTTCATCAATCGCCAGTAACGCTTAAGGTGAGTCATGGCCTCACTTTTTAAACTCTTTATACTTTTTAAACTCCGTGAGGGGGATACATGCTATAAAATAATCACAAGTATTTTTCTGTATGCTACCTGACTTGATATATGCCTAAGTTACCTTATTGCCACAAGACCCTTTTATCATGAGCCATTAATCACTGCGGTGAACGCGAATATAATGAATAGATCTATTAAGGACTGACAACCTATCCCACTAATACTAGGACGGAATGCTTTTTGCTAGTCGTATTAGT
Organism: Artemisia tridentata subsp. tridentata; assembly: GCA_021014915.2. Lineage (NCBI taxonomy): Eukaryota > Viridiplantae > Streptophyta > Magnoliopsida > Asterales > Asteraceae > Artemisia > Artemisia tridentata. Next base: position 434,425,057 of record CP139505.1, on the reverse strand, counting down.
CGCGATACATTATATTTGAGAAAAATAGGAATTGGCAAATCACCTATTACTCGAGGGAAAAATTTTCATCATTAATTTGATGATCACCTCCGTTTATGCGGTACTTTGTTAACGTTTGCGTGTCATGAGACTTAGGGCAATATATGAACTGCGATATCAATTTTTAAACTGATTGTATCTCAAAATACAATCTTACTTGTGAATCAAACTGATATTTAAATTTACAAACTCCATGATTTCACTCAACATTATGTTGACTTTTAAGCATGTATCTCAGGAAACTAGAGGAGCACGGCAAGGCATGGAGCAGGCATACCCTATCTTCAATAAATGGTGTAAAATAAAGTTGTAATCCAGTTAAAATAATGTTTCCTTGAAAAAACCTTAGCACTCTGATGTAATGTTTTTATAACTGGATTTGTATTATGGACCTATGTAAATTAAAAATGCCGTCTTAGGCTTTTTTCTTATGATTATGTTTTTGATCCTCACCGTAACACCCAGATTAATCTTCCGCTGCTATGTTTAAAAATTTGGGGGTGTTACAGTTTGGCATCAGAGCTTCGGTTATAGGGAACCAAATGTTTTTAAACGTTGGACTATAACTACATTTTTCAAACAAATTAATTATACACCATGTTACCTTAAATTCTCCATGCCTGCTTGCTGCCGTGCTCGGTATGTTATTCGACAGATTATCATATATAAGCCTCTGCATACTTGATAGTTACGATGCACTAGATCATCTTATGCTTTTAATACACTATTTGATGTTAGTAAGTACTTATTTTACTATATATGGATTATTACAGTACTATGTCGTTTATCACCCACTTTAGTGTATCATCGGAGCCGGACTCCGAGGGATCACTAGCATCAGTCACGTCCCCCGTACTTCTCGATGCCGTAGTACCAGAGATTGTGACCGACGCGATTGAGCCCTTTGTAGAGGGTAGAGCCGCCGCCGTATCTTTATTAGATGACCTTCATGTGCCAGCTTTGACAGCACCTATGCTACCACCACATTTTGTTTACGACACCTACTCTCCTTTCTATATACCACCCCCTGACGACTTGTACTATGAGAGTCAGCAATGGCTCCCTGCTGATGATTTACCCGAGCCCCATCATGTTGCACCACCATCACTACCTGACCATGTACTTGATACACATACCCAGACATATCCACTACCACCTCGACAGCGGGATCCGATTCCTGCAGAGGATATTCCTTCATCGAGTAGACGTCGCATCTCAGACCAGATACATTCATCCTCACCATCACTACCTTACCCTCCTGGTTTCACTCCCCCAGCTCAGATTCATGATGCTTGGGAAGGATTTAGAACAGTAGTCACCCACACCCTTATACCATCCACAGTAGTAACGAGACTCGAGAGTCACGGAGAGCAGATTGAGTCACTTCTTCGGATGATAGACCATGTGCCATTGGATTCCCCAGGGACTATCAGCGATACTCTGCATAGGTTGGCTTCCAACAGAGCAGTGATACAGCAGTGCCTGAGACAGATGCAGACAGACTTGGCAGATACCCGATCCCACGCGATATCCTTACGACGAGAGGGCCAGGACTTAGCCTGGGAGGCTCACTTGTCACAGCGTAGAGCTAACACATTGGAGAGACTCATGGGAGACATACAGATAGAGCATCAGGCTGAGATACAGAGACTCAGAGACCAGATCTCAGAGCTCATGAGGCGTATGGATAGACCTGAGCAGTAGACATAGTTAGCATGATTGTATAGTTTGAGACATTGTAGTCTGCCGCATGTGGCAATTAATAAAGACTCTTGTATCGTTTTGTTGAAAAACTCAACTGATCAAGTTATTAATGTTGTAATGCTGGTAGTAATGTACTATATATCTGTTAACTTATGTATTATGGTTGTTCGTATGTATTGTAATTGTATCCAGACATGTCGTGATGTTACCTGTTATTATTATGATTCTCTAATTGTGTAAATATTGTAAAACCTGAACACATAAAATATGGTGACATGAAATTCAGTTTGTATAATTAAATTGATTGTTCCTTAACAATCCCACATCTTTAAATTGATAAATTGCAGAAACATCATAATTATGGGAAAATATTCAATTTAATTATCATTTCACACCATGATTACATTGTGCATATACTCAGCTATTCTATCCAATTCTAAATCTATATTCTTGTGCCATTAATAGAAAAATGGAACATAGCACACATGAAACTACCAACCAGACTGTAGCATTGATGCTTGATGAGGTTCGAAGAATGATTGATGAAGGTATCACCGCAGCACGCGAGGCTGATGCATTAAACCGTTCAAGCAATACTATGGGAACAACAAATGAAAGTGAGGCATCTACTCCACGTAAATGCACTTACAAAGAATTCGTGAGTTGTCAACCCACCACCTTCAGAGGTGTGGAAGGAGTGACTGAATTAGCTCAGTGGTTTGAGTGCATGGAAACGGTATTCATGAGAAGCAACTGTGCTGAAAACAATAAGGTCACTTTTACCACCGGAACCCTAAGGGGAGATGCACTATCTTGGTGGAATGCTACTGTCAAAATAATGGGTGCTGAAGCAGCATACCAAATCTCTTGGACCGAACTGAAGAATAAAATGCTGGAGAAGTACTGTCCAAGAACGGAGATCAGAAAACTTGAAGATGAATTTCACGAGTTAGTGGTGAAAAACTGTGACGTCAGTGCATACAACCGAAGATTTCTAGAATTATCTCTTCTATGTCCACACATGGTATCTGACTTTGAAAAACTGTTGGAAAAATATGTGGAGGGACTACCTTCAAGCATTGAAGGAGATGTTACCGCATCCAACCCAAAGATCCTCGAAGCCGCATTCGTGTTTGCTCAACGAATGATGAATCGAGAGCTTAAACGAGGTGCTAAATCCACAGTCATTGGTCAAAAGAGGAGCTATGATAACTTTGGCAGCAACAACCGGAACAGCAGCAGTTACTACAATCATAACAGGAACTACCGCAACAATGACCGAAACAACCGCAACAGAGATTATCAACAAGGCCGAAATGACCGTCATCGCCAACAGAACCGTCGTCAAGAAGCCGCAAGAGCTTATGTGGCTGCCCCTGCTGAAGGAAAAAGGTATATTGGGACAAAACCCCAGTGCAATCGGTGCAAGATGCATCATACGGGACCATGTACCGCCATCTGCGGTAACTGTCGGAGGATAGGTCATGTGACCCGAGACTGTAGAGCCACTGGAGCGAATGCCCACCCTGTAGCAGTAAAATGCCACGGCTGTGGTGAAGCAGGTCATTATAAGAGTCACTGTCCCAAGAACGACAATCAGGTTGCCCGAGGAAGAGCTTATGTACTCGGAGATGGAAACATGCCACAGAATTCCAACGTCACCACGGGTACTTTCTTACTGAATCAACATAGTGCTAAGATATTATTTGATTCTGGAGCCGATAGGAGTTTTGTATCTACTTCATTTGCTTTATTGCTTAATATTGCACCCGTAGAATTAGATACTTCATACGAAATAGAAATAGCTGACGGAAAACTGTTAAACACCAACACTGTACTTCAAAACTGCACCCTAACCCTCCAAAACAAATCATTTCCAATCGATCTCATGCCCATCCAACTTGGAAGCTTTGACGCGATTGTGGGTATGGATTGGTTATCCAAACATCGTGCCCGAATCATTTGCGACGAAAAAGTTGTCCAAATTCCCATAGACAATGAAACGTTAACCGTTCGTTGTGATCACTATAAAACCCAACTCAATATCATCTCATACGTCAAAACGGTGAAATACATAAACAAAGGATGTCACGTCTTTCTAGTCCAAGTAACGGAAGATAAATCGAAAAAAAAAGAAAAACGACTGGAAGAAGTGCCAGTTGTAAACGAGTTTGCAGAAGTTTTCCCCGACGACTTGCCAGGAATTCCACCCATCCGGCAAGTAGAATTTTGAATTGATTTAGTGCCTGGAGCAGCACCTGTTGCAAAAGCACCGTATCGATTAGCCCCTTCCGAAATGAAAGAGTTATCTGAGCAGTTGAAAGAACTATCAGATAAAGGATTCATCCAACCCAGCTCATCACCTTGGGGAGCACCAGTCCTGTTTGTCAAAAAGAAAGATGGAACATTCAGAATGTGCATCGATTATAGAGAGTTGAACAAACTCACAGTGAAAAATCGATACCCATTACCAAGAATAGACGATCTATTTGACCAACTGCAAGGATCTAGTGTCTACTCTAAAATCGATCTAAGATCAGGATACCACCAGTTAAGAGTCAGAAAAGAAGACGTTTCCAAAACAGCCTTTCGAACACGATACGGACATTACGAATTCCGCGTAATGCCATTTGGTCTTACCAACGCACCGGCAGTGTTCATGGATCTAATGAACCGCGTGTGTAAGCCATATCTGGACAAGTTCGTAATCGTATTTATTGACGACATTTTGATCTACTCACGTAACGAAAAAGAGCATGCGGAACATTTGAGAACCATTTTGGGTGTACTCAAACAAGAAAAACTGTATGCAAAATTTTCCAAATGTGATTTTTGGATCTCCACCGTTCAATTCTTAGGTCATATCATCAACAGTCAAGGTATTCACGTTGACCCCGCCAAGATCGAAGCAGTTAAAGGTTGGGCTTCGCCCACCACTCCAACTGAAATTCGACAATTTTTAGGACTCGCTGGTTACTATCGAAGGTTTATAGAAGGATTTTCCAAAATCGCAAAACCTTTGACAGAACTTACCCAGAAAAACAAGAAGTATATCTGGGAAGAGAAACAAGAAGCAGCATTTCAACTCTTAAAACAAAAACTCTGTGAAGCACCAATTCTAGCGCTACCCGACGGAAGCGAAGACTTTGTAGTATATTGTGACGCATCGCATCATGGTTTAGGTGCGGTACTAATGCAGAGAGACAAAGTCATAGCTTATGCGTCTCGACAACTCAAGAAAAATGAGGAAAATTATACCACTCATGATCTAGAATTAGGAGCGGTAGTATTCGCTCTTAAAATATGGAGACATTACCTATATGGTACAAAGTGTACGGTATACACCGATCACAAAAGTCTTCAACACATACTGGATCAGAAGGAGTTGAATATGAGACAGCGCCGATGGATAGAACTACTCAACGACTACGACTGTGAAATTTGCTACCACCCCGGTAAAGCGAATGTCGTGGCCGACGCATTGAGCAGAAAAGAAAGAACCAAACCTCTTAGAGTTAGATCATTAGAAATGACAATTCATTCACCACTCCCATCTCAAATACTCATAGCCCAATCGGAAGCTCTTCAGGAAGAGAATCGAGCTCAAGAGAACATTAAGGGCATGATAGAAAGAGAGAAACGGACTCATACGAAGATCCGATGGAATGTTATGCTTCAAGAAAAGATGCTGGATTCCTCTCTATGGAGGTATTCGAGACTTTATCATGCATGAATCTCACAAGTCTAAATATTCCATTCATCCTGGATCCACTAAAATGTACCAAGATCTCAAACAACTCTACTGGTGGCCAAACATGAAAGCCGACATTGCAACATATGTTGGGAAGTGTTTGACTTGTTCAAGGGTCAAAGCCGAAAGTCAGAAACCTTCTGGACCACTTGTACAACCGGAGATACCAGTTTGGAAATGGGAACGAATCACTATGGATTTTATTACCAAGTTACCAAGAACGTCGACCGGATATGACACCATTTGGGTTATTGTCGACCGTTTAACCAAATCAGCTCATTTTCTGCCTATCAAAGAAACTGACGAGTTAGACACACTCGCTCAGTTGTACTTCAAAGAGATCATAATCCGTCATGGAGTACCAGTCTCTATCATCTCAGACAGAGACAGTCGATTTACTTCAGGATTTTGGCAATCTTTGCAGAAAGCCCTCGGTACTCAATTGGACATGAGCACCGCTTATCATCCTCAAACTGATGGACAAAGTGAAAGGACGATCCAAACCTTAGAAGATATGCTTAGAGCATGTGTGATTGACTTCGGAAAAGGTTGGGATAAACACTTACCATTGGTTGAATTCTCGTACAACAACAGTTACCAAGCTAGCCTGAAGGCTGCACCTTTTGAAGCACTTTATGGGAGAAAGTGCAGATCACCTATCTGTTGGACAGAAGTTGGTGACATGCAGCTTACCGGACCAGAGCTAATCCACGACACAACCGAGAAAATATTCAAAATCAAACATCGTCTCCAAGCCGCTCGTGACAGACAAAAGAGTTAAACAGACGTAAGAAGGAAACCCATGGAGTTTGAAGTCGGAGATAGAGTTATGCTAAAAGTTTCGCCCTGGAAAGGAATGATACGCTTCGGAAAGCGTGGAAAACTCAACCCAAGGTACATTGGACCATTTAAAATCCTCGAGAGGATTGGCCCAGTTGCCTATAAGTTAGAACTTCCAGAAGAACTCAGTAGGGTACACCCTACATTTCACGTCTCTCAACTTAAGAAATGCCTATCAGACGAGACTCTCGTCATTCCGCTAAAAGAGATTAAACTGGACGACAAACTTGTATTCACTGAAGAACCCGTAGAGATAATGGATAGAGAAGTTAAGCAACTCAAGCAAAGTCGTATTCCTATTGTGAAAATAAAATGGGACTCTAAGAGAGGACCAACGTACACATGGGAACGCGAAGACCAAATTCGTGAAAAATATCCCCATCTATTCCCGTAAACCACTCTTAGTAGCCGTTTTAGACTTGAATTCCGGGACGGAATTCGAATGAGGGAGGAGTACTGTAAGATCCTGTGAAAAACCCTTGTAATTAATCTTAGTGATTAATAATAATCTCGTATTACTGTTTCCTAACGCCTATTTTCACTAGAAATTTAAACTTTTCGTTATTATTGTTATTAGTAGTAGCCATGCATTATATATACGCATATATATATATATATCAAACACACCGATACTAGAAATTATATCTCCTTCACAACAACATGTTTACACAATGACAAATAATCATATACATCTAATTATTTCACTACACTTAATCAAACTTAATATCACCTAATCCTATCTAACTAAAACACAAACACTAACAATAAACTTAATCCTAAATTACCACTATAAACCAAGTTGGGCCCTTATTCGTTCGACCCAACAACAATCCCTTAGCCCTATTATCAAAATGTCCATCGAGCTAGCCAACCCAAATAATCATCACCGCCACTCGACCCACTTATTTTTTTTAATTGTTGCATTCTTTGCTTCCTTTCCTGCTCACCCAATCGATACAACATATGTACAAAAACTCCCATGCAAAACTTAAAGCTCGAAGCATAACAGTTAGCCAATAAAAACCCAACTCCAATTTCACAACCCATCAACCCCACGGCATCAAGACTATCTCATTAGTCACCTTCATTAATTTTCTTGCCTTGCTCCTAATACCCGCTCGTTATCTACTTTCTAAGAACTCGACATTATTATTAATATCAAGCACGATCTCCATTCATTGTTACACATTCAAAAAGTATCACTTAACTAACCACTAGAACACCAAAAACTCAACTAGAAATATCAATTATTAGAACAATAATAAGACGTGTGTTAACTGTCCCCATTTCGACACTAAACATTATCATACATCCACTTATAAATTCGAACCAAGCATATCACTAAATACCTTGACCCAAACTGTGATCATACTTCGATAAATCCCACAAACCACTAGCCACCTTACTAATTAAAATATGTCATTACAAATGCAAAACTGGAATAGAAACTCAACTTGTAACTCCCACGTGTGACAAAAGGCGAAGGAACCAAATAAGCAAGAAACACACAAAGACTAGCAGCCAAAACCACAATCAACCACATAAGTTTTACACCTAAACTAACATACCATCACACAAGTGTCTCCTATCAACAGTACAATGCAATCATAAGTCAAGTAGTCAATGCAATTGAGATATTTCTTCTATATAAGCCATATCATTCGCTCCTTTCTAAGTCTCTATCACCCATCAAAATCAATACATTCCTTAAACAATCCAAGTAAACTTTCTGTCGAAGAAACGTTGGAAGCAAAGCATTGTGAGTCAAAGCTACAAACTTTTTCAATCTTACTGCTTCCTTGAGCTCATTCGAACAGCCACTATTCTCTTCACCACCTTTCTCGAAGGTGTTGTAAGTTCTCTTGTTCCATTTTAAATATATATCTCATACTCACTTGCATGCATAACCTATGTTATATTCGAACTGCATTCATTTCATTTCAAATATATCATACAGTCGATCACCCTTCTCACATTTACCACATTGACACGACCTTGCATTATTTTGTTAAACATTAGACCAAACCTAGTAACTTGTCATCATTATACTCGAATATGTAAATAATCGTTCCATGCAACCCACTACTTACTACGCTATAAATAACGTAAGAACAAGCTAAAACATGCTACGAAATTATATAAATAAAAACAGTCCCAAAACGTCTTCAAAATGACTTCATATCTCGCTAATATTCTTAACGACCATGTCCTATTGTGATACGACTAAATATACCACGAAACCGACGACACTTTTCATTTAGATAATCTTTAAACACACTCTAGTATTGACCTTAAAAATAAACCCTTTTAATGCGATCGGACCATGTAAAAACAAAGAAAAGTTAACTAAACATCTCAACTAAAAAGGACTCTTCGACATAGCTACTTAGGGACTTGTTTACTTCGGTTTCACACACATAACACCTATACATTTTCACTCAACTCGACACTATACGCATGAAACAATATTTTTCATTTTATAAGATCCCTCTCATAACCCCGTGATGCGCGTGATGTGTCGTTGCGGTTTAGCAGTTTTAATGCCTACTCAAGTTTTAAATTTATATTTAGCCGACTTATCAATAACACACACACTTAACGAGCAGTGTACCCGGTCAGTATGAAGATAATGGTAAGTAGAGTGTCGATCACTAAGAGTGGAACGTATAATCTCGTTAATCTAATCAGTATTTTAATATCCTAACGCAAGGGGGTTTCAGCCTGAGAGACTGGCACAGTTTTGTTTGCAATTAAATAATAAAATAAACAAATAGGCACGAATCAGCAAGTAGCACACACGTACACAGATAGATACTAGAGACAATAAGAGGGCTGTCCTTATGATTAAGTAGATTGTCACTTGTTTTATTGATAGCTTTATATGAAGTGTATGTAATTAACCCTTTCTCGTTGGTCCTATTCTTATCGGCGAGTAAACCCTTAATGACGACTTATGTCTAAAAGTTATTCCTAAGTGATCAATTTAGAAACAACCGTGGGAGCCACACCTTGTCCCGCAGTCGGGTGCCCGCAAGCCACTAATAAACACAGAGGTGGTCAATGCACTAATAAGTAGTAACCAAAGACATCAACATATAAACTTTAATTGATGGGAAAGCAAGTATTAAAGGGAGTGCAATCTTTCCGTTGTCACATTACACAAGCCACCAATCCTGATGAATTAAAGTTTGCTAAAACAATAAAACAAAACTACTTAATGAATTAAATACATGCAGCACCTTCTTACAGCTCTTGTATCTTCGATTTGGGTGTGTCTTGTGCTGCCTCTTGACTGAATTCGTCCTTCTCTTCTGTTCGGTCTTTAGGTTTTCGAACTTCCGAATCTCTCTAATGCGTCTGGTCTACGGGGTATTTATAGTTTGTGTCTGAGGAAAGATGCGGCGCATCTACTTAAGTAGATGCGGCGTATGTACGTAACTTCGCGTGGGGTCCAAGATTATAATATTCAGGAATATTCGTACACCGCCAGAAGATGCGGCGTAACTCTTTATTAGATGCGGCGCATGTCCTCTTGTATCTTGGATCGTATCTGGTGATATCTTGATAGAGATGCGGCGCATGTTGATAGTGAGATGCGGCGCATCTGGAGCAGATTAGTCTTGATCTTCTTCATTTCAGTAGACTCTTCACTATATGCACGTTTTGCTCCATTATTAGTCCAAAATCGCCAAGTTTCACCAAATGCTTGTTTTTACCTGAGAATTACAAAAGTAAACGATTAAGTATCAATCCTCATACATAATATAGTAAAACAAGTCAAATTAATAGGATAAATGATAGTAATAAAATGTACTTATTTGAGTTCATCAAATATCCCCCCACTTGAACTTTACTTGTCCCCAAGTAAACCTTAGATTAAATCTCATGAAAATGTATCCTAAAAGATGTTAGGATTTATTTTTATATTTAAGCATGTATTCGTTTATTTCGTAATCACACAACTAAACACTTAACGAATTAGAAGTAAAATAAAATAAGTCGATAAAAGCAAATCTAATCGTTTAACTGTCCAGTCGCGACGAATATTCTATCATAAGCTTGGCAAGTATACACATCTCCACCACTAAAGCTAAGGAATAACAAGTCTAAAGCGGTAAAAAGGGTTTTTAGGCTTAAGGGTTAATTATTCTCTTTTCTATCGATCTCAAATTCCAGAAAAGGCGACAAAATCACAAATACATGATCGAATCCACGAACACGATACTTGCAATTGCTCAAATCCTTAACTCGAATAGGCTAAAGATAGGTCCAAACTTCACCAATAATAATATATCAAAAAGGGCGACAAAATCATAAATACATAGCCGAATCCACGACTACGATACTTAAGATTGCTCAAATCCCTAATCTCAATAAATCAAAGGTTCGGTTGGATAAAGAATAATATAGGGTATGGATAATTTTTGGGATATAAATTGGTGTAAAAATAAAAATAAAAATAAACAAAACAAATAAATTAAAATCCTAAGTGTGGTTAATCACTATCCCAACCATCCCATGAGTAAGACTCATATCATTGAATAACTCACGCTTTAACACTTGAAACACACGCTTTAGGTAGACACGAATTATACTCAACAAAATCTTAATCAAAGAATAAACCTTAATTGGCATTCCCATAACTGCCAATTCCCATTCAATCCATAGATATAATACAACAAATAGTGGTGATATCGACCACTTACATAACTCTACATCGTTGGCTTAAAATAAACATCCAACTTTTTTTTTTCTTTTTCTTTTCTCATTTTTTTTTTTTTTTTTTTTTTTTTTTTTTTTTTTTTTTTTTTTTTTTTAACTTGAAACATAAACATAGATGTGTAAAATTTCACCACATCACTACAACTTTCTTTCCGGATAATTTTTATTCATACTTTTCACACTTTCAGAAATAACGCTAATAGTGAAAGTAGTAAACACACGAAAAATAAACTCAAAAATATACAATATTTACTTTCACTCCAATTTGCATTGTGCAATTTCCCGACCTAACCATAGATAATGAATTACGCACGCGAACACAGGTAATGTAAGGAAACACACTCGGCCTATAGCAATTAACCAACCACGGATTCTAATCTACAGGGTAGGCTAAGGTTTAAGGTGTAACGAAACATTTTAAACATAGGTGTAAGAAACGAAAGGAATGGCTCTGAGGGTTTTTCTAGGGTATCTTACTCTAAAAATGAGAGTAACAAAAGGGTTTATACGGGGGTTAACTAACCAGTGTAGTTAGCTAATATCACATAACATATAAAGGCTATTTGGTGTAATCCTAGAATTTTACCAATTTAGACAAGTCATTCCAATTAAATAAATAATACTCATTATGGTGGTCTCGAATAGTATACAAGCCAAGTTCTAAAGTTTACAAGTCACCGGCACACTCATAGATTTGTGAATTTTGGAAAAATCACAATTTTTGAAAATAACGTCATGTGTGCAGTTATGCAACTTAGATCTTAAACAAAAACATGCTAAAAAATTTTTAAGTTTGATATATTAAGCACATTTTAAGCATAATTTTTGAAAAAGTTTAGGACAAGTAATTGTTAAGTGTTCTAATTCTCCTATCCCCCCACTTAAGTTAAACAACGTCCTCGTTGTTTGTATAAAAGGTTAAAAACTGGAAATAAAAGAATTAGAACGGAAAAACTCCCCTGAGATTTGCTCGGTATGATCCTCCATTAGTGTAAGAGCAAAAATCAACTTCTTGTGGATTAGAACGTTAAAGCTTCATACTTGATTTATCCACAGGAAATCCAGGAAACTATAATACCACCAACACTTTAAAACACACCTAAGATAAGAAAGGTTCAACTTGCATAATACATTAGTAGTTAGATAAAAATAAAACTTAAAAATTAAAACTGAAAATCATCAGGTCAGTCGATGCGCCGTATCTTATTGAAGAAGATACGCCGTATCGAGCCTGGAATAAATACGGATCAGAATAAAGATGCGCCGCATCCTTAACCAGGGATGCGCCGCATTAAAATAAACTGATAAATAGTTTTAAAGTCGAAAATTAAAAATGCAGAAAAATAAAATAAGATATGACCATTGCAGAGGATGCGTCGCATCTCAGGACTGAGATGCGCCGTATCTTCGTGCGGCCTGGACTGACTCGACTCAGAAAACAGAATAATAAAAGATAAATCCGGGTTGTCTCCCGGTAAGCACTTGTCTTTATTCCAGAGTCTTCAAGTTAGACTCACGTTCAGCTCCTTAGTATCGATCATTGAAGGAGTCGGAAACATCACGCTCCTTCATCCCCAATTTAGTAATATTGAACACTCCTTGCTCGTCCTTAATTTCCACGCCGTTCTTCTTTAATATCTGTATAAACAAAGTCCTGTCCCTTTCGGGCAGAGATGACAAAATGATAGACGGGAAATTCTTATTATCATACAGGCACAAATAAGCAAGGTGGGGTGGTAGTTCAATAAACACATCATTGTTCAAATTCGTCTTCTCAACTACTCTCCTACGTTTATTAATTACTACACAATCATACCACTCATCATCAGAATCACTAACAATATCGCGTCTAAGTTCCGTAGGTACATTAAGGTCAATGAATTCCTCAAAGTCTTCATGATTAGGATTAGCTGAGTTGTTTTGAATCAATGTTTCTCCCATAAGTCTAGCTTCAAGATCGAGGTCCATACGCTCTCTTAATCCTAGCACATAAACACCTCTAATTATGCTTTTAACTGGATCTTGGCACTTATAGACTAGTTTATTATTCCCTACCCTTAATGAAATTTTTCTCTTAAACACATCAATCTTAGCATGGGCAGTAGACAAGAAAGGTCTTCCGAGGATTAAAGGAATCTTAACATCCTCGGGCATGTCTAGTATAATAAAGTCTACGGGAAAAATAAACTGCTCAATTTTAACTAGCACATTATTAGCAATCCCTTCAGGTCGTTTTACTGTTTTATCAGCCAGTTCAATAAGTAATTTAGTTGGTACTAATTTTCCTAGTCCTAGGGTAGCGAATGTCTTAAGAGGCATAACACTAACACTAGCTCCTAAGTCAGCCAACACATTATTGAAAGATATATTATTAATAGAACAAGGTAGAGTAAAACTTCCTGGGTCTCTTTCTTTATGAGGCAAGGCATTTGAATCGGTTGCAGGGCTCTCTTCTTTCATTGTTGCCTTGATCTCCTCTTCAATTTTTGTCTTCTCTTTTAGTAGTCTCCTTAAGCTGATTGAAGAGTTAAAGAAAAATTCGGGTCTTGCACCATCATTACCATTCATCGATCTTCTAGGTATATTAGGAGTGACTTCTTCAGTGGTGCTTATGGCCTTGACATGATCCCTTGGGTTGGTTTCAGTTGAGCTCGGTAAACTTCCATATCCCCTTTCTTGAAGAACTTTGCTCATTTGACCAATTTGTTGTTCCAATGCTTTGATCGAAGCTCCTTGATTTCTTGTAGTAGTGTCCGTTGAAGCTCTAATTTCCTTGATCATAGCAGTATTCTCTTCATGTCTTTTAGCAGCATCGGCCATAATTTGCTTTAAAGTATCATCTAAAGTCTGCCTCCTCTCTTGATAAGCGGGATTGAAGTTGTTCTTTTGATAGAATCCCGGACTAGCTTCCCTAAATCTTGCTGAAGGTCGGAATGGTTGTCCAAATTGGGTGTAATAAGCTTCTTCAAACGTCTCACTTTCATTCTTGTTCGGGCAATCTTTAGTGTAGTGAGGTCCTTCGCATTTTTCACATCCAACTTGGGCAGCATATGCTCTTTCATCTCGCTTCTTCATCTCTCTACTAATTTTATCCAATTGAGCTTGAATAGCAGCAATTCCATCAAAATTAGTGCTGCTCTTAGATCTAGTAGAGGTCCCATCGTGCCATTTCTGAGAATGATCAGCAGCTTCTTGGATCGCTTTCCTAGCATTAGTTGCACTCATCTGAGGTACAGCTCCCTTAGCATCCAAAATCTGTCTTGTAGGCACGTCCAATCCCTGATAAAACAATATTATTTCCTGCATAGGGGTTAGATAGTGTTGAGGACATTTTATCAATAAATCTTTAAATCGTTCCCAAGCTTGATAAAGGGTTTCATCAGGCTCTTGCTTGAAACTATTGATAGCCTCCATCTTCTTAGCAGTCTTAGCAGGTGGACAATATCTCTTCAGGAATTTGCTCTTCAAACCTTCCCACGTAGTGATTGAACTAGCAGGTTCATTCCTTAGCCACTTGTTAGCAGCTCCTTTTAGTGAGATTGGGAAGATTCTTAGCATGAGTTGATCGGTATTGACACTTTCTGTAGTAAACAAATCTGCAATCTCCAGGACCTTTTCAACATGCTCATTAGCATCCTCTTGTTCCGTCCCACTGAAAGCATTCTCTCTGAGCTCTTTGAGAAATTGTCCCTTCAACTCAAATTTTGACTTGTCATCAAACTTAGGTCTAGCAACTCCTGAAGTGTAATCAGCACGGGTATTGTTCATGTATTCCTCCATAGTAGTGTTTTCGCCCATTGTTTCTGTTTCAACTTCCTCTTTTTCTTCAGAAAAGTAATCAAGCTCGAGTGAACTTGAAAGATCAAAGCTTCTTGTGTTGAAAAGCCTTTTAAGCGAATGTAGGGCTCGTTCAGGATCTTCGAAAGGTTGAATCAAGTTCCTCGTAGAACTCCTGGTCATGCACTTCCTGAAATCAATCACAAAAGCATCAGTAGGGTATGCTCGAGAAAGTAATATATCAGATAATTAATAACGAAAACGGAATACGAAAAATTAAAGTTACTGATATCTGCAGACGATGCGCCGTATCCAAAGAGTTGGATACGCCGTATCTTATGATCGTTAAAATTAAATCAGACTTTATTCAGAAAATAGATACGCCGCTTAGAATTTATGAATGCGCCGTATCGAATTAATCAATCAAAAATCAATTTATCTAATTAAAATTAAATGCGTCGTATTAACGAAAGTTAATGCGCCGTATTTTCGTTACGTTTAAAAATAAAAGATTTTTGATTCAGTAAGATGCGCCGTATCGACGGAAATCGATACGCCGTATTTGTTTAATAATTCGCAAACTGTTTTTAATTAAAATAATAGATACGCCGTATCTGCGAAAGCAGATGCGTCGTATGGCGTTAATGTTTTAGAAAAAATTTTTTTTTTATCAAAACAGATACGCCGTATCTACAAAAGCAGATGCGTCGTATTATTTTATCGCTTAGAAAAATTTTCTTATTAAAAACAGATACGCCGTATCTTGGGGAAAAGATGCGTCGTATCGAATTAATTAAACGCGTTGTATTAAAAAAAAAATTAAACGCAATACGCCGTATCTGAGAGATCAGATGCGCCGTATCGTTTGATTTAGCACAGTACAACGATAGCAGAACAGAAAAATACGAAAAAATAAAAACAAAAAATAAAACACACGAAACAAAAATAAAACACACAAAAATAAAAACAAAAGCAAACAAATAACACACAATACAACAAATATGCAAAATAGTACAATGATGCAATTTAATCTAATAAAAAGAAAAACCTAATTAAAATACTAATCAAATTAACAGAAAATAACAATTCACTCCCCGGCAACGGCGCCAAAAACTTGATGCGCGTGATGTGTCGTTGCGGTTTAGCAGTTTTAATGCCTACTCAAGTTTTAAATTTATATTTAGCCGACTTATCAATAACACACACACTTAACGAGCAGTGTACCCGGTCAGTATGAAGATAATGGTAAGTAGAGTGTCGATCACTAAGAGTGGAACGTATAATCTCGTTAATCTAATCAGTATTTTAATATCCTAACGCAAGGGGGTTTCAGCCTGAGAGACTGGCACAGTTTTGTTTGCAATTAAATAATAAAATAAACAAATAGGCACGAATCAGCAAGTAGCACACACGTACACAGATATATACTAGAGACAATAAGAGGGCTGTCCTTATGATTAAGTAGATTGTCACTTGTTTTATTGATAGCTTTATATGAAGTGTATGTAATTAACCCTTTCTCGTTGGTCCTATTCTTATCGGCGAGTAAACCCTTAATGACGACTTATGTCTAAAAGTTATTCCTAAGTGATCAATTTAGAAACAACCGTGGGAGCCACACCTTGTCCCGCAGTCGGGTGCCCGCAAGCCACTAATAAACACAGAGGTGGTCAATGCACTAATAAGTAGTAACCAAAGACATCAACATATAAACTTTAATTGATGGGAAAGCAAGTATTAAAGGGAGTGCAATCTTTCCGTTGTCACATTACACAAGCCACCAATCCTGATGAATTAAAGTTTGCTAAAACAATAAAACAAAACTACTTAATGAATTAAATACATGCAACACCTTCTTACAGCTCTTGTATCTTCGATTTGGGTGTGTCTTGTGCTGCCTCTTGACTGAATTCGTCCTTCTCTTCTGTTCGGTCTTTAGGTTTTCGAACTTCCGAATCTCTCTAATGCGTCTGGTCTACGGGGTATTTATAGTTTGTGTCTGAGGAAAGATGCGGCGCATCTACTTAAGTAGATGCGGCGTATGTACGTAACTTCGCGTGGGGTCCAAGATTATAATATTCAGGAATATTCGTACACCGCCAGAAGATGCGGCGTAACTCTTTATTAGATGCGGCGCATGTCCTCTTGTATCTTGGATCGTATCTGGTGATATCTTGATAGAGATGCGGCGCATGTTGATAGTGAGATGCGGCGCATCTGGAGCAGATTAGTCTTGATCTTCTTCATTTCAGTAGACTCTTCACTATATGCACGTTTTGCTCCATTATTAGTCCAAAATCGCCAAGTTTCACCAAATGCTTGTTTTTACCTGAGAATTACAAAAGTAAACGATTAAGTATCAATCCTCATACATAATATAGTAAAACAAGTCAAATTAATAGGATAAATGATAGTAATAAAATGTACTTATTTGAGTTCATCACCCCGTTTCGACACCCAAAATAATTCCTTTTTAATGTTACTCGACTAGTGCCAATACTTAGAAAATTTCATGGCATATTTTCCAAAATCACTCTATTCGACCAGCCCAAAAACCTTCATTATATTTTCGAAATTTCGTATATAATATATCTATATTTTTACATCACTCGAATGACAAGCTAGCAAACTATATTTTTTATGTTCAAAACTCGACCCCATAAGATTGTTATCACGCTCAAAACAATGCATTTTGATCGACCTTCACTAGGAGTTAGCAAACAGTTTTCAGAAAAGATTATAACTATTCGGTTTGGGCCAAGAATCAAGCCCAACAAGGATTTGCGATAACGAGGCCCAACAGGCCCATAAAATATATTTTTAGAATCCTAAAAATAGCCCAAATCTAAGCCCAAAACAGTTTTCACGCCCTCGCCTCCAAATTTGTTAACGGACCTTAAACCAAATCGTTACTCGGCCCAATAAAGTAAAAATAATCTCAACTCTGGAATAAACACTTGAAATAAGTTAAAATAAACTTAATAAAGTTATAAAAATTTTCAGAATATTTTTCCCGTCATTTTTATGCAAAAAGGACTAAAAATGTAACGCGACTTAACCAAAAAGGACTAAAACTGCCAAACCTGGAAACTAAGGGACTGAAGCCGTGAAAACAGTTGTAAAGGACTGAAATTGACATATTATTGAACTTCAAGCCTTATATGGACTATTGGACAATTATTGAACTGATATTGGACTATGGACTGAATAAGGACTAACGACGTAACGCAAACCACGGTTAGGGTAGAAAATGTAAAATCTGGAAAGATCAAGGAACAACTATTATAACTTGTCATTCTTAGCTTATTTTCCATTTTTGCACCATATCTTTACTTTATATGCACATTTGCATTATATTTACATATTAGTTAATAGCGATATAAATATTTCATATTAATATTTTATTTATTCGTTGAAGATATGATCTTACGAGAGTACGAGCATCATAAGCATATAACATCTTCATTTTCAACGATTAGATCGTTGAATCATCATCATCCACTATTCATACACATACACCACTAGAAATTAGTAAGATACTCAGATATTTATATATTTATCAGGTTCTATATCGAAGTTATTATAATCATCTCTGAATTTATTTTCATCATCGCCAGTAACGCTTAAGGTGAGTCATGGCCTCACTTTTTAAACTCTTTATACTTTTTAAACTCCGTGAGGGGGACACATGCTATAAAATAATCACAAGTATTTTTCTGTATGCTACCTGACTTGATATATGCCTAAGTTACCTTATTGCCACAAGACCCTTTTATCATGAGCCATTAATCACTGCGGTGAACGCGAATATAATGAATAGATCTATTAAGGACTGACAACCTATCCCACTAATACTAGGACGGAATGCTTTTTGCTAGTCGTATTAGTCGCGATACATTATATTTGAGAAAAATAGGAATTGGCAAATCACCTATTACTCGAGGGCAAAATTTTCATCATTAATTTGATGATCACCTCCGTTTATGCGGTACTTTGTTAACGTTTGCGTGTCATGAGACTTAGGGCAATATATGAACTGCGATATCAATTTTTAAACTGATTGTATCTCAAAATACAATCTTACTTGTGAATCAAACTGATATTTAAATTTACAAACTCCATGATTTCACTCAACATTATGTTGACTTTTAAGCATGTATCTCAGGAAACTAGAGGAGCACGGCAAGGCATGGAGCAGGCATACCCTATCTTCAATAAATGGTGTAAAATAAAGTTGTAATCCAGTTAAAATAATGTTTCCTTGAAGAAACCTTAGCACTCTGATGTAATGTTTTTATAACTGGATTTGTATTATGGACCTATGTAAATTAAAAATGCCGTCTTAGGCTGTTTTCTTATGATTATGTTTTCGATCC
The DNA here is from genome assembly GCA_021014915.2 of Artemisia tridentata subsp. tridentata. NCBI lineage: Eukaryota > Viridiplantae > Streptophyta > Magnoliopsida > Asterales > Asteraceae > Artemisia > Artemisia tridentata. The sequence goes on along the minus strand of CP139505.1, from coordinate 434,405,848 downwards.
TCACCGTAACACCCAGATTAATCTTCCGCTGCTATGTTTAAAAATTTGGGGGTGTTACAAATCTATTGCCAAGTGTAAGCAGGAAGCTGGAAAACCCGTGAGTGCCCATGTATTGGAGATGAAAGGATATCTTGACCAATTGGAAACACTCGGATGCGGGTATGTGCATGATGTACAAGTTGGCCTCATCAATCGTTCTCTTAACGAGGACTTTGCTGAGTTTGTGCGCAACTTTAATATGCATTGCACGAGGAAGACGGTAAGTGATTTGCATGCAATACTTATCGACTTTGAGAAGGGACTCTCAAAGAAGGCACCTACACCTGCTGATGAACTCAAATAAGTATATTTTATTACTATCATTTATCCTATTAATTTGACTTGTTTTACTATATTATGTATGAGGATTGATACTTAATCGTTTACTTTTGTAATTCTCAGGTAAAAACAAGCATTTGGTGAAACTTGGCGATTTTGGACTAATTATGGAGCAAAACGTGCATAAAGTGAAAGTCTACTGACATGGACAAGATCAAGTCAATTCTGCTCCAGATGCGCCGCATCTCACTCTCAACATGCGCCGCATCTCTATCAAGATATCACCAGATACGATCCAAGATACAAGAGGACATGCGCCGCATCTAATCAAGAGTTACGCCGCATCTTCTGGCGGTGTACGAATATTCCTGAATATTATAATCTTGGACCCCACGCGAAGTTAAGTACATGCGCCGCATCTACTTACTAGATGCGCCGCATCTTCCCTCAGACAGAAACTATAAATACCCCGTAGACCAGACGAATTACAAAGTTCCGAAAAACCTAAAACCAAAGTCCGAACAGGAGAAACAAAGGACGAATTCAGTCAAGGAGGCAGCACAAGACACACCCAAATCAAAGATACAAGAGCTGTAAGAAGGTGCTGCATGTGTTTAATTCATTAAGTAGTTTTGTTTTATTGTGTTAGCAAACTTTAATTCATCAGGATTGGTGGCTTGTGTAATGTGACAACGAAAGATTGCACTCCCTTTAATACTTGCTTTCCCATCAATTAAAGTTTATATGTTGATGTCTTTGGTTACTACTTATTAGTGCATTGATAACCTCTGTGTTTATTAGTGGCTTGCGGGCATTTGACTGCGGGACATAATGTGGCTCCCACGGTTATTACTAAATTGATCACTTAGGAATAACTTTTAGACATAAGTAATCATTAAGGGTTTACTCGCCGATAAGATTAGGACCAACGAGAAAGGGTTAACTACATACACTTCATATAAAGCTATCAATAAAACAAGTGACAATCTACTTAATCATAAGGACAGCCCTCTTATTGTCTCGAGTATTTATCTGTGTACGTGTGTGCTACTTGCTGATTCGTGCCTATTGGTTTATTTTATTATTTAATTGCAAACAAACCGTGCCAGTCTCTCAGGCTGAAACCCCCTTGCGTTAGGATATTAAAATACTGATTAGAATAACGAGATAATACGTTCCACTCTTAGTGATCGACACTCTACTTACCATTATCTTCATACTGACCGGGTACACTGCTCGTTAAGTGTGTGTGTTATTGATAAGTCGGCTAAATATAAATTTAAAACTTGAGTAGGCATTAAAACTGCTAAACCGCAACGACACATCACGCGCATCACCTGCTGTTATGGCAATTAGAGGTGGTAGGGTTACTAAGCCCAATAAACCGCAGCATGTGAACAAGAAGGGAAAAGGAAAAGCTGACGAAGGAAAACAGGTCGTGATCCATCAGCAGAAGCCTAAGAAGCAGAATCCTCCTGTGAAGAAGGATTATCCCAAGAAGGATACGGCTGCTTGTCACCACTGCAACACTCCTGGACATTGGAAGAGGGACTGTCCATTGCTGCTTGAGGAGTGTCGCAAGAATAAAAATGCCAAGGGCGCGAGCACTTCAGGTATTTTTATGGTTGAATTATTTTCCTTTCCTCGTAAGCAAAATGCCTGGATATATGATACAGGATGTGGTACTCACATTTGTAATACATCGCAGGGGCTTAGAGGAGCGAATAAACTGAACTATGGAGAATGCTACTTGTACGTGGGCAATGGCATACGTGCAGCAGTTGAAGCCATAGGGACATTTGATTTGGTTTTATCTTCGAGTTTAATTTTAGTATTGAACAATTGACATTACACACCGTCTATTGTTAGAGGTGTTGTTTCAGTTTCTTTATTGTTGGATAATGGATTTGAACACACATTTAATAATAATGGAATTTCTGTTTCTTTAAATTCTGTTTTTTACTTTAATGCAATTTCATTAAATGGTGTGTTTGAAATAGATATGGAAAATCATGTATCCAATGGAAATAATTCTACGTATAGCATTGGCAATAAGAGAATCAAGTCTAACTTGGATTCGTCTTATCTTTGGCATTGTCGCCTTGCCGATATAGGCAAGAAACGCATGGAAAAGCTTGCAACACGATGGGTTTTTGAATAATATCAATGATGATTCAGTTGATAAATGCGAATCTTGCATATCGGGTAAGATGACAAGGAAATCCTTTTCACATCAAGTGGAAAGGGCTGAGGATCTACTTGGATTGATACACACCGACGTGTGTGGTCCACTTAGACACATGTCAAAGCACGGTGCTACCTACTTCCTAACCTTCACGGATGACTATAGTCGTTATGGTTATGTTTATTTACTTAAACATAAACATGAAGTCTTTGTGACATTCAAGGTTTTTAAAAGTGAAGTAGAATTACAACTCGGTAAGAAGATTAAGGCTCTTCGATCCGATCATGGTGGTGAGTATTTAAGTCAAGAGTTTAAGGATTATCTAGCTGAGTGTGGCATTGTCCAACAACTCACATCTCCTTATACTCCACAGCAAAATGGAGTATCTGAAAGGAGAAATCGTACATTGTTAGATATGGTACGATCTATGTTTAATCTGACAACTCTTCCCTTATCCTTTTGGGACTATGCCTTTGATACGGCTGTTCACGTGTTGAATAGGATTCCAACTAAGAAGGTTGATAAGACTCCATATGAATTATGGACTGGAAAGGCTCCAAATTTGTCTTACTTAAAGGTCTGGGGTTGTGAGGCGTTTGTTAAACGTGACTCACCGGATAAACTCCAACAAAGATCTGTTAAGTGTATCTTCGTAGGATACCCTAAGGAAACTAAGGGTTACTACTTTTACTTCCCACCAGATAATAAAGTCATCGTGGCTAGGTATGGCGAATTTCTTGAGGATAATCTGATATCTCAAGAATTCAGTGGGAGAGTATATGATCTAGAGAATGATCAAGAAGATTCGTCACCTTCTGATAGCACTAGCACACTTCCTGTGGAACCTGAAAGTTTAGGTCCTCCACCTGAAGATGAAGTGGTACCCATTCGCAGATCTAAAAGATCTGCAAAAGCTACTGAACGTCTATGTTTAAACGTAGAGTGTGAGGAAAGTATACTAGGGGATCTAGATAAACCTACTAGTTATAGAGCTGCCATAAATAGTCCTGAAAAGGAAAAATGGCAGGTTGCTATGAATGGGGAGATGCAATCCATGAAAGACAATAATATCTGAATTGAAGTAGACCTTCCTCCCAATACTAAGGTAGTTGGGAGTAAGTGGCTCTTCAAAAAGAAAATGGACATGGATGGCAATGTACACACCTACAAAGCTCGTTTGGTTGCCAAAGGCTTTACCCAAACATACGGTATTGACTATGAGGAGACCTTTTCTCCTGTAGCCGATATTAGAGCTATTAGGATTCTTATAGCCATAGCTGCTTACTATGACTATGAGATTTGGCATATGGATGTCAAAACCGCCTTCCTTAATGGTCGCCTAGATGAAGACATCTATATGGCGCAGCCTGAAGGGTTTGTGAATCTAGATTTTCTTGAGCGGGTATGCAAGCTTCAAAGATCCATTTATGGATTGAAGCAAGCATCTAGGCAATGGAATAAGAAATTTGATGAGGAAATCAAGAAGTTTAGATTTACTCAAAATTTCGATGAGCCGTGTGTATACCACAAAGTTAGTGGGAGTAAAACTACTTTCCTAATTCTATATGTCGTTGAAATATTAATCATGGGAAATCAAATACCAAGTCTTAATGAAGTTAAGGATTATCTTGGTAAATGTTTTTCTATGAAAGACTTAGGAGAAGCAGCTTACATCCTTGGAATCAAGATCTATAGAGACAGATCTAGGCGGTTGATTGGATTAAGCTAAAGTGCTTACATGGATAAAATATTGAAGAGATTCAATATGCAAAATTCCAAGAAGGGATATTTGCCCATGCAAGTAGAACATGGCTTAAGCAGCGAACTATGTGCCTCAACACCTGAAGAGGTGGCACACATGAAGAAAGTTTCATATGCTTCGGCAGTAGGATCTATCATGTATGCAGTGAGATGCACAAGGCCAGATGTGGCGTTTGCACAAAACTTAACCAGTCGTTACCAACAGAATCTATCATGTATGCAGTGAGATGCACACGGCTAGATGTGGCGTTTGCACAAAACTTAACCAGTCGTTACCAACAGAATCCAGGGAAAGATCACTGGCATGCTGTTAAGAACATTCTTAAGTATTTGAGGAATACTAAAGATATGTTTCTTGTGTACGGGGGAAATCCAGACGCAGAACTGAATGTTACAGGTTTCTACGATGCGTCCTTTCAGACTGATAAAGATGATACGAAGTCTCAGACGGGTTACGTTTTTTTCATCAATGGAGGAGCTGTAGACAGGAAGAGTAAGAAGCAGAGTACAACGGCCATGTCTGCTATAGAAGCTGAGTATATTGCTGCATCGGAGGCGGCTATGGAAGCTGTTTGGATAAGAAATTCATTTTGGATCTTGGAGTGATGCCGTCAATAGAATTACCTATAAATGTGTATTGTGACAACTTTGCTGCAATCACATTCGCCAATTGTTAGAAATGAAGCTGGACGATATTTACGTGAATTGAAAATAGACAACTAGTTTGCATAAAGTGCAAGGACTTATAATGTAATATTAAGATAGTTGTCATGTAAGTCATTTAAATACCCCACAAGTCTTCTCTTGTGGGGTGTGGCTGTTAATCATTTGACAAAGAAATAATATTCAAAGTTTTATCACACTCCACCATCTCTCTACTCTCTCACTAAACCGAAAATGAATATCATCTTCTTTCATGAACCTCGACCTCCAGAAGGTCTTAAAATCCGATTCTTGGTCATAATAATTGGTATCAAGAGCTAACCGGGGGCGAATCGTGGTGTGTTTAAGGTAAAAATGTGATTTTTTGGTGTGTTCTAACTCGTACTGTTCATCAGTAGAGTTTTCTTTTGATGTTTTTGTAATCGATTTATGTTTAAAAGAACTCAAATGTTGCGTTTTTGTTTCATAAAAACGTGACCCTTTTGGTGTTTATCTTGAAATCGTACACCTTTTGAAGATCAAAGGTTGTGTTTGTTTTGTGATATATCGACTTGGGCTGTGAATGTTCACTAGTTTTTCACTCAAAACTTGGTTTGGAAGAATAAATCTTGTATTTGTTCTTAGCTACTTTGATTCAAAATCACAAAAAATTTTGTATAAGATTTGTTTGAGAATATAATAATTGAAATAATTATTGGTTTATGGAAAAAGTTGGTCAAAGTTGGCTAGTGGGTGAAAATTGTCAGTGGAATGCGTGGGATTGTAAGAAAAAAGGTCAAAAAGTGGTTGGAAAGTGCAGTATATCGCATTTGGCCTCTTCAGCGCGTTTATCGCATTTGGCAGATAACTCAGCGATTTATCGCAATTGGGAATTTCTATCGCAATTGCATCAAAAAGGTCTATCGCAATTGGCTCTGTCAAACTTATCGCAATTCAGGCCTGGACTCTATCGCAATTCGAATCCAGATAGCTATCGCAGTTGGGGTCTGATAAAGTTATCGCATTTGGGCCTAGACAGATTTATCGCATTTCAACACGTCAGACTTGTCCGATATCTTTTCTCAATTGCGATATCGGACAAAGAAGGCAATTCAGATATCGGACAAGAGAAGGCAATCCGAGTAAAATTTAATTTTTACAGGAGACTTAACGGACAATTTTTACGCGAGATTCAAATTCTGGTTCAAGAGTGAAAATTTTGGCCCAAAATTCAAATTTTTTGGCCAAAATTCGAATTTTTCGGGGAATTTTTGGCGTAAAAATTGTAAAACTCAAATTTTCCCAGCATCATTAGAATGTCATTTTATGGCATATTTCACACCAAAATCACAAATAATATTTTTGGCCTACACCTTCAACATCACCACGTATAGCCGAAAAGATCCTGATCAAGAATCGCAATCAAATGACAATGGCTAAATTATCAACTGTGACTACAAGGATGATTCATTATTACTTATTTGAAGTTGAAGCGGAATATCACGGGTGCGTGTACATAGTATCTTGAAGATATCGGGGTTGGTTGGATGCATGATTCTTCGAGATCCTTGTTTGAGCATTTATAGTATAGTGATTAAGTCTTGGGTTATCTAGTTTTCATAGGTCAAGGGGAGGATGGACGAAGACCTAGTTAACTATCACTTAAAGGAGATACGTTGTAGTACTCAGTGTCACACAAAGATGTGGATAATTCAAGAGAGGTTCATATACTGTTAAGGAAGGATGGATGGGTATGTGAAACGACCTATATGCTTTAAGGAGTTACGTTGTAGTGCTCAGTATAGGTTCTTAGTCACACGTTCGTGCAAGTTTAAGTCACAAGTTTGGGCTATGTTACTACAGTCTCAAGTTCGTCATAGTGGGTTTATCCATCAGCAGTCACTACAAAAAGCCGTTGTTTTGATACAAGAGGTTTGAGAAGAGATTGATCTGAAGAGAATTGAAGAGAGAATAGTTATCGACATCCACTCATGGGGTATTGATTTGTATGTTGCTTCTAGTTGATATGTCTATGTACACATATGTAGGATGAGTCCGAAAGATCGTCATCATCCTGGAGGGAGAAATGTATGAAATGTGTACATCGGGGCTGTTTATTGAAGAACTGGAAGCATTCTAAGTGAGCTGAAGATGTCGATATGATGCTCCCCAAACAAACCTGTGAAGAAGTTACAAGTCATCAGTCTATAATCCATTTTCCACTGTGCAAGAGACTGAAGACAATTTGGCAAGATTTCAGAGAAACTTCTTCTACAAGCTTGAAGGCTATATCAAACGGGTTGTCAATTTGGGAGGGAGCATGTAAAAGAAATGGCTTACTAATTGGGAGGAGTATTAACCCAATTAGATCATTACAGTGATTCGGCAAGTAAATCAAGCAAGCTGAGAAAGATACGAGAAGATCAAGAGCTGTGAAGACATCCTCAAAAGGAAACTGCTCTACTTCAGCATTGCTTTTATTATTGTTATGTAATTGTTAGGAATCATTGTAACCAATTCACGTATATCTCCAGCTGGAGGGAGATTGTTAGAAATGAAGCTGGACGATATTTACGTGAATTGAAAATAGATAACTAGTTTGCATAAAGTGCAAGGACTTATAATGTAATATTGAGATAGTTGTCATGTAAGTCATTTAAATACCCCACAAGTCTTCTCTTGTGGGGTGTGGCTGTGAATCATTTGACAAAGAAATAATATTCAAAGTTTTATCACACTCCACTTTCTCTCTACTCTCTCACTAAACCGAAAATGAATATCATCTTCTTTCATGAACCTCGACCTCCAGAAGGTCTTAAAAGCCGATTCTTGGTCATAATACCAATGAACTTGGAGTTATGAAAGGCGCCAGACATTTTCATAGGAGATATCACTATGTTCGAGAACAAGTCGAATTAGGTGAAATTAAAGTACTCAAAGTTCACACAGATGACAATCTGGCTGATCCGATTACAAAGGCATTACCTAAGGAAAAGTTTACTCAACATGCTAGTGGTATTGGTCTTCGTTTAGCCAGTAGGTTCATGTAAATCGGTTGGACTAGTATTTGGATAAAGGATATGTAAACAATATTATTTTTTAATGAAATAAAGTGCGGATAACGTTTATTATCATTTATTAATATTGTATCCTATATTTGCATGTTTAAATCCGTGAATAATTAATTTATTCTAAATAGTCCGTTGTCGATTAATGATATGGGAATATCATTAAATAAAGACAAATGTGAGGATTGGTAGAATGTACTGTAAGGTTGAGATACCAATATCACATGATATTCAATATTGGATAAATTGAATATAAGACTTATCCCAACCACATGATTATACTTTATGGATCTTCGTCATTAAGTAAATCATGAATAGTTTTCCTCAGACTTGAGATACCAGATAACTGCCGAGGATGTAGCACATTTTCTGTAAGGTAGTCTAACGCTATCCGTAACTGGTAGTTATAAGGGCTATTTTCGGAGGTGATGCAAAGTTCGAGGGTTATGCTCGTAGTCAATAAAGGATTTGTTCATTCAAATTTGTTTTGAAGTTTAATACTGCTTGGCCACTCGTAGGGTTGACAAGATGTATGCGTGCGCACGCCCAAAGGCTATCTGGAAGACGTTCAGATGATTTGGTAATCTTGATCAATTATGTATAAACGAGAAACTAATTGTTAATTATGGAATGACCTAGATCCATATCCATATTAATGCGGTATTAGAAACAAAAGGATAAGTATGATGATATAATCATCACGTGATTTTTCCAGGAAAACCATACTCGAGTCATTCTGGGGGCATTGGGGGTGTTAAGCTAGACTAACCCATGTCATTACAATATTAATGAATATCCAAGTGGGAGCTGTTAGAGTTTATGGATAATAATTAATATTCGTATGTCCAGTTTGGAACACGAGACTTCGGGATTGCACACAATACGTAAGAGTCTCAATGGTTTGAATAATTAAATATAGTTTTATGATTTATTTATTCATTTCACAAACAAACACTTAACGGTCGTTAGTATTTAACGGGGTTTAGTTAACGGTCGTTAAATATTAACTACAAGGACTAAGTATGAAATAACTAGCCAAGAAGATTCTAGAAATCCCTTGGGCTAGTATGGGCGGCCGATTGGAGGAGTTAGAGGGGAATTGGGTTTCCTAATTCTAATCTAACTTGGAGAGGAAGTTTAGAAGCCTATAAATACAAATCCTTTGTGTTTGTAATTGGCTAAAACTAATTCTCTAGCAAGTTATTCTTCTTCTTCTCCTTCCTCTTGTGTTTGTTTTGGCCGATCCTCTCCTCCCAAACCCTTGGGATTTTCGGTTCAATCATTAACACATAAGTGTTTGATTTGCTTGTGAATTAGAACCTAGCTTTTTCCATTGAAATGCTAGTATTACGTGTATACAAGAACGGAGTACAAGCTTCCTTTAGCTTTTTGTGATTTCCCCATTCGATCCATACAGTGGTCGATCCATATTAAACCCATATTAGGGTTTATCTTGTTCTTGGTGATCACGTGGTTTCTAGTTCTTGCTAGAAACCAAAAGGTACGCATCACTTTTATATTTAGTTAATTAATTACATGTTTGTAGATCTTGTTTTTCCGCTGCGTATGCTTTGATGTTATGTGGTTATTAGTTTATAGTTTATGATTCTAATATTCCAACAACTATATAATCTATTATGATATAAAATGTTTATGTCAGCCCATAATTCTTAAAATAAGCCACACAATTTTAGAGTTATGATATATTATAAGCCGAAATCAAATAACAATAAGCAATGTTGTGCACACCAACATAGGAGAACCGATTTTACATTCTTGAAAGGTTACTTATCCATCCAAATTAATCGTGAAACGTCTAGCAAATTTTAATTTACAAAACATTTAAAAAAGGTCATTATTACACAATACATATATATTCTGTTACATCCACACGCTGACCCACTGGTTTTATTTTAAAAATAAAAAGTACTGCTGTTACTGGTTGTTCTGTTTTTTTCTTTAGATCGATCATTTCTCTGTGTTGGCATGCATGTTGGCTATAATTAAGGTAAGGTATTATTTATATATGAGTAAATTACACCGTTCGCGTCGTTTGTGTAAATGTATGTGGATCCATCGTGTCGACTCAGAATAACGTTATTATTGCTTGGTCTTTTCATAGATAACAAAAACAGTTTTTGTGATATCTTTAAATTTTAGGTGTGGTGTAGTTTACTTTTTTGAAAGTGCATGACTCTTTTTATGCACGTATAAATAAAATAATAATAGTTCAATGCTTTCAAAGTTGTCGTATGTTGTTTTATGATCAAATATTACTGGAACAGTCGACTTTTATATCTTTATGTTTTGTTTCTTGAATTTCCTTGAGCATTAGTCTCGGGCTCTTGGCGCAAATGCTAATAATGATTCAAGCTTATGAATTGGTATCATTTTTTCAAGTCTATTGTTATTATTCTATACTTGGGATTTGCCGTTAGGGTAGTTTTTTGTACACCACGTTCAAGAAGTTGATATAAAATGTGTGTTATATGCTTGAAAAACCATGAATATGTGGTTTTCATTGCAAAAAAGGAGAAACTTTTTAATTTATACACAAATAATTACATCAATTTTAATACAGTTTTTTAGTGTTTGAAATTTCAAATTAGTGTTAAATCACATGTGATATATTATGTGAATTTCAATACTAAAAACCGTAAAAAACGAACATTTTTATTTCGTCGAAAATAATGAAAGTGCCCGTTTATAGAAAGATAATAAAATGCCCGCCGCAACGGTATAATTTGTTTTGGATGACGATTAACGGTAAATGATATATTTAAATCATAAAAAGATGAGTGTAATTTCATTTTTAATTAAACCATTAATTAATCTCCATGTTTTTCTAAATAAAAAATAAGTGATTTAAATTTTTCCCTTAGTATGCAGAAAACTTTTTGATATGTAAATGATCTCTCCTCAATATATAATGCGTCGTGAATCAATTCTTTCTCCAAATCTAGTACAATGATTATTTTATTTGTTAAAATTATAAGTTTGAAGATAAGTAAACACAAAATGTAAGAAGTGGATATACAATTTTCCCAAATTTAATGGTCGAGATGATGAGAAATATTGAATATGATACTTGTTTATCATGAAGTTGTTGGAATTTAAATATCTTGACATTCAAATAAATAAATAAACATCAAAACACATAATAGCGGAAGCAATGATCTAATTTAACACATAAAAGTATTACCGAATAATAAAAGGAACGTACCTTGATCCTAGCCAAACAAGGATCAAACTTGAACTTCTTTTCTTGAACAAAGAACCAATAGGATTAACGTGGAACCCCTTACCGTTTTGTTCCACAATCCAAGATTAATATCTAAAGTAAGATATTAACGAGTTCTTGTACACACGTACTATAAGCGGCTAACGAATGGTGCTAGCAATTTGACACGTAAAACCAAAACTATTTTTGTTTAATAATAGAAAACAGTGATTGATTGTTTGCAAAAGTCAGTCGACTGTATTCTTCAAAAGCAAAGGACAACAACCTTTTGGTTAGTAGTAATTTGCACAAAAAAGTCTTTATATTTATAGTGAAATAGTATCTTGGAAAAGAAGCTAGTCGATTTGGGTTATGAAACCCTTTAGGCCGATCGGCCAAGCCCACATGAATGGGTTTCTAGATCCTTCCAATTCTCTAATTTCACTAACGGTCCCTCCTTTATTCCCTAACGGTCGTTTAGTCAATTCCGTTAATTACTTAACGTCCGTTAGTTATCATTTCGTGTCCAAATAATTAAAATACATAACTATTATATATATTAATTATTTACGTTAGTCATTCATACGTAAAGTGTGCAATCCCTCGATCCCGAGTTCGAATCTAGTCATACACGATAATATTTTTCCACTAAACTCTAACAGCTCCCACTTGGAAATCTATTAAAAGTGTAATGACATTGGTTAGCGTCTAGCAACACGCCAATGCCCCCAGAACAACTCGGGTGGTGGTTCTCCTGGAAAAAACCATTCGATGATTCATCATCATACTCATCCTTTTGCTTCTAATACTACATTAATAAAGATATGGTTCAAAGTCATTCTTTATTAATAATTCTGTTTCTCGTTGTTTACGATTAAATAAGATTACCAAATCTTCTGAACCATTCAGGGGAGATCTTGGGTGTGGCCACACATACATCTTACCAATCCTACGAGGGGCCCAGCAGTATTAAACTTCAAACAGTTTGAATGAAAAAATTCTATCTTGACTACGAGCATAACTCATGCACTTCGCAACACTTCTGAAAATAATCCTTATAGCTACCAGGTACGTATAGCGGTAGATTGAATCACAGAAATGCACTACATGCATGACAGTTATCTGGCATCTCAAGTCTCAGGATAACTATATACTCATGATTTACTTAATGACAAGATCCATAAAGTAAACTCATGATGGCGGGATAAAGTCCTATACTCAAACATTTTGAATATCATGTGAAATTGATATGACAACGCATCAATATACTTTCAAGTATATTATACCAATACTCAGATTTACCTTTATTTAATGATATTCCCATATCATTAATTGGCAACGGACAGTTTAGAATATATAAATATATTCAAGGATATAAACATGCAAATATATGATATATTATTAAGAAAATGATAACAAAACATAACCATTATTTCATTCCATTAAAATTAATAACTGTTTTACAACATCCTAATATTCAAACACTAATCACAGATATGCATGAAACTACTAGCTAAACGAAGTCCTATGCCATCAGAAAGTTCTTTAAGCTTTCCTCCCGGTAGAGCCTTCGTTAATGGATCTGCTAAGTTGTTATCTGTGTGAACTTTGAGTAATTCGATCTCGCCAATATCCACTTGTTCCCTAACATAGTGATATCGAATCGGGAAATGTCTGGTGCCCTTCATGATTCCAGGTTCATTGGCAAATGTAATTCTTGTTGAATTGTCACAATACATTTTTATAGGTCTTTCGATTGAGGGCATAACTCCAAGCCCTGAAACGAACTTCCTAATCCAGACTGCTTCCATTGCAGCTTCTGAGGCAGCAATATACTCGCTTTCTGTAGCAGACATCACAATAGTGCTCTGCTTCTTGCTCTTCCAATCCACAGCTCCTCCATTGATGACAAAGACATAACCCGTCTGAGACTTCGTATCATCTTTATCACACTTCCAGGATGCATCGCAGTAACCTGTAACACACAGCTCTGCTTCTGGGATTCCCCTGTACACTAAAAACATATCCCTCGTAGATCTCAAATACTTGAGAATATGTTTCACAGCTGTCCAGTGGAGTTCACCTAGATTCTGCCGATATCGACTGGTAATGTTCTGAGCAAACGCCACATCGGGCCTTGTACATCTCACCGCATACATAATAGATCCCACAACCGAAGCGTACGGGACTCTCCTCATGCGTGTGATGAAGTGAAAAGTGTACCGCTTTTAAGGGGTCATTTAAGCCCTAAATCGTATTTATTTGATCAAATATTGCCCTAAATCGTTCCTTTTGTCATTTTAGGTACTTTTGAGGAGAAATCTGGAAAATGAGGCATTTTGGACGTTTTTGGAGCATAAAAGTGAAGAAAACGACAAAGTCTCAAAAATCGGCTAAAAGTTACCTTTGACGGCGTCAGATTTTACTCTGGACGGCGTCATGGCTTGGCAATAAAAGGTGGATGTGAAATTTACTCATGATAAGCCAGTGAAAATTGCATGTGAATTCTGACGGCGTCACGCTTTAACCTGATCAAGGGCGTCACGGTTTAATTCAAAGAGGGACGGCGTCACGTTCAAGGTCTGACGGCGTCAAGCCTTGATAAGCCAGAACGGATTTTGGAAAGCTAAAGAGGGACGGCGTCAAGAAGGCCATCCGGGAACCCTAGAAGCGGCGAGGTGACGGCGTCACACTCCATAAGGTGACGCCGTCAGATGTAAAAATCTTTTATATAGTTTTGCAATTCTTTGTCATAAGGGGAGAACTTAGTGTGGAATTTTTGGGAGAAAACCCTAAGACGATTTTAGCATCTTTTTCAAGGCTTTTTGCCTTGAGATCTTCCATGTTGCATTGAAAGATAAGTTATCAATTAATCATTCAATATGTCTATGTGTTGTTTGATTTTATCTTGTTATTGTCTTTTGTTTAACATGCTAGGCTAGATTTATCTTGTGTTTGCTTAGATCTAATGAAACCTAGCTATTAATTATTGGCTATTAGTGTGTTATTAGTTGTATTGGATGATTGTTTATCTATGTTAGGCTTAAGAAAACTGGCTAACTTCCTATTCGGTAACTTGCTTGAACGTCTTAAGAAACATGAACCAAATGCGTACTAAAGGTTTTTATGGTTGTATTTAATGCACAAGCGAATTCTAGTGATCCCATGTTAGGAGCTTCCTAGCCGGCTCGACATAGGAGTGAAGTAGGAGCTTGTAGAGTTGGGGAAGTACGTACGCCACCCCACGATTGGTATTAAGGAATACACCCGTCATCCACGCAACTAATACACACTAATCAACTGGTAAAAGATAGTTAGGGAGTAAGGAAATCTAAGTGAACACATTTCTCTACACATAAGTTTTCACCAACTTTTTATTTTCAGTTATTTATTTTATTTGCATTTGTAGTTATTTGGGTTAGTTGACTAGCAACTAATTCCGCCCACTCCTTCAAACCCGAGATTTTACTTGCTTTCATAAAAATATAAAAACATAAAAAGAATCTTCCTCAACCCTTAGACCTATTAGAGTAGTTTTTCATACCTAACGAACACTATTCCCTGTGGAGAACGATCAATCCCCCTTACTTACCACTACACTATACTACATCGGTCAGGTACACTGCCTGGTGGGGTTGTAAGCCTCTTGAGATCCCTCGAGAGGTAAAACCTGTTGTAAGGTTGCAAAACCACGCATCAAGTTTTTGGCGCCGCTGCCGGGGAATAGTTATTGTTTAGGTTGAATTTTTATTTTATAGGTCTACTCACTAGATTCCTTTCTAGTGAGATTTTTATTTTCTTTTTCTAGGTCTTCTTTAGTCTATCTATTTTCTTCGTTTCTTTGTTCGTAACCATTACCATTCGACATCATGGAAGATGGTAATATCCTTGATCCCAACATCCCACCACCACAACAACCACCACCACCTACTAGAGCCCGTACTTTAGGAGAGTATTCCCGTCCTAGCCACCATGGCTATCGAAACACCATTGAGCTCACTCAAGGAGCCAATGTCACACCCTTGCGATCCGACACCATCCGGTTGGTGCAAAGCGGATGCGCATTCCATGGACTTTGATCTGAAGATCCTAATCAACACCTCAAGGACTTTCTTAAAATCGTTGATTCTATAGACCTTGATGTTGCCACTCGAGAGACGACCCGATTGCGTCTCTTTCAATTCTCTCTGCGGGATCAAGCTAGTCAGTGGCTAGAACGTCAACCCGCAGGATCCATCACCTCTTGGGATGATCTCACCACTCGTTTCCTTGCTCAGTTTTTCCCACCGGGAAGAACTACCAAGCTAAGGAATGATATCTTGATGTTCCAACAACGTCAAGGCGAAACTCTCTACGAGGCATGGACTCGATTCAAGGACTTACTCCAAAAAGTCCCTCACCATGGCATAGAACTTTGGCTCCAAGTCCAAATCTTCTATGACCATATCAATCTCTACACAAGGCAAACCATTGACCAATCGGCCGGTGGCAAGCTACGTGATCTAAGTGCGGAACAATCATGGGCTCTCCTAGAGGATCTTGCTCTTTATGACAACGAAAGTTGGAGTGATCCCCGTGATTTGAATAAAACGGTCAAGGCAATATCTTTGCCTTTGAACAATTCAAGCACTTCCGACCGTAGGATCATAGAACTTGAAGACCAAGTCAAGTTTCTCATGAAATCCTACGAGGTTCCTAAACTTTCAAGCCAAGTGAACAAAATCACTTCTTCATGTGAATTATGTAGTGGTCCCCACAACACTCATGATTGCATGGAACTCCCCAAACAGGCTTTCAAAGAATTCGCATCCTCGCGAATCGATAAGGCGGGAGATAAGTGGCTCACTACTAATTATGGACACAAGAATCCCGAAGATAGGTATGAGGCATGGAAGAATAAGCCAAATTTTAGTTGGAACCAAACTCGAAGTGTATCATTCAATGACTCTCCCCCACTCACCTGGTCTGAACATTACCCTCATCAGCATACGCATAAACAACAAAAATCGCGAGGAATCACTGCAAAAATTCATTCTCTCTCAAGAAACACAGCTCTCCAAACTTGAGAATCAATTCAGACAACAGCAAGTTGATATGAACAACAAGGTCGATGACCTGTTTAAGGTTATCAATGATCGCCTTGCTGGCAGGTCAACTTGTGAGTTGACACGAGTTAATGAGATCAAATCTGTTACAGTGACTCACCAAACACCTCCTCCTGTAAAAATCAAGCACCCTAGTAAACTCTTCAAACACATATCACAAAACGGAAAAGAAACTGGAGATACTCATACCCCGTCGAAACCTCTCCACTTCGTGAACACCATTACAACAATACCTGTTCCTAAACCCAATCTGGACCAACAATCAACCGAGAATGTGGACAATGAAATGGAGGGTGAAGTTCCCAAAAAGAACCCCGAGGCGCCCGAAGACTATCTAGACTCACCAAAGAACTCGAGTACAAGAGAGGTGAGTGATGAGAAGGGCTCGGAAGAGAAATCCGAAATGCCTCATGAGCTCCCGGTACCGCTAGACCACCCCCTGGTGGAGGAACTTGAGAGGGGCACCGATAAGTTGCCTATGGGATTCGGGGAGAGAATAGAGGATGGCGTTCCTAGGGTCTTAAAGATATCTTGCACTACTAGGAAAAAGTTTATAAAAGATGCATACATAAACCCCAACTCTTCTATGAATGCAACATCCCTCTCTCTATATAACGAAGCCTTCACCGAACAAGTCAAATATGAAGGGTCTAATATCATCGGGGTAATAAGAAGGGTACCAATTGTGATAGAAAAGTTCCTCTTTCATATCGAGCTAACTGTATTTAATAACATGGACTCTATCATTAGCCCACCCTTAGCTAGCCTTGTTCTAGGCAAGCCATTCATAAACGCAACAGGAGTGATACTCGATGAGGATGATAGGAGTGTATTATTTACCGATGGTGTCAGGAAAGTGATTTTTCGGGATGGCTGTGAAGAAGTGTATGAGTATCAACCATCAGCATGTGGCAACACATGGGGGCTATGCGGTAGAAGGCCTGGCCGAATTAAGCGATGTGATCCGAATAATCTCAAAATACCTTGCATGATTGGTCACAAGCATTTTTATAATGTTTACATCGACACATGTTTACCCAAAAATGTGATGTCCCTGTTTCATTATAACAACATTTGCAGATGGGGGATGATTCATAAAGGGAAGGACGACATTGGCATAGATGATGATGTACAGGTGTTTGTAGGAAACATGACATTCACTATGAGCTTCGCAATCGTCGATAATATCGAAAAGTACATCGATCCCAGGTTATCACAAGTTGTTTTTGGGGCACCTTTTTGCAAGGCCACAAGCTTGGTTGTGGACGAGCTCAATGGGATCATGACTTTCACCGATGGGATTAGGGAAATCTCATACCAAACGCCTTACAAGATGAGAGAATTCAAGGAGATTGATTGTGATGGGCCCGATAGGTTAAGTTCCCAACTCGTGTTGTGTGATGATGATGTGAGAAGGGGATGTAAGGACACTTTTGACCTGTCAAGTGGATTCTTTAAGCATGATAAGGAGCTTAGTTCTAAATACCGAAATAATCCCTTTGATCTCGAGGACCCGAAATACCTTCACTATGAAAGTGATTCTGATAGAGAATCAAAGGAGAATGGCCTAGGAACCGTGACCGATGACGGAGTCACGTAATGTACGTGACTTTGAGTCTAGCTACAAGACTCGTTAATAAAGAAAAGCGCTTCTTGGGAGGCAACCCAAGCTTTATTTGCTTTGTGTGTTTATTTATTTGTTTGTTTGATTTTATTTGCTTCCGTATGTGTGTTTAATTTTTATTATTATTGATTCATGTTCAAAACTAAAATTGTGAAAATGCTTTATTTTGTTTTTAACTTCGTCTTAACTACATATAAAGGTATTTTGCAAAAGATAAGTGTAAGGGAAATCTAAATTGGTTTATTAGAACACATATGAACATGAATCGTAATAATATTAAATTAACATACATATTCGTATTTGTTTGAGTCAAATGCTTGTATCGAGTCATAATGATGTTTTGCAGGATTTCCAGGAAGTAAGGTAAAGGTTTTTCCAGAAATTTTCTGGAAACTTAAAATGAGAATTTTTGTCAGGTCATTTCTGACGGCGTCAGGGTTTATAACCTGACGGCGTCAGATTTAATTTTCAGAAATTTTTGAAAGTTTTGTTTTTAAAAAGTTTTTATTAAATCTCCAACTTATAATCTCCAGGAATCTGCAAAATTATCATTCCACAAGCATTATATCCTTATATATAGATTTATCCCGCCGATGTTATGCAGGTTTTCGTGTTTGTTTTCTCAGGTTTAACATGTTATTTTGGACAAGGAAATGTTTTGAATCAAGCTTATGGCGATGCATTAGTCATGGAGCTTCAACATTACTTTGGAAGAAGATCTAACCGTGTTACTTCATTATCCACCGAGCGAATCAGGGGAGTATTTGATTTCATTCTTTTACTTTATGCTTTTACATCTTGTTATTTGAACATTGGGGACAATGTTCATCTTAAGTGTAAGGGGAGGGTAAAAGTACGATTTTAGAGAATGCTATTACGCTTGATTTTTGTTTGAATAATAGTAGATGTGTAATAAAACTGAGAGAAATACTTGTTAAGGTAATTTTAGTGCCAAATTTAAAATTTTTTACAACATATAAGAGTGAAACTTTGATCTTAATGAGCGTCTCACGGATAGGAGTTATATGACTAGCACAAAAACCGTACCACTAAAAAATTTTCCACCCCCAAATATGTGAGGTTCGCCCCTAGAATTGGTAGGAAAAGCATTTATGCTATGATGTGTGTACCGGTAGCACTTAGATTCTAGAACTTGCGTTAGGACCATTCCAAGGCCACAAGTGAGACTACATTCGTGTAGTTAGATTTACTACATGATAAGAGGCATTAGGATTAACCCATTGTTTTACACCTGTGTTTTTGTTATAATTACATTGGCTACATTGGTCAAGTAATTCTCCCACACCCTTTGCGTTGTACTCATTTTTAGTACACGATACCCCTAGTACACCCCTCAGAGCCTATCTTTTCGTTTCGACCTTTAAGCATTTTACTTAAAGGAAGAATTTGTTTACACCACACTTAAATGTACACCCAAATCGCCTTAGCCTACCTTGTATGCACTCATTTTTAGTGCATTATTGTTACAACATTTGTTTAAACCCAAGTTAATTATCTAATTGATTACATGGTTGCTAAGTCGAGTCATATCCTTGTACATATTGTTTTGGGACGATTGGGACTCATGGGTAAAGTACTAGTGTAATGGAGTAATGGGGAAGAACATCATTTATTACCCCCATATGTGCTAAATATTTTAAAAGTACTCCAAGTTTTCGATTATCTTAATTCGAGTCATTAGAATAGTTATTTGTAAAGTTATGTAAAAGTTCAAGTGTAAGGGGTATGCAATGCCCCTATGATGTATTATTTTGGATGGTAGGGCAAGAGTGTATGTCAAAAAAAAAAAAAAAAAAAAAAAAAAAAAAAAATCGAAAAATCAAGAAAAAAAAAATGAGAAAAAGAAAAATAGAAAAAACATACGGACTACCATCCCGTTTCATTTTATGTTTATTTTTATGTTTTTGTTATTTTGTTATTTTGTTTCTAGCTTAAGATTGAGTCGAGTCTTGGCTTAGCAACATTGTATAGTACATGTAATTAATCAAGATCTTTAACTCGCCACCAGTAAAATATCCTTTATCCAACAAAACCGTGTTTTCCTTTTCCCTACACCTAACGTTATAACCCATGTAAAAGCCCTCTTTGATAGTTTATCTTAGGTGCTTACGCCTAGTGGAGGAGGTTTTCGATCCTTTCCCAAGCCTATGGTAATCTATTTGCTATGACAGGTAGTGAGAGATATTATCCGTTTTCATTTATGAGATTTATTTTGATGACACTTGAGAGATGTGAGTATCTAAACACTACTTGTGAGGTGCTAGTTTATAATCTCCGTGCTTATTATGATTGAAGTGGAACGATTATTTGTTGTAATTACTTTTATGTTTGCATTAAATGACCCCTAACTTGTATTTTGATTAGAATAAAAGCGCATTTGCTTGAGGACAAGCAAATCTCAAGTGTAAGGGTATTTGATGAAGCGAAAAGTGTACCGCTTTTAAGGGGTCATTTAAGCCCTAAATCGTATTTATTTGATCAAATATTGCCCTAAATCGTTCCTTTTGTCATTTTAGGTACTTTTGAGGAGAAATCTGGAAAAGGAGGCATTTTGGACGTTTTTGGAGCATAAAAGTGAAGAAAACGACAAAGTCTCAAAAATCGGCTAAAAGTTACCTTTGACGGCGTCAGATTTTACTCTGGACGGCGTCATGGCTTGGCAAGAAAAGGTGGATGTGAAATTTACTCATGATAAGCCAGTGAAAATTGCATGTGAATTCTGACGGCGTCACGCTTTAACCTGATCAAGGGCGTCACGGTTTAATTCAAAGAGGGACGGCGTCACGTTCAAGGTCTGACGGCGTCAAGCCTTGATAAGCCAGAACGGATTTTGGAAAGCTAAAGAGGGACGGCGTCAAGAAGGCCATCCGGGAACCCTAGAAGCGGCGAGGTGACGGCGTCACACTCCATAAGGTGACGCCGTCAGATGTAAAAATCTATATATAGTTTTGCAATTCTTTGTCATAAGGGGAGAACTTAGTGTGGAATTTTTGGGAGAAAACCCTAAGACGATTTTAGCATCTTTTTCAAGGCTTTTTGCCTTGAGATCTTCCATGTTACATTGAAAGATAAGTTATCAATTAATCATTCAATATGTCTATGTGTTGTTTGATTTTATCTTGTTATTGTCTTTTGTTTAACATGCTAGGCTAGATTTATCTTGTGTTTGCTTAGATCTAATGAAACCTAGCTATTGATTATTGGCTATTAGTGTGTTATTAGTTGTATTGGATGATTGTTTATCTATGTTAGGCTTAAGAAAACTGGCTAACTTCCTATTCGGTAACTTGCTTGAACGTCTTAAGAAACATGAACCAAATGCGTACTAAAGGTTTTTATGGTTGTATTTAATGCACAAGCGAATTCTAGTGATCCCATGTTAGGAGCTTCCTAGCCGGCTCGACATAGGAGTGAAGTAGGAGCTTGTAGAGTTGGGGAAGTACGTACGCCACCCCACGATTGGTATTAAGGAATACACCCGTCATCCACGCAACTAATACACACTAATCAACTGGTAAAAGATAGTTAGGGAGTAAGGAAATCTAAGTGAACACATTTCTCTACACATAAGTTTTCACCAACTTTTTATTTTCAGTTATTTATTTTATTTGCATTTGTAGTTATTTGGGTTAGTTGACTAGCAACTAATTCCGCCCACTCCTTCAAACCCGAAATTTTACTTGCTTTCATAAAAATATAAAAACATAAAAAGAATCTTCCTCAACCCTTAGACCTATTAGAGTAGTTTTTTATACCTAACGAATACTATTCCCTATGGAGAACGATCAATCCCCCGTACTTACCACTACACTATACTACATCGGTCAGGTACACTGCCTGGTGGGGTTGTAAGCCTCTTGAGATCCCTCGAGAGGTAAAACCTGTTGTAAGGTTGCGAAACCACGCATCAGCGTGCCTCCTCTTCAGGAGTTGAAGCACAAGCTTTGCTACTTAAGCCATGATCTACTTGCATTGAAAAAATCCCTTTTTGGAATTTTGCATATTGAATCTCTTCAATATCTTGTCAATGTAAGCACTTTGACTTAAACCAATTAATCGCCTTGATCTATCTCTATAGATCTTGATTCCAAGAATGTATACTGCTTCCCCTAGATCTTTCATGGAAAAACATTTCCCAAGATAGGCTTTGACCTTATTCAAACTTGGAATGTCTTTACCCATGATCAATATGTCATCGACATATAGAACTAGGAAAATAACACCACTCCCACTAGCTTTGTGATATACACATGGCTCATCAAGATTCTGAGTAAATCCAAACCTTTTGATTTCTTCGTCAAATCTTTTATTCCATTGACGTGATGCTTGCTTCAATCCATAAATGGATCTTTGAAGTTTGCATACACGGTTTGGATATTTTGGATTCACAAACCCCTCAGGCTGCGCCTTATAGATGTCTTCATCTAGACAACCGTTCAAGAAGGCGGTTTTTACATCCATCTGCCAAATCTCATAATCATAGTATGCAGCTATGGCTATGAGAATCCTAACACCCCTAATGTCAGCTACAGGAGAAAAGGTCTCCTCGTAGTCAACTCCATATGTTTGGGTAAAGCCTTTAGCTACTAAACGGGCCTTATAGGTGTGTACATTGCCATCCATGTTATTCTTCTTCTTGAAGAGCCACTTACTCCCAACTACCTTGGCATTGGGAGGAAGGTCTACTTCAATACAGACTTGATTGTCTTTAATGGATTGCATTTCACCATTCATAGCAATCTGACATTTATCCTTTTCAGGATCATTCATGCCAGCTCTATAATTAGCAGGCTCTCCAAGGTCCCCTAATATAGTTTCCTCAACCTCTACGTTAAGACATAGTGTGGAAAGGTTTTAATGTGTTCAAACACTTGGGATGTGAGTCTTAGTAATGTGTTTGAGAGATATTTATGTATGAATGTGTTTAGCATGCGGAATCTACTATAACACACTTAAAAGAACACAAGGTGGTGAGTTTATGTAAACGAGAGTATGCAATGAACAAGGAACACAACTTTGGTTAACACAAAACGATTCAATATTATTGATGAAATAATACGGATGATCTAAATATCACCGGGATTACAAAGTAATCTTGAATCTTAGATTGTAAAAGGATTTGTGAATCGAGTAACTAAGTTACTTGAGAGATAGTTCGGTTTTGGTTAATAGTTGGAAAAGATTTTTTTTGCATTAAGTGTGACTAAGGGAACCTTTTATAAGATAAGGAACCCTTATTACAAGTTGTCAAGTGGTTTAATATAATAAGATACTTTGACTATTCTAGCCTACAATTTAATACAACTACCAATGTACAACTCTGCAATATTCTTCTGTACACCACAGAAGACTAAACTACTTCTACATAACGTATAACAGTGTACAAAGACTAATAATTCAACTAAATATCTATTACAAAATATCTAATCAACTTGACATATAGCTTGGCAGGCCCTTTGTCAACTAGCAGTACCTTCTACCCAGAAGGTACTGTTAGTACATCTTCATACACTTCAAAATCAACTAGCAGGCTCTTTGACATCTTTGGCAGGCTCTTTGACTTGAACATTTTATTCCCAACAATCCTCCCCTAAACTTGTTATTTCCATTAAAATACACAAGTTTCTGATGAATAAAATACATACCTTGAGGATATGAGGGAACTCTTCCAAAAACCTTCACTCTCTGTTCTTCCTTTTTCTTTCACATTGCTCAAATATGCTCCTCAGCAAACTTTGAACAATTTCTGATTTCTCTTCATCTTTGTCACATCTTAATCTCTTGGAGATCATAGTTTTAAGCACTTCATAACTAAGTGGATACTCTTTCTCAGCCAACATAAAGAGTTCTATCCCACTCTGTGTGTAAAGATGATGAATATTGCTAAGGCTTAGAAATTCCCATGTTGTTGAAGGATCATAATAGGGAAATTTCCAATGAACATCTTTGGGATCAGGATCAAACATCCTATTGAATTCTACCCATAATTCCTGTTCCTTAGCATCAGTACTAGAATTTGTGTCTAGCCTAATCTGCACTAGATTCCACAATTCTTCCAAGTCTGCTCTGTCAGATGCTCTAACTAGATTTTCAAAATTCTTAAAGATAGCAGACTGACCCCCAACCCTTATTATTTTCCATGACTTTCCTAATCTATCATGGTTGATCTCCCAATCAATAATAGGGCGTCTACAGCTAATTGGATCAGCATGTATGATAGTTGGCAAAGTAATTAACATCTTACTTACTTGCTCTGAGTCCAATTTTGCTACTTCTTTCTTCTGAGCATCCTTTTTCTTCATTGAGGGCTTTGTATCAGATGGAACTTTGTAGTAAAGACTTTTGTAGGCTTGAAGATACAAGTAGTAGATTTCATCAGCAGATTTCTTCTTCAGTTGATAATCAGTCCAATTTGCTTGACCTTTTAGAAATTTCTTCATAAAAGTTACTTGATCTTTCTGAGATTGGCCCACCTTAAAACCTCTTTTCTGACTTTCTTTCATCTTTTCAAAAATGTCAGCCAGAGCTGCTTCTTTATACTTCTTGTTGATAAAAGATTCAAGCACTGCTGTTTTCTCATCAGAATTTAGATTCTTGTCATTCACTATTATTGCTGCTTGGCCTTTCACAATTGGATCATTAGCAATAATCCATTGCATCTGTGCATCAAAGGTTTCTTGAGCAATTTGAGTATCAAGAAGAGTCTGAGCAGCATCTTCAGCATCTTTCTGCTCTTTCATTACTGCAAGCATTCTTGAAGCTTCAAGTGCTTTTAGTTCTTCTTCATGAACCCTTTTGGCCTCTTCTTCACCTAAAGCCATCTGTATTTGCTGTGTTCTTTTCAACTTCTTGGACTTAGGCTCATCTTCAATCATAATGCTTTTTCCCTTATCCTTTGGAGTTGGTTCTTGAAATGGAGCAGAAGATTGCTCATCAGCAACAAATGACCTCCCTTGAACAAATAAAACTCCTTGAGGCTCTAAGTCCCTCTTTCTCTTGTACACTTTCTCAGCAGACCCTTTGTACTCCATAGCCAATAGCCTCTCTATCCTAGCAGGCTCTTGCTCTGGCCCAGCAGGCTCTTGCTCTGTATCAGCAGGCTCTTCATCATAAACTTGAGTTCCTTCATGGAATTCAAATTGAGCCTCCTCCTCATCTTCAGAACTATCCATCCTCCCCTTTTTGGAAGAGTGACCTATCCTATCAGCATCTGACTTTGAAGAACTAGATAAAACAACCCTTGCAGATCTTTTACCCTTTAGCTTCTTTACTTCACCCTCCAATTTCTTTACCCTCTTGACTAATTTGATGTTGATCTCAGAAAATTTCTTGCTTTGACTTTTAAGAGCATCTTCTAAGAACTTCACCTTCTCTTTTAGCTCTTGCATTGTCTGAGGTGATTGGGTTTGTGATACATGATGTGATGATGTTGGTGGTGTTGCTGATGGTACTGGAGATGGTATTGGTGATGTTTGATGTGTTGGTGAGATGTAACCATTTGAAGAACTAGATGATGGTGATTCAGCTGATGGTGTTGGTTTTTCTGGATGTTGTGGTAACATGTCATCAAATAGTGGTATTTCTTCCCCTCTAAAACCAATTCTCATGTTTGAAAATACTTTGTGAGAAAGTTTTGGTGTTTCATAAATTGAGTCTGTGGGAAGTAACAAATGTTTTAATTTTGCAATGATGCATCCAATAAATCTTGGATACATCAAAAACTTTGTTTCACTATCCACATTTTTAATCAATCCTTCAAAAATATGTTTGGAAAAATTGTATTTTCTGTTTGTAGCTAAGCAGATGAGAGCAGAAGCCATGTTTCCACTAAATTGCTCCCAAGAGGTTTTCTTCTGGCTCAAACAATGAAGGATTGTGTGAATCAAAAATCTCCATTGTGGAGTAAAATGCTTTTTCAGAAAAGTGAGTTTGGTAGACTCAGCATGATACCCCATTCTTTCCAAATGTTCAAAAATTTCAGTATCTGGCAACTGACTAATACCATCAGAATCATCCAAATGAAGATGTCTTCTTATGGATGACTCAGTAAGAGTCAAATGTTTACCATCCACTTTGGCCTTAATCCTTTGTTCCCCATTTTCAGAAGTTACAATTTTAGCTGTTTTCCAAAATTGTGAAATTTGAGTTTCATAAATAGTGGGATTGACTAGTAAAGCAAACCTGATGTAGGAGTTATTTAAAAAGTCCACTACTTGATGAAAAGAGACATTAGCTTCTGACTTTTCCAAGAAGGCTAATTGATTGTGACGTTGAACAAAGTTTAGTACAACCATGGTGAAAGATAATGAAAGTTTTGATTATGATTGTGGGATTTGTTGGTGGTACTGGTAGAAGATGAAAGGTGTATGTGAATTATGATAAGAACTGATGAAAGATGATTTGTTAGAATTACTTTTAACCGACAATAAGAAAGATTATAATAAGTAATTGAAAAGGCGGTTAAAAAGATCTTTTATATGTGAAATATAATATAATATAATCATCAGTAATTTACATAACTACCCCAACGGCTAATTTTAACTACCAGGCCCAACGGCTAAAACTTTTTCTGACAGGCTCAACGGCTATCTAGCAGTACTATTTTACTCTAGCAGTACCAATTTTTGAACTACCAGTACCTTTAAAAGTTTTATAAAAATCCCTTATAGTTTTTAGCAAACTACCAGCTATCAACGGATTTGAGTTGTCTTTACCAAAAGCCGTTTGCTTAAGGACTAGCTAACTATTTATAATTAAGTATGGTTAGTTAACAACCATATAGTTTTTGGTAAACTATCAACCATCAACGGATTTGAGTTGTCTTTACCAAAAGCCGTTTGCTTATGGACTAGCCAGCTCTTAAGTTTGTAAAAACTTGGTGAACTGAATACCAAAAGCCATATTGGCCTAAAGATGGTGCAATTTCCTTGGATGGAGGAAATTTGAAAGACAATGATGCTGTGTATCTTGGATGATTTGTTCAACAAGTGAAATCATCTATTAGTATGCCTTTGAGTTGAAACTTTCCTTAGTTTGATCTAGATAGAACTTTCTCCTTTAGAAATGCTTCATCCCTTCTAGATATGTGATCTAATCCTATCTTTTTCAACCTCTGCATCATCTTGTATGCTCTTGTCTTTTTCTTTCATAAATTGGTTTCTCTTCCATTCTGGGCTATCATATCCTCCCCTGAGATTGTTATCTCCCCTGAGATTAATATAACTTTTGTTGCCCCTTTTTGTTTGGAAGCACTCTTGTTTTGTTATCAACCTGAAATGTGTTAGTTGCAAACCAAAAGAACAAAGTGCAAAGCACTTGATCTATAGTATTTTAAACATTTAAGCATCAATATGAACAAAACATAGCAAATTTTATACTAGCAGGACCAATTATGAACTAACAGGACCTTTTGACTAACTAGCAGTACCATGTTTAAAAGCAAATGCCAGTTAATTTTATGTACAAAAACACATGTTTTTCAAAGATTTATCATTCCAATACCTCCTACAAGATATTTGAATCTACCTAAATCAAAAGCTTTGGTGAGAAGGTCTGCATAATTCTTTTCAGAATCGATTTTAACAACTTGAATTAACCTTTTCTCATTGCAATCCCTTATGAAATGGTGTCTGATTTCAATGTGTTTTGTTTTTGAGTGTTGAACTGGGTTTTTAATGATACATATAGTACTGCTATTGTCAATATAAATAATGGTGTTAAGAAAATTGTACCCATAGTCAAGCATCTGATTTTGGATCCAAAGAACTTGCCCACAACAACTTGCACCAGCAACATATTCTGCTTCAGTTGTAGAGTTGGCCACCATTGTTTGTTTCTTGCATTGCCAAGAGATGAGTCTGCAATCAAGAAATTAACATCCACCAGTTGTGGATTTTCTGTCTAGAGTTGCACCAGCATAGTCACTATCCGAATAAGCCACCAATTCAAAAGATGATTCCCTTGGATACCAAAGACCCAACCTAGGTTGACCCTTGAGATATCTAAAGATTCTTTTGACTGCTGTGAGATGAGAGATTTTGGGATGTATTTGAAACCTTGCACATACACATACTGAGAACATGATATCTGGTCTTGATGATGTAAGGTACATCAAAGACCCAATCATTGATCTATAATTATGCAAATCCATATCTTCTCCTTCAGCATCCTTGAGTAGCCCTTTGTCTGGATCCATTGGTGTACTTGCAACTTTAGAATCAGCAAACTGAAATTTCCTTAGGATCTCTGCCACATACTTATCTTGGCTGATAAAAATGCCTTCTTTGGATTGTTTCACTTGGAGACCCAAAAAGAAAGTAAGTTCCCCCATGGAACTCATTTCAAACTTACTATGCATAAGTTTTTCAAATTCTACACACAAGTCTTGGTTTGTTGATCCAAAGATAATGTCATCAACATAAATCTGTACTAGCAAGATGTCTTTATTTGTTCTTTTGATGAACAAAGTTGGATCAATCCTGCCTCTTTGGAATCCACTTTCTAGTAGAAAACAAGCCAATGTTTCATACCATGCCCTAGGAGCTTGGTGTAGGCCATAAAGAGCCTTGGTAACCTTATAAACTTTGTCTGGATACTCTGCATCAATGAAGCTTGGAGGTTGAGAGACGTATACTGGTTCTTCAATTTCACCATATAAAAATGCACTCTTAACATCCATTTGATAGACAGTGAAGCCTATGAATGAAGCATAGGCCAAGAATAGCCTAATTGCTTCAAGTCTTGCAACTGGAGCAAACACTTCTTCATAATCTACCCCTTCTTCTTGAGTATATCCTTGAGCTACCAATCTTGCTTTGTTTCTGATCACTATACCCCTTTTATCTTTCTTGTTTCTGAACACCCATTTGGTACCAATTGCCCTATGACCTTTGGGCAAATCAACCAATATCCAAACCTTCTGAATCTTGAATTGGAGAAGCTCTTCTTGCATTGCTTCCACCCAACTTGCATCATCTAAAGCTTTGTTTATGTTTTTGGGTTCAGCCTGAGATAGAAAACATGAAAACAGGCATATATTGGAAATATCATGATTCTTTTCTTCATAAATAGAGGAGATAAACCCTTCTTCATTTGAAGATAAGACTTGAGATAAACCAACTTGAGATCTTGTTCTAACACCAGAATTTATGCTACCAATCACATCATCAGTTGAGTGATCTTTGAGAATTATAGTGTTGGGTGTTTTTGGAACTTCATAGGTAGATGGAAGATTGCTAATCCCCACCTCTTCTGGTAAAGAATCATCTATTTGAACATTCAATGGCTCAGCAGTATCAATAATTGAACTAGCAGGACCATCTGGTGAACTAGCAGTACCATTGTCATTTGCACCACTTTCTTGATTCTCTTGATTCTGAGTTCCATGATCTTCTTCATTGCCTTCATTTCTTGTGTTTGAAGGTTCTTCTTGACTTGAAGATAGATCCATTCCTTTCCAAATTGGCATCCAGATGTAATCTTGATCTTTAGTAGTTTCAACATTATCTTCAGAACCTGCATCATCATTAGTATTTGTACCTGTAACAGGCACATAATTCATAGATTCTGAAAGCCTATCAATATCAAACATCCAATCTGGTCCAATTCCTTTCACATTTTTTAGTTTCTCTTGAAACTCTATGTGAAGATTCTCTTCCACTAGCCTAGTGCAAGTGTTAAACACTCTATAGGCTTTACTCTACAAAGAATACCCTATCAAATAGCCTACATCTGCTTTTCCATCAAACTTGCCTAAATGATCTTTGGTATTTAGAATAGTGACATGACAACCAAAAGGTCTCATAAAACTTAAAGATGGTGTTCAACCAAAGAAAAGTTCATAAGGTGTCTTTCTATGTGGCTTTGTCACAAGAACCCTGTTTTGTACATAACAAGCAGTACCTACTGCCTCAGCCCAAAATGAAATAGGCAACTTAGAGTCTACTAACATAGTTCTAGCAGCCTCTATAAGTGTTCTATTCTTTCTTTCTGCTACTCCATTTTGCTGTGGGGTTCTAGCTACACTAAATTCCCTTTTTATCCCTTTTTCCTTGCAAAAGTCATCCATAACTCTATTCTTGAACTCTGTCCCATTGTCACATCTGATGACTTTGACTTTCTTATCAGATTGGTTTTCTACCTCAGTGAAATAAGTTTTAAGAATCTCACTAGTTTCATGTTTAGATCTTAAAAAGAAAACCCAAGAGAATCTGCTATAATCATCAGTAACAACAAGACAATATCTTTTACCATTCAAGCTGCACACATTAGTAGGACCAAAGAGATCCATATGAAGCATATGTAAAGCCTGAGAAATAGAGTTTTGGGTCTTGGGCTTACAAGAAGCTCTATGTTGTTTGCCTTTTAGATAATCAACACAGGTTTGGTCATTTTGGAAAATCTTTTTGGGTAAACCTCTTACCAAATCATATTTTGCAATAGTGTTGATTGTTTTAAAGTTTACATGACCAAGCCTTCTATGCCAAAGCATAGATTCATCCAATGAGGCTTTTGCTACCAAACAAGTTAAACTCTCCTTAGGATCAACGTTCTTTAAATTGATACTGTACATATTGTTCCTTTTTGGGATTTTAAGAAGGATCTGACTCTCATCAGGCATTTTAAAATCAGAAGAAAGAACCATACATTCATTGTCAGTAAATAGAACATTGTTCTTTTTGTCACACATTTGTGAGACACTAAGGAGATTAAACTGAAGTTCTTTCACAAAATATACATTTTCAAAATCTAGTTTACTGGTTTTGATAGTACCTTTACCAGTGATCTTTCCTTTTATTCCTCCCCCAAAGGTAACATATCCTCCATCAAATGTTTTGAAGTCTGAGAGGAATGACATGTTGCCTGTTATGTGCCTTGAACATCCACTATCCACATATCCTTGATCTCCAATATCAGATGAATGTTCCTGCACATGAATAAACATATTAGTTTCCTTGGGGTACCCAAGCTATGACAGACTTGGGTTTGCCTCTTGCATCAATGAAATCAAACCTTTTCAGGATTGTTGATGCACCTTTTGATTGGATTGGTTTCCAAATCCAACATGCTGAGGACTTAACAGCACTTTCCCTTTTAATCCATTGTGTGGTCTTTGGTCTATTAGTACCAATTTTGGCAGTACCAACTTTGACAGTACCATTTGGTCTAGCAGGACCTTTGGTTTTTGGTTTTCAAATTTTTGTTTTGACCACAGATTTCTTTTGAATAGGACTATTCACAACTTTTGGTACATATTTGAAAGTGTTTCTTGTACCCTTATCAGTTGGTTTTGTAATAACAGGCTTATTTTGTCTAACAGTATGTTTAGATTTTGGGGTGTTAGACTTAACAAAACTTTTTCTGGGGTGAGTAACATTTGTTTTAGACTTTGATTTACTCCCAGAAACCCATTTATTACAATAAACATGAAGATGATTAAAGCTACCACAATAATAACAAGCCTTATTGAACATAACAAAGTCATCACCTAGTTGTTGTGACTTAAGATTGTTCCAATTTCGTTGGCTTCCTCTAGGTTTGTTATTACATTTTTCACAACTTTCAACTGTTTTCAAAACAGCTTTAGTCTTAGCCTTAACTTCTACTCTCTTAGGACTGATTGGTCCTACTTTGATTCCTTTGATAGGAATAGTCTCATCTTCATCATCATCAGATACCCAATCTTCAATAATTAGAATATCTGGTTTCTTATCAGTGAGCACCTTAGAGAGTGAGGCAATCTTAGCACTCTCAGAAGGTTCACTTTTCTCTACAGGTTTAGCCAATGGTTTGTTAATGATTTCATGCAAACCTGATTCAGCAAGATCTGATCCTGGGGGACAAGGAATTCCTCTATAAGGGGGTGGACAATTATTGTATCCTATCCCAGATTTTATTCTCTTATTCATCTGATTCTCAACTATGCTTCTTGTGCATTCAGAAGCAATTTCCAATTTAGTAACAGTCAGTTGAATATTATCTCTAGCTAATGTCACTTTGGTACACTCAGTTCTTAGCATTTCTATTTCTGAATCTTTCAAAAATATTTGTCTATTAAAAGCAGCTTTAGCATCAGAAAAGGTGAGTTCATTTTCTCTAAAGTGAATGATTTGTTTTTCTAGTTTGGCCATACCACACTTATGATCAACTAATTTTTGATTGGTTTTTCTTTCTTCTACTTTCAGCTCATCATAAAGTTTTATATAAGATTTTAATTCATCAAAAGCTTTACAAGTAGTAGAACATTTTGTAATTTGTACCTCAGTAGTGGAGAATGCCATCAAAGCCAATTCATCTGAAGTTGACTCATCTTCACCCTTGAAACTCCAATCAAAACCCATGCCATCAATAGCAACCATTGCTTTAGGCTCAGCAACTTCTACAACCTTACTCTTGCTTTTAAAGCTTCCTTTCTTCTCAAAGCTTCCTTTATTCCTGTTGTCAAACCCTCTACCCTTGTCATCCTGCTTCTTAGGTCTTCTACACTCTCTAGAGTAGTGACCCTTCATGTGGCAGTTGTAACACTCCACTTTTGACTTATCATAGCCAGCAGGCTCATTTCCATTTATCATTATCTTCTTGCCAGTCCTCATCAATAACTTCTTAGCTCTAATGCTCAAAAGTGAAAGTTGCCACTTTATGTCCATCTCTTCAAGATCATCAGGATGAATCTCTTGAAGATCTTCAAATGTTAATATGGACCCATTGTGTTGAGATGTAAGAAAAGCACACCCAATTGTTTCATCTAAAATGGTTTTGGTACTACTAGAAGTACTAGCAGTACCAAAGGTTGTGTTGGCAGTACCTTTTTCTCTGCCACCTTTTTCTTCATTATCAACCTTTGAGATGCTTGGTGATGAAACAAACGCCATATTTCCTGAGCTTGACCCAGTAGTCTTCTTTACTTCATGCTCTACTATTTTGAAATTGTTGTAGAGATCATTAAGACTCATCTGATCAATATCTGGCTTGTTCTTCCAGACAATGACATGCATAGACCATTCTGAAGGTAAACTCCTAAGAAATTTAGAGTTTAGGTCATCTTGAGTTATCATCACTTCATGGATGGCTAACTGGCTTGAAAGCTTCTGAAGTCTATTGAACATACTGTCCAAAGACTCATTAGTTGTGGCTGTGAAGTTCTCAAATTGCTGTTTGAGAAGTGTTTTCTGTGTTTTCTTGGTAGCATCATTACCACCAAATCTAGCCACAATAGCTTCAAAAAGGGTTTTGGCATCTTTGTATTTGTTAAAGATCAAAAGCTGATCATTTGGAATAGTCATCAGTAACATACTCCTTGCTTTTAGATCATTTCGATTCTGAATTTTTTCTTCTGCACTTCCTAGTTGTGTTTGTATTTGTGTGACAAGTGCATCGTTTACTGTTGTAGTGGTGATTGAGGGTTTAAATGAGTTGCCTTCTTCAATGATCTCCAAAGTGCATAGTCTTGCACTTGAAAGTATTGTTCTACCCTTAGTCGCCACATTTCAAACTCATTTTGCTTGAGTAATGGAAGTTTAGCTGCAACATTTGTTTGAATATGTTCAACATCCATTTTTCTTTTAATTTGTAAATATCAGCCTGGCTCTGATACCACTTGTGGAAAGGTTTTAATGTGTTCAAACACTTGGGATGTGAGTCTTAGTAATGTGTTTGAGAGATATTTATGTATGAATGTGTTTAGTATGCGGAATCTACTATAACACACTTAAAAGAACACAAGGTGGTGAGTTTATGTAAACGAGAGTATGCAATGAACAAGGAACACAACTTTGGTTAACACAAAACGATTCAATATTATTGATGAAATAATACGGATGATCTAAATATCACCGGGATTACAAAGTAATCTTGAATCTTAGCTTGTAAAAGGATTTGTGAATCGAGTAACTAAGTTACTTGAGAGATAGTTCGGTTTTGGTTAATAGTTGGAAAAGATTTTTTTTGCATTAAGTGTGACTAAGGGAACCTTTTATAAGATAAGGAACCCTTATTACAAGTTGTCAAGTGGTTTAATATAATAAGATACTTTGACTATTCTAGCCTACAATTTAATACAACTACCAATGTACAACTCTGTAATATTCTTCTGTACACCACAGAAGACTAAACTACTTCTACATAACGTATAACAATGTACAAAGACTAATAATTCAACTAAATATCTATTACAAAATATCTAATCAACTTGACATATAGCTTGGCAGGCCCTTTGTCAACTAGCAGTACCTTCTACCCAGAAGGTACTGTTAGTGCATCTTCATACCCTTCAAAATCAACTAGCAGGCTCTTTGACATCTTTGGCAAGCTCTTTGACTTGAACATTTTATTCCCAACACATAGACGTGCCGGTGCTTTCACAGTCCTTGCGGATCTGTGAATGGGAATCACATCAACTTCAGGTGGAGGACCCAGACTATCTGGTTCCACAGGAAGTTCACTAGTGTTTTCAGAAGGTAATGTATCCTCTAGATCATCTTCCAGATCATAGAGCCTCCCACTGAATTCTTGAGATATTAGATCTTTTTCAAGAAAATATGCATATCTAGCAACAATTACCTTTTGTTCAGGTGGAAAGTAAAAGTAGTAACCCATTGTTTCCTTTGGGTATCCTACAAAGATACATTTAACAGATCTTTGTTGGAGTTTATCAGCTGAGTTACGTTTAACAAACGCCTCGCAACCCTAGACCTTAAGATAAGACAAGTTAGGCGTTTTCCCAAACCATAACTCATAGGGTGTCTTATCAACCTTCTTGGTTGGAACCATGTTTAATATGCGAATCGCAGATTCCAAGGCATAATCCCAAAAGGATAATGGCAGAGTAGTAAGATTAAACATAGATCGTACCATATCTAATAATGTACGATTCCTTCTCTCAGATACACCATTTTGTTGTGGAGTATATGGAGATGTGAGATGCTGAACAATTCCATTCTCACTTAGATAATCTTTAAACTCCTGACTAAGGTATTCACCACCTCTATCGGATCGAAGAGCTTTAATCTTCTTTCCTAGTTGCAGTTCTACTTCATCTTTAAAAACCTTGAATGTTTCAAATACCTCATGTTTATATTTAAGAAAAAAACATAACCATAACGGCTGAAATCATCCGTGAAGGTTAAGAAGTAGTTAGCACCTCTTTTTGACGTATGTCTAAGTGGTCCGCACACATCACTATGTATTAAACCAAGTAGATCATTAGCCTTTTCAATACGGTTATTAAAAAGTTTCTTGGTCATCTTCCTAGATATACAAGATTCGCACTTATCAAATGATTCATCCTTGATATTTTGCAAAAGCCCATCACGTTGCAGCTTTTGCATGCGAGTCTTGCCTATGTGGGCAAGTCGACAATGCCAAAGATAAGACGAATTCAAGACATTCTTGACTCTCTTATTGTTGATGCTATACATCAAATTATAATCATTATGTTCATTCATATTAATCTCAAACACACCATTTACAGCAATCGCATCAAAATAAAAAACATTATTTAATGAAACAGAAATCTTATTGCCAGAAATAGTATGATGAAATCCCAAATTCAACAAACAAGCAAAAGAAATAACACCTCTAACAATAGATGGTGAATAATGACAATTATTTAAATTCAGTATCAAGCCCGAAGGCAAAACTAATTCAAATATTCCTATGGCTTCAACTGCTGCTTGTGCACCATTGCCCACTTGCAGAAATTGCTCCCCATAGGCGAGTCTCCTTTGCACTCTAAATCCCTGTAGCGTATTACAAATGTGAATACCGCATCCAGTATCATAAAGAAATTACCTGAAGTACTGGCTTGCCCAGTCTCACCCTTCAGCTTTTTCTGTCGCAACTCCTCGAGATAAAGAGGACAGTTCCTCTTCCAGTGTCCAGTCTCGTGGCAGTGATGACAACCTTGATCCTTCTTATTGGGATTAGGCTTGTTCTTCTTAGGGGCCTTCTTAGGTTCAGGCTGATAAGACATAACTTGTTTACCCTTATCAGCAGCTTTACCTTTCCCCTTATTCTGCGGTTTTGGTTTCTGAACCCTACCCCTCTGTATTGCTAGTACTTGTGGAGTAGGAGCCTTATCCTTGCCCGATAAACCCTTCTCAAATTCAACGAGCATTGCGAGTAACTCAGTTATTGTCTTCACCGAGCAATGCATGTTGTAATTTTGAACAAAACCCTTAAAGTCCTTGTTAAGGGACTTATTGATTAAGTTCACATAAACATTTTTGGCTAAGATATAAACCATAGTATAGAGACGATCGATATAATCTTTCATCAGAAGCACATGATCTCGCACGGGTTTACCTTCCTCTTGCCTACAGCTATGAAATTTATCGATCAAATCATAAAATTCGACAGCTGGAGGTACCTCATAGGTTTTCTGGAGTTCTTCAAGCATATCTTTAGGAAAGTAATGCTCAAACTGTTTTTGCAACTTTGGCACCATGCTATTTAGCATTAAGCATGCTACCTCATTATGCAAATTGAACTCCTTTTGCCAATCAGCTTTGACCTCATCAGATGCATCATCAGCTGGTTGCGTAGGGCAAGGCTTAGTCAAATAATCAAGCTTCTTGGTCACTCGCAGGACAATCCTCAAGGACCGATGCCAATCATTGAAATTTGGCCCAGTCAGTTTTTCCCTCTCAAAGTGAGCTTTGAAAGCGGAACTAGCAGAAGTGTTGTCGGGTTGACCCATTTCTACAGAAAAAGTTCAAATATTAGTATTTTCGACAATACAATTTTTCAAGAAAAGAAAACTACCCAGGAAATTATAAAATAACCATTTAATTTTCTTGAAAACTAGGATCCAACTTTCCATAGTTCCACTACATCAGTTGATCTGCTAGTAGTGAAAGTACAAAAGATGGTAACTTGTCGTACAATAATCGGCAAAACAATTTCCGACTCCTAGATATTTATGGGAATTACATTTGCCAAACAATTTGCAATGTAAGCATGTTTCTTCCCATCTCATGCTTTAAGTCTCAAGGTCTCACTTATAACTTAATTAAGTCGTCTAATTTAGAAACATGTAAATTCACATAATTTTACCACATCAGTTGATCTGCTAGCAATTAAAATATGTAATTTACCTTGTTATTAATATCTGTGTCAAGGTCTCACTTACGCCAGATATTAATTCCAAGTGTCTCTTA
This sequence comes from Artemisia tridentata subsp. tridentata, assembly GCA_021014915.2. Taxonomy (NCBI): domain Eukaryota; kingdom Viridiplantae; phylum Streptophyta; class Magnoliopsida; order Asterales; family Asteraceae; genus Artemisia; species Artemisia tridentata. Next base: position 434,368,750 of record CP139505.1, on the reverse strand, counting down.
TAATTAGATAGCATGGACTTAAATTTTTATTAGGGTATTTATTTTGATGTGACAATCAAAATATGTACGAAGAAGCATGCACTCATCTTCGTATCATAAAGTTTTCAAAACAATTTTAATTACTTTTTCATAAGCTTAAATCAACAAAATTTTAATCGATGGCGTTGAGAAACTTACAACATTGCCTTAAGATGCTTCGTACATTACAATGGTGTACTTGGTAAGTCTAATTTTGACCCACAGGCGAGCGGAGGGACAGAATGGAGTCTCTTTAAGGCCACAACTTAATACGAAACCAAACTTATACCCACTTTATAGTTTGTCAAAATTAGGTTCGCCACTTGGACCATTATGTACAGTTGCATCAATCGATTAACAATTTAAGATTTTAAAGCTTAAAATAATGTAGTAAATTATTAAATTGCTAGTCTCGCCTGGGAGCAAATTACCGTGCGAAGCGAACCACTATCGGCACATAAGACTTGTCAATAAATAATTTACCACAAAGGTTTCATAGTTATTAGGTCCATTTATTTTTATTCCAAAAACTACCCTCTTTTTGCTTACAATTCAATAATAATTTAAACAAATAAGAACAAGTAATTTTTAACAAAAAATAAATAAACACACAATAACTCATATAATCTTAACTATTAAATCATATAGCCACATGCAAACCTTTTGATAAATCCTATTAATAATCTATATGTGAATAATTATGTATGTAATTAATAAAACTCCCATTGGTATTCGAGCGCATTGTACCCAATGGACCACAGTCGCCAACAATTGTCCGCGTAAGTTTTAGTAATTACATACCACGTTGCACATAACTTGATTCATTAATTTAATATATTAGGTCTTACCTAATTTTAGATTTATCTAAAAAACATGTAGCATATAAACGAACCCCAATTCATAATTCCTTGCATGAAGAATTATGAATTAAACAGGAACGTAACCCTTTATTCAAATAAACACATAAACATGTCCTAATTTAGGGTTACAAAACTAACTTTTTAATTAACATGGGTCGAACCAACCCGCCCCCCCCCCCCCAAATTATGGTTCGAATTATTTTTTAGATCTAGTAATAAAACCCTAAAAAGAATTCGACTAACAACATGTAAATCCAAATCAAGATTTGATTTTTATTATGTGTTTCGATAATAACAATTACATGTTAAATTGGCTCGTGATGCCACTGTTAGAATTTAAATATCTTGACATTCAAATAAATAAATAAACATCTGTTAGCATTGATTTAAAGTGATGGTCATTCCTTATCATCAACTTTAGTGTGTCGTATGTAATGTATAGAATAGATAGTGGGCTTTTGGTTGAGGTCTAAGCTAATTTGTTCTAAGTTATGCTATTATAGTTGTTGGGAATTATCACAAGACAAGAGAAGACTTAATGGAAGACCAGAATTAAGTCTGGTGGACTACAGAATTAAGTCTGCTAGTATTGTTAGTTAAGTCTTGTCAAAGTAAGTCTGGTCGTTTAGTGTTAAGTCTGGTAGAGTAAATGTAAAGTTAAGTCTGTTTGACTTTAGTCATTAAGTCTGGTCATGATGTATTATAGAAGTCGGTTAGCTATAAGTTAGGAAAGGATATGAACTTATCTTTGGAGAAGATACGTTTATCCTTCAGCAAGTTTTGTATCTAGGGTTTCCTTGGTGTATAAAAGGAACCCTAACACATTAGTTTAGAGATAACGATGAAGATTGTAATTCATTAAACAATTAGTAATAATACGAAGTTAGTTGTTATTGTGTTCTTCATAGTTGATTGTTTAGATTCCGCATAAACATTTAATTCGTGTTAGAGTCTCACTTAGATTGATTTGATTTATTCAAGTCGTCTACTAAGTTGTTAAGGCTACTTAGAGATCCATAATTCGTGTGGACCAACAAGTGGTATCAGAGCCTAAAGAGACTCTAAGTTTGAAGAAACACAACAACCAAACCCTAAATTCACTCACCTAAACCCTGCAACATGTCTGGCTTAGAAAATCCCAGTAAGAATGATGATTTCTCAGTTCACAATAGTGATGATGAAAAATCAGTCCATGATGAAGAAAAACCTGAAGCAAGCACATCTAAACAACCACAATCCATCTCTGCAACAACAACCATATCCAACATAAAACTCCTAATCCTAAACAGAGAAGAATATGACATCTGGGCTACGGAGATGGAACATTATCTGGAGTATATTGACAGCGAAGTCTGGAAGGTTATACAGAATGGGAATTCAAAGAAAAGGATTTTACATGGTACAGATGGAGTAATAAGGATATTACCACCAGTATCTGCTGAAGAGATACAGGCTGTTGAAAAGGAGAAAAAGGCCAAAATTATGCTGCTAATGGCAATTCCCAAAGAACATCTGAGAAGGTTTCATGGCATGAATGATGCCAAGGAAATCTGGGAGGCTATCAAGAAAAGATTTGGAGGGAATGCTAACTCCAAGAAGATGAAGAAGGTTGTTCTTAAACAGGAATTTGAAGCTTTTACTGTATCCAGTTCAGATGGGTTGGAAAAAGCTTATAATAGGTTTCAACATCTTCTATCACAATTGGAGGTTCATGGTGCAGCTATTTCAGAAGAAAATGCAAACCAGAAGTTTCTTAGAGCATTACCAAAAGAATGGTCAAGTGTAACTGATGAAGCGAAAAGTGTACCGCTTTTAAGGGGTCATTTAAGCCCTAAATCATATTTATTTGATCAAATATTGCCCTAAATCGTTCCTTTTGTCATTTTAGGTACTTTTGAGGAGAAATCTGGAAAAGGAGGCATTATGGACGTTTTTGGAGCATAAAAGTGAAGAAAACGACAAAGTCTCAAAAATCGGCTAAAAGTTACCTTTGACGGCGTCAGATTTTACTCTGGACGGCGTCATGCCTTGGCAAGAAAAGGTGGATGTGAAATTTACTCATGATAAGCCAGTGAAAATTGCATGTGAATTCTGACGGCGTCACGCTTTAACCTGATCAAGGGCGTCACGGCTTAAATCAAAGAGGGACGGCGTCACGTTCAAGGTCTGACGGCGTCAAGCCTTGATAAGCCAGAACGGATTTTGGAGAGCTAAAGAGGGACGGCGTCAAGAAGGTCATCCGGAAACCCTAGAAGCGGCGAGGTGACGGCGTCACACTCCATAAGGTGACGCCGTCAGGTGTAAAAATCTATATATAGTTTTGCAATTCTTTGTCATAGAGAGGACTTAGTGTGGAATTTTTGGGAGAAAACCCTAAGACGATTTTAGCATCTTTTTCAAGGCTTTTTGCCTTGAGATCTTCCATGTTACATTGAAAGATAAGTTATCAATTAATCATTCAATATGTCTATGTGTTGTTTGATTTTATCTTGTTCTTGTCTTTTGTTTAACATGTTAGGCTAGATTTATCTTGTGTTTGCTTAGATCTAATGAAACCTAGCTATTGATTATGGGTTATTAGTGTGTTATTAGTTGTATTGGATGATTGTTTATCTATGTTAGGCTTAAGAAAACTGGCTAACTTCCTATTCGGTAACTTGCTTGAACGTCTTAAGAAACATGAACCAAATGCGTACTAAAGGTTTTTATGGTTGTATTTAATGCACAAGCAAATTCTAGTGATCCCATGTTAGGAGCTTCCTAGCCGGCTCGACATAGGAGTGAAGTAGGAGCTTGTAGAGTTGGGGAAGTACGTACGCCACCCCACGATTGGTATTAAGGAATACACCCGTCATCCACGCAACTAATACACACTAATCAACCGGTAAAAGATAGTTAGGGAGTAAGGAAATCTAAGTGAACACATTTCTCTACACATAAGTTTTCACCAACTTTTTATTTTCAGTTATTTATTTTATTTGCATTGTAGTAATTTGGGTTAGTTGACTAGCAACTAATTCCGCCCACTCCTTCAAACCCGAGATTTTACTTGCTTTCATAAAAATATAAAAACATAAAAAGAATCTTCCTCAACCCTTAGACCTATTAGAGTAGTTTTTCATACCTAACGAACACTATTCCCTGTGGAGAACGATCAATCCCCCGTACTTACCACTACACTATACTACATCGGTCAGGTACACTGCCTGGTGGGGTTGTAAGCCTCTTGAGATCCCTCGAGAGGTAAAACCTGTTGTAAGGTTGCAAAACCACGCATCAAGTTTTTGGCGCCGCTGCCGGGGAATAGTTATTGTTTAGGTTGAATTTTTTACTTTATAGGTCTACTCACTAGATTCCTTTCTAGTGAGATTTTTATTTTCTTTTTCTAGGTTTTCTTTAGTCTATCTTTTTTCTTCGTTTCTTTGTTCGTAACCATTACCATTCGACATCATGGAAGATGGTAATATCCTTGATCCCAACATCCCACCACCACAACAACCACCACCACCTCCTAGAGCCCGTACTTTAGGAGAGTATTCCCGTCCTAGCCACCATGGCTATCGAAACACCATTGAGCTCACTCAAGGAGCCAATGTCACACCCTTGCAATCCGACACCATCCGGTTGGTGCAAAGCGGATGCGCATTCCATGGACTTCGTTCTGAAGATCCTAATCAACATCTCAAGGACTTTCTCAAAATCGTTGATTCTATAGACCTTGATGTTGCCACTCGAGAGACGACCCGATTGCGTCTCTTCCAATTCTCTCTGTGGGACCAAGCTAGTCAGTGGCTAGAACGTCAACCCGCAGGATCCATCACCTCTTGGGATGATCTCACCACTCGTTTCCTTGCTCAGTTTTTCCCACCGGGAAGAACTACCAAGCTAAGGAATGATATCTTGATGTTCCAACAACGTCAAGGCGAAACCCTCTACGAGGCATGGACTCGATTCAAGGACTTACTCCAAAAAGTCCCTCACCATGGCATAGAACTTTGGCTCCAAGTCCAAATCTTCTATGACCATATCAATCTCTCCACGAGGCAAACCATTGACCAATCGGCCGGTGGTAAGCTACGTGATCTAAGTGCGGAACAATCATGGGCTCTCCTAGAGGATCTTGCTCTTTATGACAACGAAAGTTGGAGTGATCCCCGTGATTTGAATAAAACGGTCAAGACCAAGTCAAGTTTCTTATGAAATCCTACGAGGCTCCTAAACCTTCAAGCCAAGTGAACAAAATCACTTCTTCATGTGAATTATGTAGTGGTCCCCACGACACTCGTGATTGCATGGAACTCCCCGAACAAGCTTTTGCGGACTACGCATCCTCGCGTACCGACGGAGCGGGAGACAAGTGGTACACTTTCAAACCCGAGCCAAACCATTACGGTGATACATACAACCCCTCATGGAAAAATCACCCGAACCTTAGGTGGAAACAAAACCAAAACGCACAACAACCCAATTCTTCCAACCCACCTAATCGTTTCCAATCAAGCGGTTCCAACTCGAACCGTACTTTCAACAACAATCCTTCCAGCAATGGTAGTACCAATAACTTTGAAGGATTGATGTCTCAATTTATGGCATCTCAAGAAGCTCGGATAGCTAGATTCGAATCCGAATTCAATCAGCAACAAACAGAGATGACCAACAAAATTGACAACTTGTTGAAAGCCCTCAATAACCAAGTGCTATCACCTCCACATAAGGACGCTAGGAACACAAATAGCGGACCCCAAGTAAAGGACCCCTCTTCATCCAAACACGTCCACTTCGTCAACATTGTCACTATCAAACCAATTGATAGAAATGAGGATAATAGTGAACCTAAGGATGAGGATAAGAAAGTCGAGGTTGATAAGGAAGTTAGGACAAATGAGATTGAAGAAGTAGATGATGATGAGGACTACTTCAATAGGCTACCCACTAAGGAAGAGCGCGTATATCATACAAACTTATTCGATGACCCCGAGACACCATACTTCCTAGGTAGACCAATCATTGAAATAGGCGACCCTTCTAATCTCAACATACCATGCAACATCGGACATTTGCATGTGTGGAAAGCCTACATCGACCTTAGATCACCCATAAACATCATGACTAGAGCCCACTACAACTTGATAATGAAAAATCAACATGGGTATAGGATGCTCCCTGACAAGGGTTGGATGAGTAACTTCACGGGAAGAGTTAAGGGATTACCGGTTTATGTAGGAAACTTCACCTATGTCACCGACTTTGTAATTGTAGAAGATATCCGCCCAATAGTCGATGCGTCCTTAACTCAAGTGGTTTTTGGAAAACCATTTGTTGAGGTCTCTAGAATGACTTATGAACCTTCCTTAGGGATAGTTAGATTTAAGGATGAGACCGATGAAGTAAACTACCAAATGCCATATAAGATAGAACAATTCCAACACTTGTCAAATGTTGAGAAGGAGCTCAAGCAAGCGGTCTACTATAGGAATGATGAGGATAGAAATAAAGGAGTAGACTATGTTATGGAAAGGATATTCGGTTTCTACAAGGATTGTTTGAAATTAGGACCGGAATATAAAATCGGGAATGAAAATGGCCTTGGAACCGTGACCGATGATGGAGTCACGTAATGTACGTGACTTTGAGTCTAGCTACAAGACTCGTTAATAAAGAAAAGCGCTTCTTGGGAGGCAACCCAAGCTTTATTTGCTTTGTGTGTTTATTTATTTGTTTGTTTGATTTTATTTGTTTCCGTATGTGTGTTTAATTTTTATTATTATTGATTCATGTTCAAAACTAAAATTGTGAAAATGCTTTATTTTGTTTTTAACTTCGTCTTAACTACATATAAAGGTATTTTGCAAAAGATAAGTGTAAGGGAAATCCAAATCGGTTTATTAGAACACAAATGAACATGAATCGTAATAATATTAAATTAACATACATATTCGTATTTGTTTGAGTCAAATGCTTGTATCGAGTCATAATGATGTTTTGCAGGATTTCCAGGAAGTAAGGTAAAGGTTTTTCTAGAAATTTTCCGGAAACTTAAAATGAGAATTTTTGTCAGGTCATTTCTGACGGCGTCAGGGTTTATAACCTGACGGCGTCAGATTTAATTTTCAGAAATTTTTGAAAGTTTTGTTTTTAAAAAGTTTTTATTAAATCTCCAACTTATAATCTCCAGGAATCTGCAAAATTATCATTCCACAAGCATTATATCCTTATATATAGATTTATCCCGCCGATGTTATGCAGGTTTTCGTGTTTGTTTTCTCAGGTTTAACAGGTTATTTCGGACAAGGAAATGTTTTGAATCAAGCTTATGGCGATGCATTAGTCATGGAGCTTCAACATTACTTTGGAAGAAGATTTAACCGTGTTACTTCATTATCCACCGAGCGAATCAGGGGAGTATTTGATTTCATTCTTTTACTTTATGCTTTTACATCTTGTTATTTGAACATTGGGGACAATGTTCATCTTAAGTGTAAGGGAGGGTAAAAGTACGATTTTAGAGAATGCTATTACGCTTGATTTTTGTTTGTTTAATAGTAGATGTGTAATAAAACTGAGAGAAATACTTGTTAAGGTAATTTTAGTGCCAAATTTAAAATTTTTACAACATATAGGAGTGAAACTTTGATCTTAATGAGCGTCTCACGGATAGGAGTTATATGACTAGCACAAAAACCGTACCACTAAAAAAAATTTCCACCCCCAAATATGTGAGGTTCGCCCCTAGAATTGGTAGGAAAGGCATTTATGCTATGATGTGTGTACCGGTAGCACTTAGATTCTAGAACTTGCGTTAGGACCATTCCAAGGCCACAAGTGAGACTACATTCGTGTAGTTAGATTTACTACATGATAAGAGGCATTAGGATTAACCCATTGTTTTACACCTGTGTTTTTGTTATAATTACATTGGCTACATTGGTCAAGTAATTCTCCCACACCCCTTGCGTTGTACTCATTTTTAGTACACGATACCCCTAGTACACCCCTCAGAGCCTATCTTTTCGTTTCGACCTTTAAGCATTTTACTTAAAGGAAGAATTTGTTTACACCCCACTTAAATGTACACCCAAATCGCCTTAGCCTACCTTGTATGCACTCATTTTTAGTGCATTATTGTTACAACATTTGTTTAAGCCCAAGTTAATTATCTAATTGATTACATGGTTGCTAAGTCGAGTCATATCCTTGTACATATTGTTTTGGGACGATTGGGACTCATGGGTAAAGTACTAGTGTAATGGAGTAATGGGGAAGAACATCATTTATTACCCCCATATGTGCTAAATATTTTAAAAAGTACTCCAAGTTTTTTGATTATCTTAATTCGAGTCATTAGATTAGTTAATTGTAAAGTTATGTAAAAGTTCAAGTGTAAGGGGGATGCAATGCCCCTATGATGTATTATTTTGGATGGTAGGGCAAGAGTGTATGAAAAAAAAAAAAGAGAAAAAGAAAAATAGAAAAAACATACGGACTACCATCCCGTTTCATTTTATGTTTATTTTATGTTTTTGTTATTTTATTTTTAGCTTAAATCGAGTCGAGTCTTGGCTTAGCAACATTGTATAGTACATGTAATTAATCAAGATCTTTAACTCGCCACCAGTAAAATATCCTTTATCCAACAAAACCGTGTTTTCCTTTTCCCTACACCTAACGTTATAACCCATGTAAAAGCCCTCTTTGATAGTTTATCTTAGGTGCTTACGCCTAGTGGAGGAGGTTTTCGATCCTTTCCCAAGCCTATGGTAATCTATTTGCTATGACAGGTAGTGAGAGATATTATCCGTTTTCATTTATGAGATTTATTTTGATGACACTTGAGAGATGTGAGTATCTAAACACTACTTGTGAGGTGCTAGTTTATAATCTCCGTGCTTATTATGATTGAAGTGGAACGATTATTTGTTGTAATTACTTTTATGTTTGCATTAAATGACCCCTAACTTGTATTTTGATTAGAATAAAAGCGCATTTGCTTGAGGACAAGCAAATCTCAAGTGTAAGGGTATTTGATGAAGCGAAAAGTGTACCGCTTTTAAGGGGTCATTTAAGCCCTAAATCGTATTTATTTGATCAAATATTGCCCTAAATCATTCCTTTTGTCATTTTAGGTACTTTTGAGGAGAAATCTGGAAAAGGAGGCATTTTGGACGTTTTTGGAGCATAAAAGTGAAGAAAACGACAAAGTCTCAAAAATCGGCTAAAAGTTACCTTTGACGGCGTCAGATTTTACTCTGGACGGCGTCATGCATTGGCAAGAAAAGGTGGATGTGAAATTTACTCATGATAAGCCAGTGAAAATTGCATGTAAATTCTGACGGCGTCACGCTTTAACCTGATCAAGGGCGTCACGGCTTAAATCAAAGAGGGACGGCGTCACGTTCAAGGTCTGACGGCGTCAAGCCTTGATAAGCCAGAACGGATTTTGGAGAGCTAAAGAGGGACGGCGTCAAGAAGGTCATCCGGAAACCCTAGAAGCGGCGAGGTGACGGCGTCACACTCCATAAGGTGACGCCGTCAGGTGTAAAAATCTATATATAGTTTTGCAATTCTTTGTCATAGAGAGGACTTAGTGTGGAATTTTTGGGAGAAAACCCTAAGACGATTTTAGCATCTTTTTCAAGGCTTTTTGCCTTGAGATCTTCCATGTTACATTGAAAGATAAGTTATCAATTAATCATTCAATATGTCTATGTGTTGTTTGATTTTATCTTGTTCTTGTCTTTTGTTTAACATGTTAGGCTAGATTTATCTTGTGTTTGCTTAGATCTAATGAAACCTAGCTATTGATTATTGGTTATTAGTGTGTTATTAGTTGTATTGGATGATTGTTTATCTATGTTAGGCTTAAGAAAACTGGCTAACTTCCTATTCGGTAACTTGCTTGAACGTCTTAAGAAACATGAACCAAATGCGTACTAAAGGTTTTTATGGTTGTATTTAATGCACAAGCGAATTCTAGTGATCCCATGTTAGGAGCTTCCTAGCCGGCTCGACATAGGAGTGAAGTAGGAGGTTGTAGAGTTGGGGAAGTACGTACGCCACCCCACGATTGGTATTAAGGAATACACCCGTCATCCACGCAACTAATACACACTAATCAACCGGTAAAAGATAGTTAGGGAGTAAGGAAATCTAAGTGAACACATTTCTCTACACATAAGTTCTCACCAACTTTTTATTTTCAGTTATTTATTTCATTTGCATTGTAGTTATTTGGGTTAGTTGACTAGCAACTAATTCCGCCCACTCCTTCAAATCCGAGATTTTACTTGCTTTCATAAAAATATAAAAACATAAAAAGAATCTTCCTCAACCCTTAGACCTATTAGAGTAGTCTTTCATACCTAACGAACACTATTCCCTGTGGAGAACGATCAATCCCCCGTACTTACCACTACACTATACTACATCGGTCAGGTACACTGCCTGGTAGGGTTGTAAGCCTCTTGAGATCCCTCGAGAGGTAAAACCTGTTGTAAGGTTGCAAAACCACGCATCAGTAACATTGACCATGAGGATGAATGGTGAAATTGACACCATGACTACTGATGACCTGTACAACAACCTCAAGGTGTTTGAACAGGAAATCCAAGGAAAAGCATCTTCAAGTTCTACAAATGTTGCTTTTGTTTCTCAAGGCAAGAGCAGCACTAACAAGGTTAAGTCTGGCAGCGTTAATTATGGTGGTTATGGAACTTCTCCTAGCAGCATGAGAAAAGAGAGAGATGTTCCAGCAGGCTTTGCTGATGAAGTAATTCTCTCACTTCTTGCTTAGGAACCAGAAGATCAAGATTTCATCAGTGAGGATTTTGAGCAGATCAATGATGTTGAAGTTGAAGAAATGGATATCAAATGGCAAATTGCCATGATTGCTTTCAGGGTTAAGAAGTTTTACAAACAGACTGGGAGGAACATTAAGCTTGATGGGAAGTCACCAGTGGGACACAATAGGAGGACTATTGAGTGCTACAATTGTCACAAGCATGGTCACTTTGACAGAAACTGCACAGAAAAAGTGACTACTGATTGGAAAAAGAAGAAGGGTTCTGACTCTCAAGATGATGATAAGATGGGGAAGAATCAGACGAGCTTGATGACATTGGAAGCTGGAGCTGTGAATTGGGATGACCACACACCTGAGGATGAAGAGCCAAACCATGCATTTATGGCTATTGGGTCCAGTAATGAGGTATCTTTGTGTTCAAAATTATGCATTGATTCATATAATCATCTTAAAGCTTTGTGTGATGAGCAGTTAACACAAATAGGTGATCAGGAAGCAAAAATTCTTGCTTATACTAAAGATGTTAAAACTTTAGAAGCACAAATAGATAACTATCAAAACAAACAAGCTTCCTTAAACGAAAAACTCACCTTTCAAGCTAATGAGATATATGAAAAAGATGAAAAACTAAAGAGATATAGGAAAGCAGGTTTAAAAGCTGTTAAGGAAAGAGATGAATTGCAAAAGAAATTAGATAAATGGACTCATTCTGCTAAGTGTCAGGATAAAATAATAGCACCTAGTATCAGCTCTACAAGTAGGATTGGCTAAGGTTATGGAATACAGTCAGATAGTGAAGTTCTAAGCTATGAGGAAGAGATGGACAGATCTGTGTTCAAATGTAGAAAAGAGGATTCTATTGGTAAACCAGTGTACAATAGGTTTGTTAAATCTGATGACTTTAAAGGGGTGCCACCTCCATTAAGTGGAGATTACACTCCTCTACCAAAGAAAGACTTAGATGACTCCTTGTTTGTATATGGTAAAAAGGGTCCTATCTATCCTGAGACAGGCAACTCAGATGACAAATCTAGTGAATACTCCACTTGTCAAACCAGTGACAGTGAAGGATCTACTAGAAATGTCTCTGAGCAGTCTGATTCAGAATCAGAGAGTGCACCTAAAAATGTTTCTGAGTCAAAATCAGTCAAAAATAGTGAACCCAAACCTCATACAGATAAACCTAGTTGTGATTCTCACATAAAAACTCCTAGGAAGTCTGTTAGAAATCAAGAGTCACCAAAGACTGATAGAATGAGAAAAGAGTACAAGGGAAACCACAATTTTGGTCCTAAAAGATGCTTTGTGTGTGGTAGTCTAAGTCATTTGATTAGGGACTGTGATTTTCATGAGGTTAGGATGAAAAGAGAGGCTGAACTAAGAAAGAATAAGAATGTTAATGCTGGCCACATGAATGATAAACCAGTTTGGAATAATGCTAACAGGATTAATCATGCTAATAAGTTTGTGACTAGACCAACACCATTTAATTCTGGTGTGCCTAATGTTAATTCTGGTTGGTCATCTGTTAGTTCTGGTAGACCAAATGTTAATACTGGTAGACCAAATTTTAATTCTGGTAGACCAAATGTTAGTTCTGTTGGTCAAAATGTTAATTATGTGAGGCCAAGTGTTAATTCTGGGTGTTTTAATCATTCTGGACCCAGACAACCAGTAAATAGACCATAGGTGAATTCATATAATCAGAGAAACAATTTTTATAAACCTCATTCACCTGTGAGAAGTCCTTTTGTTAATAATACAACACAAGTTTCAAGTTCAAATGCTGTAAGGGATAATGGGGAATCTGCTGTTAAGACCCCAGCATATTGGTCTTGGGATCCTTTTAAAAACATACTTACCTATGAATCCAAGACCAAAGGTGGATCAAGCTCATATAAGACCTATAAATATGTTGATCCACAGGGCAGATCCAAGTCTTCACAGGCTTGGGTCTTAAAGAGAAACTAATTTCTCTAATTTTGTGCAGGAACATCCACTGAAGAACATGGAAGACAAAGGAATATTTGATAGTGGGTGCTCTGGGCACATGACTGGTAACAAGAATCATCTGAAGGATTTTCAAGAATTCCAAGGAGGTTCTATTACCTTTGGAGGAAGTAAAGGACAGATAACTGGTAAAGGTAGAATTGTTGTAGGCAATTTAGAATTTGACAATGTATCTTTTGTAAAAGAACTAGGGCAGTTTAACCTTTTCCCAATATCACAAATTTGTGATAAGCATCATAAGGTGCTTTTTAGTGAAACTGAATGTTTTGTATTGACTTCGGACTTTAAGATGCCTGATGAAAGTTAGATCCTTCTTAAAGTTCCTAGACAATACAACATGTACAGTTTTGATATGAAAGCACCTGAAGTTGCAAAAGGTTCTGCCTGTTTTCTTGCAAAAGCCACATTGGATGAATCTAAATTGTGGCATAAAAGGTTAGGTCATGTTAATTTCAAGAATATGAACAAACTTGTGAAGGGTAATTTAGTTAGAGGCTTACCTTCCAAGGTTTTTAGGAATGACCATGCCTGTGTAGCTTGTAATAAGGGCAAACAACATAGAGCTTCTTGTAAGGCTAAGTTGGATAGGATTGTTACTGAGCCTTTGCATACCTTACACATGGATCTGTTTGGCCCTACATCTGTTAGAAGTATCAACCATGCTAGCTATTGCCTTGTCATTACTGATGACTGCACCAGATATTGTTGGGTATTCTTTATGTCCACAAAAGATGAAACCCCTGATTTAATTCAAAGGTTCATTAGGCAGATAGAAAACCTACTAAATCACAAGGTTAAGATCATTAGGAGTGACAATGGCACGGAATTTAAAAATAGGAGCATGATTGAGTTTTGTGGTGAAAAAGGAATTAAGCAACAATATAGCAATGCTAGAACTCCACAGCATAATGGAGTTGCTGAGAGAATGAATAGGACCCTGATTGAGGCAGCTAGAACCATGTTAGCAGACTCACTCTTACCTACAACCTTTTGGGCTGAAGCATTAGCAACTGCTTGCTACATATTCAAAAGGGTTAGAGTGACCAAGCCTCAAAATAAAACACCTTATGATCTTATTTTTGGCCATAAACCAGTTGTTAGCTATATAAGGCCTTTTGGGTGCCATGTGACCATTCTTGATACCTTGAGTGTGCTTGGAAAATTTGAAGGGAAGTCTGATGAGGGGTTTCGGTTTGGGTATTCACTGAATAGTAAGGCCTTTAGGGTTTACAATTTAGTGACAAAGAAAGTAGAAGAAAATCTGCAAGTTAATTTTCTTGAGGAAAAACCCAATGTGAAGGGACTAGGTCATAGATGGATGTTTGATCTTGATTATTTAATTGATTCTATGAACTATATTCCTGTCTCCAAGGAGAATCAAGCTAACCCTGATGCAGGTTCCATAGAAGTGCCTAACAATGCAGGTACTCAAGATGCAAGCACTGCTGATCAAGGCAAAGAAATTGAGGAGCTTATTGTGATTCCTACCACAGAAGTCAACCATGTTGCTGCTAATGAAGGAACAAAGAAATCTTCTACAAAAAGGAAGGAGATTGTGCTCAAGCCTCAACCAAAAGAAAAAGAGGGTTCTCCTATAAATGTTTCAGAAGAAATCTTATCCTTCAAAGAAGAAATGGATGCTTTGGCTGACAAGTATCTTGGGAACAAGGCTACCAGCACTAATTCAGTTAATTCTGGTAGTGCCTTGATTAATTCTGGTGGAGAGAAGGCTACCAGCACTAACCCTGTTAAGTCTGGTAGTGATGCTGTTAATTCTGCTCAACCTGAGTCTACTCTAAATGCTGATTTTGATGATTCTGAGATGCCTGAACTTGAGGTCTTTGATAAGCCAGATGAAGGCATTTTTGATGGGGCTTCTTATGATGAAGAAGGGGTAGTCACTGATTTCAACAACCTACCCACTGAAGTAGATGTAAGTCCAGCTCCAACACTCAGAATTCACAAAGTTCATCCCAAAAGTCAGATAATTGGTGATCCTCAATCAGTTGTTCAAACCAGAAGTAAAGTGCAAAAGATTCCTACATCTCATGCACTTATCAGTCTCATTAAGAAGCAGCAAAGGGTCAACCACAAGGACCAACAACATTGCTTGTTTGCTTGTTTCCTTTCTCAAAAGGAACCCACCAACGTCTCTGAAGCACTTGAAGATGAGAGTTGGGTGGAAGCAATGCAAGAGGAGTTGTTGCAGTTCAAATTGCAGAAAGTTTGGATTCTTGTAGATCTACCAAGTGGAGCTAAGGTGATTGGCACAAAGTGGGTCTTCAGGAACAAAAGGGATGAAAGAGGAGTAGTTGTTAGGAACAAGGCAAGATTGGTAGCACAAGGGTATAGACAAGAGGAGGGGATAGATTATGATGAGGTCTTTGCTCCTGTAGCCAGGATTGAGGCTATTAGGTTATTTTTAGCCTATGCATCATATATGGGGTTCATAGTCTATCAGATGGATGTGAAGAGTGCCTTTCTGTATGGCACTATTGAGGAAGAAGTATATGTTCATCAACCTCCTGGCTTTGTTGATCCAGCAGAACCCAAGAAAGTGTACAAAGTCATCAAAGCTTTATATGGTCTCCACCAAGCTCCCAGAGCTTGGTATGCAACTCTCTCCAACTTCCTAGAAGATAATGGGTACAAAAGAGGTGTGATTGACAAGACCTTGTTTATCAAGAGAAACAAGAGGGATATCATCCTAGTCCAGGTTTATGTCGATGATATCATATTTGGTTCTAATTAAAGGTCTTGGTGTGAGGAGTTTGAAGCATTAATGAAAGGGAGGTTTCAGATGAGTTCTATGGGTGAACTCAAATTTTTCTTAGGACTGAAAGTGAAACAACAAGCAGATGGACTCTTTATCTCTCAAGACAAGTATGTTGCAGAGATCTTGAAGAAGTTTGAATTTACAACTGTGAAGACTGCAGTCACTCCCATGGAGAACAAGGTGCCTTTGACAAAGGATGAAGATGCTGCTGATGTAGATGTGCATCTTTACAGATCAATGATAGGTTCTCTAATGTATCTTACTGCTTCTAGACCTGACATTATTTATGCAGTCTGTGTTTGTTCACGTTTTCAGGTTAACCCAAAGACTTCACATCTTCATGCTGTGAAGAGAATCTTTAGATACCTAAAGAGTAAACCCAATTTGGGCCTTTGGTATCATAGAGAGTCATCTTTTGACTTGGAAGCCTATTCAGATAGTGACTATGCAGGTGCAAGCCTTGATAGGAAATCCACAACTGGAGGTTGTCAATTCCTTGGAAGTTCATCTGTGGAAGGTTCTTCAGAAGAGGTTGTTTCAACCTTTTTCTTTGAAGTTTTGTTTCTTGATGTTGAGGTGTAGTTTGGTGGAAAATATCTGCTCCATCCTCCAGAAGATGAGTCCGAAGAAGAATCGGACAAAATCTCTACAATGTTTGATGGGGAAGGATTCATTGTGGTTGGGTGGATGCTTAAAGTTTGTGAAGTATGTGATGAAGTTATGTTGAAGATTTGAGGCTTTTTATAGAGCCAATGGAGGCTTAAGGGAATTCAATGTTCGTTTGGTAATGGAATTAATTCTTATAGGCATGAATTAATTATCGTATTTATGGTACTTTTAGGGAGTTGACCAAAAACTTGTATACCTTTTTCAATTAATTATAGTAATTAGTTATTAAAAAAAAAATGTTTTTTTTGGTAACTTACATTTAAGGGGAGGATAATGTATAGTTTGTATATTTAATATTTTTTTTTGAGTAGCTTTAAGTTTTAAATCTGGTAGTTAAATTTCTTTCAATTTTCATGTAAATTTGTTTGTTTCTATGTTTTTCTTGGTGTTGAGACTAACATTTGCAGAAAGAATGTGGATTGATGATGATGTGAAGCCTTGCTAACGATCTCAGTAAGTGTTTGTGTGCAAACTTGGTTAAGTCTGGTGAGTCAATGATTAAATCTGGTTGACCAATTTTAAGTCTGGTAGTGTTAAATGTAATTAATTTATTACCGTTAGGTCTGGTCAGTCAAATAAAGATTTTTTATCTTATTCAAAATTTGACCGTTGATATTTTTGAGAAAAGAGGTATATATGGATAAGATTTAATTCATTTTTCATCTTTATCCATTATTTACTTCTCATTTTTAAAATCTTTATACACGGCCAAGATTTACTCTGTTTTCTACTACCAGTAAAAACCCTAATTTTAATTTTCAACCAGCACTTAGTTATTCTCTCATCTATGGCTTCACTAAAGTTTATGCATCTCTTGTTAGGCAATTTTGGGGGTCTGTGACCTATGAAACCCTTGCTGATGGTACACCACAGTTAAGGGCAACCATTGACACTCATGACTTTACCATTACTGAAGCCTCCATTAGGAGTAGTCTCCAATTGGGTGATGCTTCAGGGAATACATATTGCCTAATGATGATCTTTTTGAGGGTATGCGTACCATAGGATATCCCACTGATGGTACATTTACTTTTTGGAAAAGCCATTTTACACCACAGTGGAGATTTTTAATACATCATTTGCTCCATTGCCTAAGTCCCAAGAGTGGAGGATGGGATCAGTTTGGAAGCAACATTGCTTCTGCATTGGTCTGTCTTGCACTTGGAAGGAAATTTAATTTTTCAAAAATGATTTTTTATGGCATGGTTGCAAATGTCAAAAATGCAAAACATAAGTTCTTAATGTACCCAAGATTTTTGAAAATGATTTTAAATTTTGAACCTGAAGATAAAATGCAGATATACATAAGTGTGGCCTTTACAACCAAAATTTTTGCAAATATGAAAAGAAGTTTTGATGGGGCCCATTGGCCTTTATTGCCTGCTATGCTTGTTGGTGTTA
Organism: Artemisia tridentata subsp. tridentata; assembly: GCA_021014915.2. Classification (NCBI taxonomy): domain Eukaryota; kingdom Viridiplantae; phylum Streptophyta; class Magnoliopsida; order Asterales; family Asteraceae; genus Artemisia; species Artemisia tridentata. The sequence goes on along the minus strand of CP139505.1, from coordinate 434,351,217 downwards.
CTAACATTGCAGGTACATCTGAGGCTGCACAAGAGCCAACTACTGATGAGCAAGAACAGGAACAACCTAAGTCACCCACACCACAACCAAGTCCATCACCATCTCCAACTAGGGCAGCTACACCTACACCATCTCCTACACCCTCACAACAACAAACCCAGGTTCCAAGTCCTATTTAGGAGGAGGAATCTACCCTATCTCAAAGGGTGTCAGCATTGGAAAAGTCCAATCAAGCTTTGAGCAATGCTGTCATCACCTTGGTTAAGAAGGTCAAGAAATTGGATAAGCTTTTGAAGGAGAAAGGGGTTCAATTCAGTGATGAAGAAGGGGATGAAAATTCTTCCAAACAAGGGAGGAATTTTGGTGAAGCACAAAGTTTTAAGACACCTTCTTAAGTCAAATCTGCTGATACTAAGGATGTAAGCCTAGAAACCATGGAAGCAGCAGAGACATTAGCTCAATCCTTCAGCAACATTAAACTAAAAATTAAAGAAGCTGAAATGGAGATTGAGAAAGAACCAGAGGTTGAAATGGCTTCAACTGAAGTAAGGAAAGAAAAAGAAGTGAAAAAGCCTATCATTGCATTTACAAGAAGGAAAAGTTTTGCAAGGAAAGGCAAATATAAGAAGGTATTACAAGATGAGGAATCAGAGGAAGAACCTTCATCTGAAGGGGTTACTATGGGAACAATTGAAAGCACAAAGGAACCAGCTAAGATAGTAAAGTATCATATAATCAAGACTGGGAAAAGAGCTGCATATCAAATAATAAGGGAGGATAATTCTGATATTGTGTATACTAATTTCCCAGGGATCTTAAATGATGTGAGTAGAGAAGATCTCCAAGAGCTTTATAAGTTAGTAAACATCAAACATGGAAATAATCCACCTGAAGAAGAATTTGAGAGATTATTTTGGGGAGATTTGAAAGTGATATTTGAGCCTCCAGCTGAGTCAGATGTAGTGTGGAAACTACCGGAGGAGCAAAGAATTGTCAGTTGGAGATATTTTCAAAACAGTAAAGTACATTGTTTGTCTTTGCAAAATGCTGATGTTTATATGCTTGCAGAAGTGGAGTATCCTTTATCATCTAGTGTCTGCAAGGCAATGCTGGAAAAGAAATTGTCTGCTGATGAGAAAGATGAGGGATATGAATTGCTATTGGATCTGATTAAGGAAAAGTCTTTAAAGGAAACATATTGGGATGCTTAAGTATGTTTGAAAGAATTTTCATAAGTTGATAAGTAGGATTATTGGAATTTTCTACTTGGTGAAGGTGCATAGCAATAACACAACAAATGGTTATCAGTCCACCATGTCTAACCAACATAAGGGCTGGCTAATCCTAAGCAAATGGCTACAGGTAAAGATATTCCAAATCCGTTAATGGTTGGCAATTTACCAAAAATTGTATGGTATTCAACTCACCATATCTGAGATAGTGAAGAGTTGGCTAGCCCACAAGATTATGGCTTGTGGTAAAGGCTGTGGAAATCCATAAATGGTAATCAATTCACCATGATGAGGTGCAATTCCATCAAAGAATTGACTAGTCCAAAAGGGTACGGCTTTTGGTAAAGACAAAACAAATCCGTTGATAGTTGATGATTTACTAAAAATCATGTGGTTATCAATGTACCATGGTCTTACACACCAAACATTGGCTACTCCAGTAGTGATGGCTATTGGTAAAGAGACATCAAATCCATTAATTTTCAATGATTCACCTCTCACAGGAGTTAACACACCTGGAAGTGATGAGAATAGTATGAAACTTAACAAGAATTTGATGTACAAGTTGTCATTGTTGCTGTGAAGATCAAGTGGATTACATATCAGATGGTTGCTGCAAAGATCAGATCAGATGATGAAAAGATTATCAAGGTTAAAGTTGCTAAACAAGTTTAAAGTTTGAAGTGTTAGAGATAATTCCAAGTGTTGAAGATTAAATCCTTAGAAGCTTATTCAGAAGGAACTTGAAGTTCATGAAGCATGAAGATCAAGTTAGGGGAGGATTGTTGGGAATTATCACAAGACAAGAGAAGACTTAATGGAAGACCAGAATTAAGTCTGGTGGACTACAGAATTAAGTCTGCTAGTATTGTTAGTTAAGTCTTGTCAAAGTTAAGTCTGGTCATTTAGTGTTAAGTCTGGTAGAGTAAATGTAAAGTTAAGTATGTTTGACTTTAGTCATTAAGTCTGGTCATGATGTATTATAGAAGTCGGTTAGCAATAAGTTAGGAAAGGATATGAACTTATCTTTGGAGAAGATACGTTTATCCTTCAGCGAGTTTTGTATCTAGGGTTTCCTTGGTGTATAAAAATAATCCTAACACATTAATTTAGAGATAACGACGAAGATTGTAATTCATTAAACAATTAGTAATAATACAAAGTTAGTTGTTATTGTGTTCTTCATAGTTGATTGTTTAGATTCCGCATAAACATTTAATTCATGTTAGAGTCTCACTTAGATTGATTTGATTTACTCAAGTCGTCTACTAAGTTGTTAAGGCTACTTAGAGATCCATAATTCGTGTGGACCAACAATAGTCCATGTATTGTCTAGCTTAACCAAAGCCCAACCCATAGTCCATCTTAAAGCCTTTAGGGCATCTCTTAGTCACCTATATAACACACACTCTCACCACTTTAGTAAGGGTGCTTGTAGACCACGAATCTCCTTCTTTATCATACACATGAACACTTGAGATGATGACACTCACAAACAATATAAGAACAATAAGAGTAGCATGGATCGTATGCCATATATTTGTGTCAAATGTTTATTAGCTTTAGTGAAAAGAAATAAACAAAGACAAAGTGAAACTCTTGCACACACACACACTCTTTTCTTATCTAAAATGAGGCACACTATGTAAAAGAGATGTGTGTGTGAGTTTATACGAATCACAGCCAACACATGGCTTGTGATTGGGCTTTGACTTGGACTTGGTAGTGGGCTTGATGAATACATTACACTTATACATAATACATACTAACTACACTAATGCTACAAGCCCACATTGTTTAATACATATTATACTTGACACATTACATCTAAAACGTCAAATGACCATCACTTTATATTAACATAAAATGATTGCTAACAATCTCCCCCTAAGGGATGGTCATTTCAATGATGCTCCCGTGATTGGTCTTTAGTTTTTGACATCTTGAACTTCGTGTGTCACTGTATAATATCCTTCATTCAATGTTCCTTCATGCGCTGTGATCTTCAAGGAATCGTCTTTTGGTCTGACTTGCCTTGATCTGCTTCTTCTGTCCAGATGCGTCGTCATAGCAGATGATGATGGTTGATAGACTTTCGTCGGTACCTGCATAAAATAGTTAGCAATAATTCGTCCTTCGGCCATCATGTCGTGAGGCAAGATCCTTTGATCTCATTAAGACTCATACAACTTGTATTCTTTTGAGTGAACACAAGTGTATTGCATAAGAAGTGTTCCTAAGAGATCTTTGATGAATCTTATGTCTCTAGACTCAATAATGCACGTTTTGATTTTTGTCGTCGGAGGCATGGAGCAGAGTGCCACCTTTTCAATATCAACACATCTCGGAGTGAGAGGTCGATAGATTATGCATTGATCTCTGTGAGAAATGAAACAAATATCTTTTGAGAGATATCTGAGTGGATAGGAGGGGTGGTGCATTTCATCACTGGGTCCATGACGTCTTGTCTTCAATACTAGTATCACCTTGGTGAGTACCGATAGCAGATGTATTGACCCGGTTTCTGACCTAAGTTTTCATGGAGGGTTATTTCTTTTCACCCTTACAAAAACTTTTCTTTTTCATTCTTCAACCCCATCTTTCTCCTTTCTCATTATACTCCTTTTTTCAATCATACCTAAGGACTTCTAATGCTAAGCTATTGAGATTGTCCTTGGCTAGATCCCTCCGGTTCTGGCGGATCATTGGACATAACCTAACCATAATCACCTTATTACACCAAGATTAACCTAGATTATTTGTCACATGCCATTAAACCTTTGTGAAAATCTCTCAACGTGTTTATGAGAAAAAACATTTTGATCACATTGAGAGTTTTGCATTTTTGAAACACTCCCCCTTCACATGTGCTCATGCAATTTTTAAATAAACTGCACATGTTGGGTTGAGATCGCACATTTGGAATGATCGACTTTCAATTAACACGACCTTCGCGAGACACGCTTACATCACTAGTTAGACTAGTTTGAAATTATTACCCGTCCCGGTCATATTCAATGATCATCTCTCGAATTGGTACATTCTACTCAGACAAGTCCTTTGCGAGACACGCTTGCATCACTGGTAAACCAGCTTGAAATTATTACCCGTCCAGGACATGCATTTTCGAGAACAGACATTTAGATTCGTCAATTCGAGGGTTCATGCTGAGTCTTTTTGAAGAACTCGTTTTGAGATTCAAACGACAAAACTTCTTTTAGATCACATTTTAATCATGTCCTCTCCCCCATATATTTAAACACTTAATCTCCCCCTCAAAAATAGCATGAAGTGGTATTTTTGAAAATAGTTGATTAAAATGAAACTTTTTGTGGAGAGACGGACTGATTTTTAGCATGAAAAATGGAACATTTGTTATTTTTATACTCCCCCTTAATCAGAGCATTTTATTTAAACAATTGAGTTTAAAAGCAGTTAAGGGTGTTAGAGGGAGTTATCTTGAGCACAAAATGTATTTTAAAGACTTTGAAAAAATCTCTTTGAAATCATTTTGATTAAGTGCTCAAGGGTTTTAGCTTTTTGCCATTAACATTGCGAGTTCTGATCGGAAATAATCAGAAGTCATTCAATGTAGCGCTTTATTTGAAACCTTTTCCGGCATACCCGAGCTACATTTAAAAGATTTCACGTTTAAGAACGGGTTCCGTACTGAAATGCACGAAAGCCATTATGAAGAAATTTGAGAAACGACATGTTTTAGAAAAACATAAAAAAAATATAACTCTCGCTCAAGCATCTGTACATGTCCGTATCATTGTTGAATGACATATCTAGATACGTACAGAATATTGATTAGACGAGAGACATGTCGTGGGAAGAATATTTTTGGTTTTTGTTGTTTTATATTTTTTATGTCTTTTTGAAGTTTTCTATTTTTAAATTTTTGTTTTTGAAAAAGTATATATATATTTACCAAAAATATATACATAAATATGTACCAATATTTACAAACATATAGTTACTTGCGAAGCTTTATGAAGTAAATCAATAAGATTCGAGAAGACTTTCTAACTCTTCTGGAGTTAGGCTTCGCATTCCAATTCGACGAACTAAGTTTTCAAACCGCTCTTTTGGGAGGGCTTTAGTAAATAGATCGGCGAGCTGGTATTCAGTCTTCACGAAAAATAATTCAACAGTACCCTCTTCAACGTGCTCTTTTATGAAGTGGTAGCGGACTCTAATATGCTTGGTCTTCGAGTGTTGCACTGGGTTGCACGAGATGGCTATGGCACTTTTTGAATCGCAATACAAAGGTATGCGGTTGAAAGAGAAACCATAATCTGTGAGTTGTGTTCTCATCCAAAGGACTTGAGCACAACACGCAGATAGAGACACATACTCGGCCTCTGCTGTAGATAAAGCAGTGCAATCTTGTTTTCTTGACGACCAGCCTACTAGCTTTTCTCCCAGAAATTGTGCTCCGCCTGATGTACTTTTCGCTGTTACTTGGCATCCAGCATGATCTGCATCTGAAAATGCTATTAGTGTAAACTCCGAATCCTTCGGATACCAAAGACCCATGTTAATGGTTCTTCGAAGGTATCGAAAGATCCGTTTAACCTCTTGGAGGTGAAGCTCGGTAGGCCTTGCCTGAAACCGTGCAAGTAAGCAAACAGCAAAATGAATATCTGGTCGGCTTGTAGTTAAGTACATGAGAGAACCAATCATGCTCCGATATTTCTTCGGATCCATGGGTTTCCCATATAGGTCAGCGCTAATTTTTGGTGAAGTGACCATTGGAGTACCAACAGAGTCACAATTGTCCATTCCATGTTTTTTCAAAATCTCAATTGTGTATTTAGCCTGATTAAGAAAAACTCCACGTGGGGATTGATGAATTTGTAAGCCTAAAAAGAATTTTAATTCACCCATCATGGACATTTCGAATTTTCTTTTCATGAGATTTTCAAAATGTTTTGAATGTGTCGGATTAGTGGACCCAAATATTATGTCGTCCACATAAATCTGAACAATCAAAATGTCATTTTTGTATTTTCTTGTAAACAAGGTTGGATCAATTGTTCCTTTGGTGAAATTATTTGACAACAAGAAAGATGATAACTCGTCATACCACGCCCGTGGGGCTTGCTTCAAACCATATATTGCCTTCTTTAGCTTGTTGACGTATTCCGGATGATCTTTGTCAATGAAACCGTCTGGTTGACTCATATACACTTCTTCTTTCAGAGTTCCATTCAAGAATGCTGTATTGATGTCCATCTGATAAACCGTGATGTTCTTGTGAGCGGCATAAGCTAAGAAAATCCTGACTGCTTCAAGCCTTGCAACCGGTGCGAATGACTCTTCAAAATCTATCCCTTCTTCTTGTCTATATCCCTTTGCCACCAGATGAGCTTTGTTGCGAATTACAGTCATTTCTTTATCCTTTTTGTTTTTCCATAACCACTTAAGATCAATGACTAGTTTGTCAATTGGTCTTGGAACTAAATCCCAGGTGTCATGGATTTGAAATTGAAGAAGTTCTTCTTGCATCGCTTCAATCCAGGCATTATCTACCATTGCTTCCCGAATGTTCTTAGGTCCTATGAGACTGACTGAGCAGACATAGATGCACATGTCGCAATCGGTATGAAGTTGTTTTCTCGTCTGAATTGGTCTTGAGGGTTCACCAATAACCTGTTCAATCGGATGGTCTTTTGTCCACTGTAATGTTGAAGGGTACCTTGGACTGAATAACTGTGTGTTAATCGGTTCATGTAATCTGGAAGATGATTCACCAGATTCCGTTCCAAACGGGTTTTCAAAGACTTCTTTGTCTAACACAGCATTATTTTGTTCTTGCTCATCAATTCTTGGTAGAACAATTTCAATGAATGGAGTTGCAGGAGTAGATGTAGATGATGTTGATGGTGAGGGAGGTGGTGCGCCAGCTTCGAATGTTGTGGATGCATCTGGATTTGGTGGAGGTGGTGGATGTTGATGTTGAGTGGATGCAGCGGAATGTTGGTTAGATGCATTTTTCGAAGCACCACCATAGTATTCATCGTACATGAACTCGAAGAAATTATCCAGTTCTTGAGTTGTGGGTTGTTCGTGAATTGATTGAGCTCCTTGAGGTGCGAGTCCCGAACTGATATGTTCGGAAGTCATTGGGTTAAGCGCGGGTTCTAGAGCGAGTCTCTCAGAAGCCATTTGTGAAATTTCATCAAACTTCACATTCATCGTCTCCATGATCTTTTTCGTTCTCCTGTTATACACCCGGAATGCCCTCGAGTTTTCAGAATACCCAATAAAGATTCCAATATCACCCTTAGCCTTCAACTTTCCCAGATCTTCCCTGTCATTTGTTGGATAGCATAAAGCGCCAAATACATGAAGATAAGAAATATCCGGTTTTCGGTTGTTGACAAGTTCGTATGGGGTTTTATTGAATCTTGGATGGATAAGGGATCGGTTTTGAGTAAAACAAGCAGTAGAAACAGCATCAGCCCATAGGAATAACGGTGCACTGGAATAGATCAGCATAGTGCGAGCAACTTCAACAAGGGTTCGATTCCTTCTTTCAACTACCCCATTCTGCTGTGGAGTTCTAACCGCTGATGTCTGGTGAGTAATACCAGTTTCTTCAAAGAATGTTCTTAACTCCTGATTGACAAATTCCGTGCCATTATCCGTTCTTACTATCCTAACTGAAGCTTGAAGAAGAACTTGAATCCGCTTCAGAAAGGTGATGATGGTGCTTGGTGCTTCAACTTTTGATATCAAAAACTTTACCCATGTATATCTTGAATAATCGTCAACAATTACAAGAATATACTTTTTCCCATTTATGCTTTGAACTCTCATCGGGCCACATAAGTCCATGTGCAACAGATGCAACCTATCAACCGAACTAGGTACGGACTTAGGTTTATATGTTGCTCTTTTGCTCTTTCCTTGCTCACAAGATGGACATAGGTGTTCTTTGGTGTATTTAAATTTAGGAAGACCGGAGACGATGTCGTCTTTGGCAAGCTTTTTGATCATGTCAAAGTTCAGATGGGACAAACGTCTATGCCACAACCAGGATTTTGTTTCGCCTGCCCTGGTCATGAGACAAATAGGAGATGAAGAGGCCATTTGGTTTATGTCAATTGCATAGAGATTGGTGCCACGATCCCCAATCAAGAGATCATCCCCAACCAAATTCCTGACAAAGCAAGTGTTTCTCCAAAATGCAACCTCTAAATCAGCATCACAAAACTGTCCGACAGAGAACAGATTGTGTCCCAACCCTTCGATATAGTAAACCCGAGTGATTAAGTAGTTTCCAAACCGAAGATCTCCATAACCCAGAATAGCTGCAACTTGATCATTCCCAAAACGTACAGTCCCCATGAACTGCCACACAAAATTGATCAGCAGCTTCAGATTCCCGGTCATGTGCTTGGAGCAACCCGAGTTGACGATCCAAAGACAAATTTCAATGACCTGCAAAGAATAAATGATTTTGTATATGGAAACCGTTTAACATTTGGTTCCAAGGGGTTAGATGTAACAGGTGGAGTACACGTAGAGATGGTTTCCGTTGATGCATTGGGAACTATTTCTTCTGTGCCATTCTTAGGTGCAAACATTCTACCCGTTGGTTTCCATTCACAAAACTTAATGTGATCCTTAGGCAATAGGCTGCTAGTGGTGTTCCTAGCTTTTGCAATAAGTCTTCGAATGTATCTAGACTTAGCCTTAGTTACAAAAGGACCCATTTTCTGTTCTGGCATATCATTCCTTTTCACATTAATAGAAACATTATCATCACAAGCATTTACAGACAAAGATTTCTTTTGCATTAAACAATCAGAATCATTACATGCATTAGAAACAGGAGTCTTATCATTACAACTAGATGATACATGTTTCTTCTTGGGAAGCGGTAAATTCCTAGGGTGTTCTTCTACTTTCTTGCTTGCATTCTTAGAAACAGATGGGACACTAGGTTTCTTGATATTGCTCCTAGTCTGTCTTCTGCTCCTAGAGTTGCTTTCTAATCCTGTAGAAGGTAAGGCACACTCATTAGAATTTATGTTGTTGTCCTGAGATGTTGTTTTAGCAGTCCTAATCTCGTTTGGATTATCTTTAATACTTTTGTCTATCGCCCTATATGTTTTAGATGTAGAGGCAGACGCAGTAGTGGGACTAATCCTATAAAGGCCAGGTGCTATCACATTAGTGTTCTTGACAACAGCTTTCCCTTTTTGTTTCTCATTAGGCAAGGGGGTTAATAGTGCAATACCCGTAGATTCCTTACCCTGCCCTTTTTGACTTGGAAGTTGAGACTTCAAAAGATTTATTTGATCTTGCATGTTTTTGTAAGAATGCTCATACGACAATTTGTCATACTTGCATTCTTCCTTTTTTGTATCAAGTTGTTTAAAATATGTGCAATTTTGTTTTTCAAGTTTCAAAAGCGCCTTTTCATATTTTTCAACAATTTGAGAAGTCTCAGCTCAAAGTGTTTCATCATCCTCCACAGAATATGTTTGGAAAATAATAGACATGATATCGGTCGATAGAGCTTCGAAAGAGAGAGAGTCATTTTGCATTTCCAAAACTTTTATGTGTTCCAAGTATTCATTTGCTTCATTCACTAAGGATTTGTGGTCCTTAACGAAATCTGCTGACTCTTTCAAAAGATTGTATTCCACATTTTGAACAACCGCATAGATTGCATCAATGTGTGGATTAATGTCTTGTTCAAACATTCCTTTTAGTTCAGTCTGAAATCTTGAAAATATGTCCTTTTTGTTACTGTTTAATTTGGATGCCACAATACTTTGAAGTGTTTCAATTCTCTGTTTAAGATCAACCAAATATAGTCTAGCTGCACTTGTTTCACAAGTGTTTTTAGATGCCATTTGTTCGATGTTAGACAGATGATTTGAGACAGCTTTTTGTTTTGTGAAAACCACTGGTTTTTGAAAAAACAGAGGTGACTCCTTTTGAACAAGATGAACCCCAGCAAGTCTGTTAACTTCATTATAGTCAATGGGTTTTATTTCTCTGTTCAATTGTCGCATTTTCATTCTACTCTTTTCAGACAGCTCAATCGTTTCACTAGAATCACTACCCGAAGGAGGGTCATGGATAGCATTTATTAAATTACCATTAAAAAGCACATTCTGTTCCTTTTGAGCTTTCTTGAGAATATAAGGGTTTTCATAACCTATAGCCACCTTTTTTAATGTATGTAAAATCGGGTTTGGATCGTTTATTAACAAGTTAACTGTTTGTGCAGAATGACCCGTTTTTACAAGTAAATCTTCCAACTTTGCAATGGTTTCCTTTTTGTCAGAGATCTCTTTTTGAAGATCTTTTTCACGTTTTGAAAACCTTTCATTCAACTCCTTCTTTTCTTTTTCAAGATTGGAATAAGTTGATTTTTGTTTTGAAAGCTGGTTGGTTAGTTCAGAAATTTCTTTGTTAAGAGATTTGATTTGCAAATTCAAATTAACATCGAGAGTGTCAAATTTTATTTGCAAATGTTTCTCTCTTAACTCAGAATTTCTTAAGCTAACCTCAAGTTCTGACTGTTTTTCGTTATGAAAATCATAAGCTCTTGCATTCACCTTATAACTCTCAAGCTCAGCGGTCAATTTTTCATTCGCGGTTTTAACCTCGCGATTGACCGTTTTAACTTTCTCAATTTCAATACTACAATTATGCAATAATGATTCAAACATAGCACGTGTTTCCTCATCATTATTAGTATTCTGTGACTCGAATTCATCATTAGGATCCATATCTGGAGTTACCAAATTAGTATTACTACAACTTGGTTCGTCCATATATGTATCATAAATGAGATTAGGAGTCTCAGGATGCTGTTCATTTTAAGGTGACATATCAAAAATTTCATTATTGTGACATGTAGCATATGGTTGTACCTCCGAAACCGCATTAGTGTCAAAAGTAGGAGGTGCTTCTGAGTCTATGTCGTACTTTGCCTCCTGAAGATTAGCCATAAAAATGCAGTTTGCATCGATGTCTTCAAGATCTTCTGAAGCATCCATGATAGCCATGAAGTCATTCTCTTCTGCACTCAACTGAAGTCCAGCCGTTTCCTTGTTTGCCATCATTAATGCTTTCTGCAAATACGCTGGATCCGTTTTATTCGGCTTGTCTGGACAGTTCCTAGCCATATGACTGATGCGTGGTTTTGTAACCTTACAACAGGTTTTACCTCTCGAGGGATCTCAAGAGGCTTACAACCCCACCAGGCAGTGTACCTGACCGATGTAGTATAGTGTAGTGGTAAGTACGGGGGATTGATCGTTCTCCACAGGGAATAGTGTTCGTTAGGTATGAAAAACTACTCTAATAGGTCTAAAGGTTGAGGAAGATTCTTTTTTATGTTTTTATATTTTTTTTATGAAAGCAAGTAAAATCTCGGTTTTGAAGGAGTGGGCAGAATTAGTTGCTAGTCAACTAACCCAAATAACTACAAATGCAAATAAAATAAATAACTGAAAATAAAATGTTGGTGAGAAACTTATGTGTAGAGAAATGTGTTTACTTAGATTTCCTTACTCCCTAACTATCTTTTACCGGTTGATTAGTGTGTATTAGTCGCGTGGATGACGGTGTATTCCTTAATATCAATCGTGGGGTGGCGTACGTACTTCCCCAACTCTACAAGCTCCTACTTCACTCCTATGTCGAGCCGGCTAGGAAGCTCCTAACATGGGATCACTAGAATTCGCTTGTGCATTAAATACAACCATAAAAACCTTTAGTACGCATTTGGTTCATGTTTCTTAAGACGTTCAAGCAAGTTACCGAATAGGAAGTTAGCCAGTTTTCTTAAGCCTAACATAGATAAACAATCATCCAATACAACTAATAACACACTAATAACCAATAATCAATAGCTAGGTTTCATTAGATCTAAGCAAACACAAGATAAATCTATCCTAACATGTTAAACAAAAGACAAGAACAAGATAAAATCAAACAACACATAGACATATTGAATGATTAATTGATAACTTATCTTTCAATGTAACATGGAAGATCTCAAGGCAAAAAGCCTTGAAAAAGATGCTAAAATCGTCTTAGGGTTTTCTCCCAAAAATTCCACACTAAGCTCTCCCTTTAATGACAAAAAATTAGAAAACTATATATAGATTTTTACATCTGACGGCGTCACCTTATGGAGTGTGACGCCGTCACCTCGCCGCTTCTAGGGTTCCCGGATGGCCTTCTTGACGCCGTCCCTCTTTAACTCTCTAAAATCCGTTCTGGCTTATCAAGGCTTGACGCCGTCAGCTCTTGAACGTGACGCCGTCCCTCTTTGATTTAAGCCGTGACGCCCTTGATCAGGTTAAAGCGTGACGCCGTCAGAATTCACATGCAATTTTCACTGGCTTATCATGAGTAAATTTCACGTCCACCTTTTCTTGCCAAGCCATGACGCCGTCCAGAGTAAAGTCTGACGCCGTCAAGGGTAACTTTTAGCCGATTTTTGAGACTTTGTCGTTTTCTTCACTTTTATGCTCCAAAAACGTCCAAAATGCCTCCTTTTCCAGATTTCTCCTCAAAAGTACCTAAAATGACAAAAGGAACGATTTAGGGCAATATTTGATCAAATAAATACGATTTAGGGCTTAAATGACATCTTAAAAGCGGTACACTTTTCACTTCATCAAATACCCTTACACTTGAGATTTGCTTGTCCTCAAGCAAATGCGCTTTTATTCTAATCAAAATACAGGTTAGGGTTCATTTAACGCAAACATAAAAGTAATTACAACAAATAATCGTTCCACTTCAATCATAATAAGCACGGAGATTATAAACTAGCACCTCACAAGTAGTGTTTAGATACTCACATCTCTCAAGTGTCATCAAAATAAATCTCATAAATGAAAACGGATAATATCTCTCACTACCTGTCATAACAAATAGATTACCATAGGCTTGGGAAAGGATCGAAAACCTCCTCCACTAGGCGTAAGCACCAAAGATAAACTATCAAAGAGGGCTTTTACATGGGTTATAACGTTAGGTGTAGGGAAAAGGAAAACACGGTTTTGTTGAATAAAGGATGTTTTACTGGTGGCGAGTTAAAGATCTTGATCAATTACATGTACTATACAATGTTGCTAAGCCAAGACTCGACTCAATCTTAAGCTAGAAACAAAATAACAAAATAACAAAAACATAAAAATAAACATAAAATGAAACGGGATGGTAGTCCGTATGTTTTTTTCTATTTTTCTTTTTCTCATTTTTTTGTATTTTTTTTTTTTTTTTTTTTTTTTTTTTTTTTTTTTTTTTTTTTTTTTTTGCATACACTCTTGCCCTACCATCCAAAATAATACATCATAGGGGCATTGCATTCCCCTTACACTTGAATTTTTACATAACTTTACAAATAACTATTCTAATGACTCGAATTAAGATAATTGAAAAACTTGGAGTACTTTTAAAATTATTAGCACATATGGGGGTAATAAATGATGTTCTTCCCCATTACTCCATTACACTAGTACTTTACCCATGAGTCCCAATCGTCCCAAAACAATATGTACAAGGATATGACTCGACTTAGCAACCATGTAATCAACTAGATAATTAACTTGGGTTTAAACAAATGTTGTAACAATAATGCACTAAAAATGAGTGCATACAAGGTAGGCTAAGGCGATTTGGGTGTACATTTAAGTGGGGTGTAAACAAATTCTTCCTTTAAGTAAAATGCTTAAAGGTCGAAACGAAAAGATAGGCTCTGAGGGGTGTACTAGGGGTATCGTGTACTAAAAATGAGTACAACGCAAAGGGTGTGGGAGAATTACTTGACCAATGTAGCCAAAGTAATTATAACAAAAACACAGGTGTAAAACAATGGGTTAATCCTAATGCCTCTTATCATGTAGTAAATCTAACTACACGAATGTAGTCTCACTTGTGGCCTCGGAATGGTCCTAACGCAAGTTCTAGAATCTAAGTGCTACCGGTACACACATCATAGCATAAATGCTTTTCCTACCAATTCTAGGGGCGAACCTCACATATTTGGGGGTGGAAAATTTTTTAGTGGTACGGTTTTTGTGCTAGTCATATAAATCCTATCCGTGAGACGCTCATTAAGATCAAAGTTTCACTCCTATATGTTGTAAAAAATTTTAAATTTGGCACTAAAATTACCTTAACAAGTATTTCTCTCAGTTTTATTACACATCTACTATTAAACAAACAAAAATCAAGCGTAATAGTATTCTCTAATCGTACTTTTACCCTCCCCTTACACTTAAGATGAACATTGTCCCCAATGTTCAAATAACAAGATGTAAAAGCATAAAGTAAAAGAATGAAATCAAATACTCCCCTGATTCGCTCGGTGGATAATGAAATAACACGGTTAAATCTTCTTCCAAAGTAATGTTGAAGCTCCATGACTAATGCATCGCCAAAAGCTTGATTCAAAACATTTCCTTGTCCAAAATAACCTGTTAAACCTGAGAAAACAAACACGAAAACCTGCATAACATCGGCGGGACAAAATCTATATATAAGGATATAATGCTTGTGGAATGATAACTTTGCAGATTCCTGGAGATTGTAAGTTGGAGATTTTAATAAAAACTTTTTTAAAAACAAAACTTTCAAAAATTTCTGAAAATTAAATCTGACGCCGTCAGGTTATAAACCCTGACGCCGTCAGAAATGACCTGACAAAAATTTTCATTTTAAGTTTCCGGAAAATTTCTGGAAAAACCTTTACCTTACTTCCTGGAAATCCTGCAAAACATCATTATGACTCGATACAAGCATTTGACTCAAACACACGCTAATATGTATGTTAATTTATTATTATTACGATTCATGTTAATTTGTGTTCTAATAAACCGATTTAGATTTCCCTTACACTTAACTTTTGCAAAATACCTTTATATGTAGTTAAGACGAAGTTAAAAACAAAATAAAGCATTTTCACAAATTAGTTTTTAACATGAATCAATAGGAATAAAAATTAAACATACATACGGAAACAAATAAAATCAAACAAACAAATAAATAAACACACAAAGCAAATAAAGATTGGGTTGCCTCCCAAGAAGCGCTTTTCTTTATTAACGAGTCTTGTAGCTAGACTCAAAGTCACGTACATTACGTGACTTCTTCATCAAAAGTTATATCTTCCTCATTGATCATTTCATTACCATTCTCTTGATAATGCTTGACTCGTTGTATATTTACAGTGAATTCTCTATCTTCGTCGTCAATCAACACAACGGCTCCGGTTTTAGAGGAGCTCCTTACGGTAAAGGGTCCATACCATCTAGATTTAAGTTTTCCAGGAAATAATCTTAAGCGAGAATTATATAATAAGACCTTGTCTCCTTCTGAAAACTCCTTTGGTCTCTTAATCCGTTGGTCATGCCATCTTTTTGCCCTTTCTTTATATGTAATGGAAGATTCATAAGCCTCAAGTCTCAATTCATCGAGCTCTTGGAGCTGTAAGAATCTATTTGTTCCCGCGACCGTATAATCCAAATTACAAGCCTTAAGTGCCCAATATGCCTTGTGTTCCAGTTCTACTGGAAGGTGGCATGCCTTGCCATATACCATACGGAACGGGGTTGTCCCGATTGGCGTCTTATAAGCGGTTCGAAATGCCCACAAAGCTTCATCGAGCTTAAAAGACCAATCTTTTCGGTTTTGATTAACCGTTTTCTCCAATATTCTCTTTATGGCTCTATTAGTGTTTTCGACTTGACAGTTGGTTTGAGGATGGTAAGCGGTGGAGAATCGGTGAGAGACTCCATATTTTTTCATAACTTTCTCCATTTGCGAATTGCAAAAATGGGTTCCCCTGTCACTAATAAGAGCCTTCGGAATTCCGTACCTAGCGAACAATTTTTTTAAGAAATAAATTACTACCCTAGCATCGTTAGTCCTAAGGGCTTGTGCTTCCACCCATTTCGAAACATAATCGATGGCCACTAAGATGTATTCATTCCCACCTGAAGATGGGAAGGGTCCCATGAAATCAATTCCCCAAACATCGAAAACCTCACAAACTTGTATATAATTCTGTGGGGCTTCATCCCTCCTAGAGATATTCCCAGCTCTTTGACATGCGTCACAGGTTTGTATCATTCCCTTCACATCACGAAATATTGTAGGCCAATAGAATCCTGCGTCGAAGACCTTTCGTGCAGTAGTGTTCATTCCGTGATGTCCTCCCGATGGACCGGCATGACACTCTTTCATAATTCTGACAGCCTCTCTTTCCGAAACACAACGCCTGATTACCTGATCCGGACATCTTCGGAATAAGAAGGGTTCATCCCAAAAGTAGTACTTTAATTGATTAAAGAACCTCCTTTTTTCATGCCTGCTCATATGCTCAGGAATGACTCTACTCGCCAGGTAGTTAGCGTAATCCGCATACCAAGGTTCAGAATCATTTATTGACATGAGCTGCTCTTCAGGAAATGTTTCCCGAATCTCACTCTTGTCAGATTCAGCGAGGTTGGGGTTTTCGAGACGAGAGAGATGATCAGCCGCAAGATTCTCTGCTCCTTTCTTATCACGAATTTCAACATCGAACTCTTGCAATAGTAGGATCCAACGAAGTAACCGTGGTTTAGCATCCTGTTTAGCGAAAAGATATCGAATGGCTGAATGATCCGTAAAAACAACCGTTTTAGAAAGGACCAGATACTGGCGAAATTTATCAAAAGCGAATACCACGGCTAGTAATTCCTTTTCAGTGGTAGTGTAGTTTTCTTGAGCAGGATTCATGGTTTTGCTAGCGTAGTATATTGGCTGAAAGTGTTTGTTAAGCCTTTGGCCTAATACTGCTCCAACAGCATAATCACTAGCATCGCACATGATTTCAAAGGGTAACTCCCAGTTAGGGGTAACCATAATTGGAGCTTGGGTAAGTTCCTGCTTCAATAGATCGAATGCGTCCTTGCACTCTTGAGAGAAGTCGAACGGGGCATCTTTCATGAGCAACTGAGTCATTGGTTTAGCTACCTTTGAGAAGTCTTTAATGAATCTCCTATAGAAGCCAGCATGACCTAAAAAGCTACGGATTGCTTTGACAGTCGTCGGATAGGGAAGTTTGGATATAGCTTCAATTTTTGCCCGATCTACTTCAATTCCACTTCCTGAAATTTTGTGCCCTAGCACAATCCCCTCTTTTACCATAAAGTGGCACTTTTCCCAATTTAGAACCAAGTTGGTCTCCTCACAACGTTTGAGCATTTTCTCAAGGTTAGCAAGACAGCGATCAAAAGAGTTTCCAAAGACTGAAAAATCATCCATGAAGACCTCCATGCTGTCTTCCATTAACTCATGGAAGATTGCCGTCATGCAGCGCTGGAAAGTGGCGGGGGCGTTACATAGTCCAAAGGGCATTCGCTTGTAGGCGAAGGTGCCATAAGGGCATGTAAACGTAGTCTTTTCTTGGTCCTCAGGAGCGATAGGGATTTGGAAATACCCTGAGAACCCATCTAGGAAGCAGTAGTACTCATGCCCTGCTAGCCTTTCCAACATTTAGTCGATAAATGGGAGAGGGAAATGATCCTTTCGGGTTGCATCATTTAACTTCCTATAATCAATGCATACACGCCATCCAGTTACCGTTCGTTGAGGCACTAACTCATCCTTATCGTTCTTCACCACCGTCATTCCTCCCTTTTTTGGTACAACCTGTACAGGACTTACCCATGGACTGTCCGAAATCGGGTAAATTAGCCCTGCATCTAGGAGCTTAATGACTTCCTTCTTTACGACTTCCTTTATGTTGGGATTTACTCGCCTTTGAGGTTGCACGGTGGGTTTATAATCCTCCTCCATGAGGATTTTATGCGTGCAAAAGGTAGAGTCAATCCCCTTGATATCGGCTACACTCCATGCTATAACTCCTTTATATTTTTTTAAAACTCCTAAGAGTTTATCCTTTTGTTCATTTTTCAAAGAAGAGCTTACGATTACCGGAAGTTGATCTTTTCCTTGAAGGAAAGCATATTCAAGGTTGTTCGGGAGTTCCTTGAGTTCTAACGTGGGTGGCTCGATGATGGAAGGTTTAAGTTTGTTCTCGGGTTTACGAAGCTCAAGCTGTTCGATTTCTTGTCTGGGATAGAAGGAGACTGCATTCACATCCATAGTCTTCTCCTCCTCTGAGATGGGTAAGAAAGCTTCATCTCGCAACCAACCAGCTTCCACCTGTTCATCTACACAATTGTCAATCTCGTCGGATAGTTCATTGATTTCTCCGATGAAATATAACTGATTATCTGCCTCGAGAGAAAGATTCATTGTGTCTTTGATGTCGAAGGTTAAGCTATCGGCCCCCACTCGTAAGGTTAGTTTGCCGTCATGGACATCAATAACGGCACGAGCAGTTGCAAGGAATGGTCTTCCTAGAATGATGGGCACAAGATCGTCTTCTTCCATTTCTAGGATGACGAAGTCAACTGGAAATTTGAACTTCCCTACCTTAACCAGCACATTCTCGCATATTCCTAAGGGGTATTTGACTGATCTATCGGCAAGTTGGATGCTCATACGGGTTGGTTTCAACCCAGAATACCCTAGCTTGAGGAACATGGAATGCGGCATAAGATTGATGCTTGCTCCTAAGTCGGCTAAAGCATTTTTGACTGAAAGAGATCCAATTGAACAGGGCAAGGTGAAACTACCTGGATCGTCCACCTTCTTTGGTAGCCCTCGTTGAGTCACCACAGAACATTCCTCTCCTAAGGTTACAAGACCCTCGAGCCCTTTTCTGTTGGTTAGCAACTTCTTGAAGTATGTACTATATTTGGGCATATGGTAACATGCATCAAGAAGGGGTATTGTGACGACCGAATTCCTCAAATATGACAAGAATCTTTTATTATCGTTTTCGACCTTTTGATTCTTGAGACGGGACGGGTATGGGACTTTAATGGGCTGTTTGGTTGGAGTAGGTAGAGAGGGAGTTACCGGAGGGGTTTGCTCGGGATTCTCATCGTTCACATTATCTTCCTCCTCATGAGGGGTGTTGGGCTCCACGACGTTAGATGGTTGAGCTGGGTAGGGTGGATCCTTAGTAGTTGTTCCAGCACGAGTGGTGATGGCGAGTAAGGGATCTCTTTGAGGTTCGCCAAGGCTGTCGAGAGTGGCGTTGAGCTCTGCGAAATTGGCCCTCACGTCGTTTTGTTGGCTAATGATAAGGTTGTCGAGACCATTTAGTTGCAGATTCTTTTCAAACGTGAAATGCCCGAGATCATCCTCAAAGGTGCTCCTGACCTTATAGTCAGGATATTCTCCTCCTCCCTCTTCTCTCACAAGATTTCCCCAAGGGGTGAAATCATTGTTTTGGTAGAAAGTTAAGAGCGAAGGATCATCGAAGATATCGTGGCTTGACAAGCATGCTTGTTCGGTGGTGGTATCATCCTCGCATTCCTCCACTTCATGCGGGCCACCACATTGATCACAGATCAAGTATGGGTTTGATAACCGCTTAGTTGGTTGCGACTTGTCTAGATAAGATACCTGATCATTCAGTCTACTCACCCGGCTAGCAAAAGGAGGCTTTTTCATGATCTTGGAAACGCTCATGATCGAATCGGGTTCATCCCAGGTATCGTCTTGATCATTCGCGTATTCCTCAATTCTATTCCATCCTTCCTCAACGCTTAGTTTGGCTATTTTTCCTTTTGATGAACTATTAATGCCCAATTGGTCGTTTTTGGAGACACTGTCATAAAAGATTTGGACAAGAAGCCAGAGTTCAATGCCATGATGAGGGACTTGTCTAATTAGATCCTTGAATCTAACCCAAGATTTGTGAATAGGTTCTGCTGGTCCAACATGGAAGCGGAGGATTTCGTCTCTCAACGTTGAAGTTCTTCCTATGGGAAAGAATTTCTCATAGAATTTTGAGATAAGCTGTTCCCATGTGAAGATGGATTCGGAGGGAAGTTGGTTATACCAGTTTCCGGCTTTTTCACAAAGGGTGAAGGGAAAGAATCGAAGCCGGGAGGTATCTCTAGTAGCCCCATCCGTATGGAGGGTATCCACTATTTTCAGGAAGTCCTTGATGTGTTGGATCGGATCTTCAGTTTTCAATCCGTGGAATTTGCATACACTTTGGACAAGCCAGATATCGGTTGCACACAAGACCCCATCCGTGCGCTCATTTGGAAAAACGATAGCATTGGAAAAACCACGAGGGGTGGGAGAAGAGTAGTCCTTGAGACATTTAGGGATAGGGATTTCGGGAACTTCCATTTCGTGATTGGGTTGAGGGCTAGGAGGTGTAGAATGATGATTGGATTCTTCCTCGGAGAGGGCATCATCAAAATTGATCGTGGATGGTTCAGCCACTTGGCGGAGTCGCCTTAATTTATGCATCTCCCTTTCGGGTTCAGCATAGGGTGTGGCAAGAGGCTTTATCGAGCTTCGGCTCCTAGTGATTCTAAGATTAGGGGGTCATCATCCAAAATTAGGGAATATCCTCCTAAAGTACGGGCTCTAGGAAGTGGTGGTGGTTGTTGTGGTGGTGGGATGTTGGGATTAAGGATATTACCATCTTCCATGATGTCGGATGGTATGGTTACGAACAAAGACACGATGAAAAAAGATAGACTAAAGAAAACCTAAAAATAAAACAAAAATCTCACTAGAAAGGAATCTAGTGAGTAGACCTATAAAATAAAAATTCAACCTAAACAATAACTATTCCCCGGCAGCGGCGCCAAAAACTTGATGCGTGGTTTTGTAACCTTACAACAGGTTTTACCTCTCGAGGGATCTCAAGAGGCTTACAACCCCACCAGGCAGTGTACCTGACCGATGTAGTATAGTGTAGTGGTAAGTACGGGGGATTGATCGTTCTCCACAGGGAATAGTGTTCGTTAGGTATGAAAAACTACTCTAATAGGTCTAAAGGTTGAGGAAGATTCTTTTTTATGTTTTTATATTTTTTTTTATGAAAGCAAGTAAAATCTCGGTTTTGAAGGAGTGGGCGGAATTAGTTGCTAGTCAACTAACCCAAATAACTACAAATGCAAATAAAATAAATAACTGAAAATAAAATGTTGGTGAGAAACTTATGTGTAGAGAAATGTGTTTACTTAGATTTCCTTACTCCCTAACTATCTTTTACCGGTTGATTAGTGTGTATTAGTCGCGTGGATGACGGGTGTATTCCTTAATATCAATCGTGGGGTGGCGTACGTACTTCCCCAACTCTACAAGCTCCTACTTCACTCCTATGTCGAGCCGGCTAGGAAGCTCCTAACATGGGATCACTAGAATTCGCTTGTGCATTAAATACAACCATAAAAACCTTTAGTACGCATTTGGTTCATGTTTCTTAAGATGTTCAAGCAAGTTACCGAATAGGAAGTTAGCCAGTTTTCTTAAGCCTAACATAGATAAACAATCATCCAATACAACTAATAACACACTAATAACCAATAATCAATAGCTAGGTTTCATTAGATCTAAGCAAACACAAGATAAATCTAGCCTAACATGTTAAACAAAAGACAAGAACAAGATAAAATCAAACAACACATAGACATATTGAATGATTAATTGATAACTTATCTTTCAATGTAACATGGAAGATCTCAAGGCAAAAATCCTTGAAAAAGATGCTAAAATCGTCTTAGGGTTTTCTCCCAAAAATTCCACACTAAGCTCTCCCTTTAATGACAAAAAATTAGAAAACTATATATAGATTTTTACATCTGACGGCGTCACCTTATGGAGTGTGACGCCGTCACCTCGCCGCTTCTAGGGTTCCCGGATGGCCTTCTTGACGCCGTCCCTCTTTAACTCTCTAAAATCCGTTCTGGCTTATCAAGGCTTGACGCCGTCAGCTCTTGAACGTGACGCCGTCCCTCTTTGATTTAAGCCGTGACGCCCTTGATCAGGTTAAAGCGTGACGCCGTCAGAATTCACATGCAATTTTCACTGGCTTATCATGAGTAAATTTCACGTCCACCTTTTCTTGCCAAGCCATGACGCCGTCCAGAGTAAAGTCTGACGCCGTCAAGGGTAACTTTTAGCCGATTTTTGAGACTTTGTCGTTTTCTTCACTTTTATGCTCCAAAAACGTCCAAAATGCCTCCTTTTCCAGATTTCTCCTCAAAAGTACCTAAAATGACAAAAGGAATGATTTAGGGCAATATTTGATCAAATAAATACGATTTAGGGCTTAAATGACCCCTTAAAAGCGGTACACTTTTCGCTTCATCAATGACCAATACCCTAACAGTTGAAGCACTTCATCACATTTCCCTGATTTCTATTCCCAGCTCCCTGAGCAACATTCCCAAACTGATTCTCAGCATTCTGTACCCTTTGATTACCAACAGCTGTACCCATCTGATTCCCTGCATACTGACCCATCTGATTACCAACATACTGCCCTGCATTCTGATTACCCATCTGAAATCTTGGAGCATATCCCTGCTGATTCCTATATCCCCCAACCATCTGTCCTTGTTGTCCCATGTTGAAACTCGGCTGAGCAATCTGCTTGTTTCGAGTATTCGATGAGGTTCGTTGATTGTTGTTGCTGGGTGTGGAGTAGCGTCCTTGGAATGCTTTTGATAGGTAGGCAAAAGCTTGAGTCAAAGCATCAGTTGACTCATCCTGATCATGTTGATCTGGGTGTTGCGGGTATTGTTGTTGTGGGATTACATGTTGTTGTTGTGGGTAGAACAGTGTTTGAGGATTGAATTATTGTTGCATGAATTGTTGGGATGAAGGTGATGATGGTTGTGCATTGACTGTTGCAGGTGTAGGTGTTTGGACTATGAGTGCAAGAGGATCTTGTAGTTTAGCTTGTTTCTCTGTTCTGACTTCATTTGCCTCTTTTTGATTTTGTTTTAGGAAGTCATAGAGCTGATCATAGTTCACCTCGTGAAGGTTTTGAGTTTGGTTGACAATAGTAACGTATCGTCCCCATTCTTCTGGAAGGTTGTTGATGAACTTGATGTTCTGAACAATTTGTTTATGATCCAAATTGTGTCTGATCAACACATTCATTAGAGTACAAAACCGTGTGTAGTAAGATTCAATCTGTTCAGCTGGAGTGGATGTAAACTTCTCCCATTCAGTCAGAAGCTTGTTTTCCACGTCTTGTTTACCAATGTCTGTACCATAACAGAGTCTTTTGACGCGTTCCCACATTGCATAAGCAGTTTCACAACTGTCTACAGCACAGAATATTTCTTGTGGTAAACCAAGTTGGATTAAATGCATTGCCATGTCATCTGCTTCAATTTGCTTCTGATCTACCAATGTGTATTCCTCTTCCGTTTGAGTTCGGAAGGTTGCTTTAATTGGAGGTGATGCATCAGGATTCCCAGCTGTGACTTGAATCTGGCGAGGCACGAATGGACCTTCCTCTATGGATTTGATCAAGAGTTTACCTTGTCCTAGAGGTTTGGTTTTCATGTATCTTTTCATACAACTCGTCCATGGAAGATAACCACCTTTTTCTAACATTGGAGGTCGGTTTTCTGAACCTGCGGCATGAATGTCTTGTTGTGTAGTCATCTTTACAGTATTTGATGCGCGTGATGTGTCGTTGCGGTTTAGCAGTTTTAATGCCTACTCAAGTTTTAAATTTATATTTAGCCGACTTATCAATAACACACACACTTAACGAGCAGTGTACCCGGTCAGTATGAAGATAATGGTAAGTAGAGTGTCGATCACTAAGAGTGGAACGTATTATCTCGTTATTCTAATCAGTATTTTAATATCCTAACGCAAGGGGGTTTCAGCCTGAGAGACTGGCACGATTTGTTGCAATTAAATAATAAAATAAAACAATAGGCACGAATCAGCAAGTAGCACACACGTACACAGATAAATACTTGAGACAATAAGAGGGCTGTCCTTATGATTAAGTAGATTGTCACTTGTTTTATTGATAGCTTTATATGAAGTGTATGTAGTTAACCCTTTCTCGTTGGTCCTAATCTTATCGGCGAGTAAACCCTTAATGATTACTTATGTCTAAAAGTTATTCCTAAGTGATCAATTTAGAAACAACCGTGGGAGCCACATTATGTCCCGCAGTCAAATGCCCGCAAGCCACTAATAAACACAGAGGTTATCAATGCACTAATAAGTAGTAACCAAAGACATCAACATATAAACTTTAATTGATGGGAAAGCAAGTATTAAAGGGAGTGCAATCTTTCGTTGTCACATTACACAAGCCACCAATCCTGATGAATTAAAGTTTGCTAACACAATAAAACAAAACTACTTAATGAATTAAACACGTGCAGCACCTTCTTACAGCTCTTGTATCTTTGATTTGGGTGTGTCTTGTGCTGCCTCCTTGACTGAATTCGTCCTTTTTTCCTCCTGTTTGGTCTTCGGTTTTAGGGTTTTCGGGACTTGTAATTCGTCTGGTCTACGGGGTATTTATAGTTTCTGTCTGAGGGAAGATGCGGCGCATCTACTAAGTAGATGCGGCGCATGTACTTAACTTCGCGTAGGGTCCAAGATTATAATATTCAGGAATATTCGTACACCGCCAGAAGATGCGGCGTAACTCCATGATTAGATGCGGCGCATGTCCTCTTGTATCTTGGATCGTATCTGGTGATATCTTGATAGAGATGCGGCGCATGTTGAGAGTGAGATGCCGCGCATCTGGAGCAGAATTGACTTAATCTTGTCCATGTCAGTAGACTTTCACTTTATGCACGTTTTGCTCCATTATTAGTCCAAAATTGCTAAGTTTCACCAAATGCTTGTTTTTACCTGAGAATTACAAAAGTAAACGATTAAGTATCAATCCTCATACATAATATAGTAAAACAAGTCAAATTAATAGGATAAATTATAGTAATAAAATGTACTTATTTGAGTTCATCAAATATCCCCCCACTTGAACTTTACTTGTCCCCAAGTAAACCTTAGAATTTCTTTTATGAAAATGTATCCTAAAAGATGTTAGGATTTATTTTTATATTTAAGCATGTATTCGTTTATTTCATAATCACACAACTAAACACTTAACGAATTAGAAGTAAAATAAAATAAGTCGATAAAAGCAAATCTAATCGTTTAACTGTCCAGTCGCGACGAATATTCTATCATAAGCTTGGCAAGTATACACATCTCCACCACTAAAGCCAAGGAATAACAAGTCTAAAGCGGTAAAAAGGGTTTTTAGGCTTAAGGGTTAATTATTCTCTTTCACTATCGATCTCAAATTCCAGAAAAGGCGACAAAATCACAAATACATGATCGAATCCACGAACACGATACTCGCAATTGCTCAAATCCTTAACTCGAATAGGCTAAAGATAGGTCCAAACTTCACCAATAATAATATATCAAAAAGGGCGACAAAATCATAAATACATAGTCGAATCCACGACTACGATACTTAAGATTGCTCAAATCCCTAATCTCAATAAATCAAAGGTTTGGTTGGATAAAGAATAATAAAGGGCATGGATAACATTTGGGATATAAATTGGTGTAAAAATAAAAATAAACAAAACAAATAAATTAAAATCCTAAGTGTGGTTAATCACTATCCCAACCATCCCATGAATAAGACTCATATCATCGAATAACTCACGCTTTAACACTTGAAACACACGCTTTAGGTAGACACGAATTATACTCAACAAAATCTTAATCAAAGAATAAACCTTAATTGGCGTTCCCATAACTGCCAATTCCCATTCAATCCATAGATATAGTACAACAAATAGTGGTGATATCGACCACTTACATAACTTTACATAAGTTGGTTAAAACAAACATCCAACTCTTCTTTCTTTCTTTTTCTTTTCTTATTTTTTCGATTTTTTTTTTTTTTTTTTTTTTTTTTTTTTTTTTTTTTTTTTTTTTTTAACCTTAAACATAAACAAAGATGTGTAAAATTTTACCACATCACTATAACTTTCTTTCCGGATAATTTTTATTCATACTTTTCATACTTTCAGAAATAACGGTAATAGTGAAAGTAGTAAACACACGAAAAATAAACTCCAAAATATACAATATTTACTTTCACTCCAATTGCATTGTGCAGTTTCCCGACCTAACCAAAGATAATGAATTACGCACACGAACACAGGAAATGTAAGGAAACACACTTTGCCTATAGCAATTAACCAACCACGGATTCTAATCTACAGGGTAGGCTAAGGTGTAAGGGTGTAACGAAACATTTTAAACATAGGTGTAAGAAACGAAAGGAATGGCTCTGAGGGTTTTCTAGGGGTATCTTACTCTAAAAGTGAGAGTAACAAAAAGGGTTTATACGGGGGTTAACTAACCAGTGTAGTTAGCTAATAACACATAACATATAAAGGCTATTTGGGTGTAATCCTAGAATTTTACCAAGTTAGACAAGTCATTCCAATTATATAAAATAATACTCATTATGGTGGTCTCGAATAGTATACAAGCCAAGTTCTAAAGTTTACAAGTCACCGGCACACTCATAGATTTGTGAATTTTGGAAAATCACAATTTTTGAAAATAACGTCATGTGTGCAGTTATGCAACTTAGATCTTAAGCAAAAACATGCTAAAAAAAATTTTAAGTTTGATATATTAAGCACATTTTAAGCATAATTTTTGAAAAAGTTTAGGACAAGTAATTGTTAAGTGTTCTAATTCTCCAATCCCCCCACTTAAGTTAAACAACGTCCTCGTTGTTTGTATAAAAGGTTAAAAACTGGAAATTAAAAGAATTAGAACAGAAAAACTCCCCTGAGATTTGCTCGGTATGATCCTCCATTTGTATAAGAGCAAAAATCAACTTCTTGTGGATTAGAACGTTAAAGCTTCATACTTGATGTATCCACAGGAAATCCAGGAAACTATAATACCACCAACACTTTAAAACACACCTAAGATAAGAAAGGTTCAAACTTGCATAATACATTAGTAGTTAGAAAAAATAAAACTTAAAAATTAAAACTGAAAATCATCAGGTCAGTCGATGCGCCGTATCTTATTGAAGAAGATACGCCGTATCGAGCCTGGAATTAATACGGATCAGAATAAAGATGCGCCGCATCCTTAACCAGGGATGCGCCGCATTAAAATAAACTGATAAATAGTTTTAAAGTTGAAAATAAAAATGCAGAAAAATAAAATAAGATATGACCATTGCAGGAGATGCGTCGCATCTCAGAATTGAGATGCGCCGTATCCTCATGCGGCCTGGACTGACTCGACACAGAAAACAGAATAATAAAAGATAAATCCGGGTTGTCTCCCGGTAAGCACTTGTCTTTATTCCAGAGTCTTCAAGTTAGACTCACGTTCAGCTCTTTAATATCGATCATTGATTCCTACATTGCCGCGTAGGATCCACTTAGCAACTAATTCGTCACGTATATATTCAGGTCCCAAGTTCAAAACTCCTTTATAGAATCCTTCCATCATCTGATACAGGTATTCAATCCCTCTCTTCATGTCATCATTACTAATAAAAAGGAACGGAGAGAATTTGTAGCAGACCCTATTAGTAGCATGTTTAAATCCAGGGTGAGTCCGGGGCATCATATAAGTGATAACGTCGCTTCCACATTGAAAGGTGATCTTTCCTTCAAATCGCTTTGCATTAATAGTGATTTCCCTACAGAATGGTTTTCCATCAATCACGTCGCCCATACTGTTGTCACGATAGGCATTCATGTCTTCAACAACGGCGAACTCAGTTACAATAGTAAAGCGTCCAACGAAGATCGGGACATTAATGAAGGCTCCAACTACATTCTTTCCCCTACACTCCACTTTATTTCTCATAATAGAATTGTAAAAGCTTCTTGACATAACATTGATTGGCAAAATAGGAAAGAAATTGGCGTCAATACATTTGTATCCAATCATGCATGGGAATTGCAAATTGTAAGCACAATTGGCGTGGATCCTTCTACCATAATCCCAAGAACCATCATATCCCTCAAATTCATCGTAATTCCTAGTATTAATAACGTTGACTTTTGGACTATCCACAATTTCTCCTTCTTCTAACTCAGATTCAGCATCATCCATGAACAGGTCATTGGATTCCAATGGTCCATTAAGGTCATTAAGTTCAATGTAGTCCCCATCGTAACGTTCGAGTGATTTATCATGCACTAATACTTCATTCATAAAATTGGTTTCGAAGTCGAAGTCAATCAGTTCTCCGTATCCTTCCATTATCCTTCTGAAACAATCACGAAAAGCATCAGTAGGATTTGTTCGCTAGAAGAGAAATTAATGAATATAGAAACAGATATAAGGATAAAAATAGCTGATATCTGCAGACGATGCGCCGTATCCAAAAAGTTGGATACGCCGTATCTTAATACGTTAAAATTTAATCAGACTTTATCCAGAAAATAGATACGCCGCTTTAGAATTTAAGAATGCGCCGTATCGAATTAATTAATCAAAAATCAACTTATCTAATTAAAATTAAATGCGTCGTATTAACGAAAGTTAATGCGCCGTATTTTCGTTACGTTTAAAAATAAAAGATTTTTGATTCAGAAAGATGCGCCGTATCGTCAGAGATCGATACGCCGTATCTGTTTAATAATTCGCAAACTGTTTTTAATTAAAATAATAGATACGCCGTATCTGCAAAAGCAGATGCGTCGTATGGCGTTAACGTTTAGAAATTTTTTTTATTAAAAACAGATACGCCGTATCTGCAAATGCAGATGCGTCGTATTACTTTATCGCTTAGAAAAATTTTCTTATTAAAAACAGATACGCTGTATCTTGGGGAAAAGATGCGTCGTATCGAATTAATTAAACGCGTTGTATTAAAAAAAATTAAACGCAATACGCCGTATCTGAGAGATCAGATGCGCCGTATCGTTTGATTTAGCACAGTACAACGATAGCAGAACAGAAAAATACGAAAAATAAAAAAAAAATTAAACACACAAACAAAAACAAAAATAAACACACAAAAATAAAAAGAAAACAATTAACACACAATACAACAAATATGCAAAATAGTACAATGATGCAATTAATCTAATAAAAAAAGAAAAACCTAATTAAAATACTAATCAAATTAACAGATAATAACAATTCACTCCCCGGCAGCGGCGCCAAAAACTTGATGCGCGTGATGTGTCGTTGCGGTTTAGCAGTTTTAATGCCTACTCAAGTTTTAAATTTATATTTAGCCGACTTATCAATAACACACACACTTAACGAGCAGTGTACCCGGTCAGTATGAAGATAATGGTAAGTAGAGTGTCGATCACTAAGAGTGGAACGTATTATCTCGTTATTCTAATCAGTATTTTAATATCCTAACGCAAGGGGGTTTCAGCCTGAGAGACTGGCACGATTTGTTGCAATTAAATAATAAAATAAAACAATAGGCACGAATCAGCAAGTAGCACACACGTACACAGATAAATACTTGAGACAATAAGAGGGCTGTCCTTATGATTAAGTAGATTGTCACTTGTTTTATTGATAGCTTTATATGAAGTGTATGTAGTTAACCCTTTCTCGTTGGTCCTAATCTTATCGGCGAGTAAACCCTTAATGATTACTTATGTCTAAAAGTTATTCCTAAGTGATCAATTTAGAAACAACCGTGGGAGCCACATTATGTCCCGCAGTCAAATGCCCGCAAGCCACTAATAAACACAGAGGTTATCAATGCACTAATAAGTAGTAACCAAAGACATCAACATATAAACTTTAATTGATGGGAAAGCAAGTATTAAAGGGAGTGCAATCTTTCGTTGTCACATTACACAAGCCACCAATCCTGATGAATTAAAGTTTGCTAACACAATAAAACAAAACTACTTAATGAATTAAACACATGCAGCACCTTCTTACAGCTCTTGTATCTTTGATTTGGGTGTGTCTTGTGCTGCCTCCTTGACTGAATTCGTCCTTTGTTCCTCCTGTTTGGTCTTCGGTTTTAGGGTTTTCGGGACTTGTAATTCGTCTGGTCTACGGGGTATTTATAGTTTCTGTCTGAGGGAAGATGCGGCGCATCTACTAAGTAGATGCGGCGCATGTACTTAACTTCGCGTGGGGTCCAAGATTATAATATTCAGGAATATTCGTACACCGCCAGAAGATGCGGCGTAACTCCATGATTAGATGCGGCGCATGTCCTCTTGTATCTTGGATCGTATCTGGTGATATCTTGATAGAGATGCGGCGCATGTTGAGAGTGAGATGCGGCGCATCTGGAGCAGAATTGACTTAATCTTGTCCATGTCAGTAGACTTTCACTTTATGCACGTTTTGCTCCATTATTAGTCCAAAATTGCTAAGTTTCACCAAATGCTTGTTTTTACCTGAGAATTACAAAAGTAAACGATTAAGTATCAATCCTCATACATAATATAGTAAAACAAGTCAAATTAATAGGATAAATGATAGTAATAAAATGTACTTATTTGAGTTCATCAGTATTGTATGATAAAGTGGATTGAGGATCGTTTCAACAAAATAGAAGTTGTTTTCGTTGAAGGTTGAACTAGAACTTGGTTGATGATGTGATGCTTTGGTTTGTTGATGATGATCGTTGATGTTGAAACAAATTAAATAACGTTACGAAACTTGATTCAAGTATAATTAAGACAATGTCAAAAGTTTACAGTTTCGACAAAAGTTATGTAAATTACAATTTAGAGAAACTCGACAATTTCTATAGAAATTTCAGTTTGACCAAAATTTATACAAATTATGGCTAAATATCAATTTAGATAGAAATATATCTAATTTATATAAATCGGTAATTTATATACAATCTAACACTTTTATACAAAAGGTTAGATAACTGTTTGTCGAAGTATTTTACACTCTTATACAAGAGTAAAAATACCGAGTTCACTTTCGAGTTGACGAAATTACGTTCGAATCAAATCCTTAAAAGTTATCTAACTTTGAAGTCTTTTAATCACAATTGCGAGGGCCAAAAGTGTCAAATCCGAAAGATCTCTTAAGGCAGCTGAAAGTACAAGGACTGAAGTTGCCAATTCTGAAAATTGCATCAATTGCGAGTCCAAAATGTGAATTGCGAGACCAAATGCGATAGCCTAGCACCAATTGCGAAACCCAATTGCGAAAAAACTGCACCAATTGCGAGACTGCACATGAATTGCGAAAGAGTCTGAATTGCGAGACAAATGCTGAATTGCGAGACCCAATTGCGACAGAAGTATCAATTGCGAGACTCAATTGCGACAGAAGTATCAATTGCGAGACCCAATTGCGACAGAAGCAATTGCGAGACAGTAGTTGAATTGCGACAGAATTCGTCAATTGCGAGAAGGATGCCAATTGCGAGACCAGTAGCCAATTGCGAGATTTTTCTGCTTTTTGCCACTTTTGTTGACTTTAGAGTACACTCCCACGTGATTTCTTGCAACGTATCCTACTTGCTGACAACTTTTCACCAAATTGCAAATATTCCTTACAACTTTTCAACCACTTGACCAATCAAATCAAAGATATTATAAAAAACACATCAACTAAATCTTTCTTAAAATACTTTCGATCTAAAAGTATAGAACACCAAAAAATATGCAGTATTTCCCAGTTTTTCAACAAGTAAATGAGAAACACTCACTTAACCAAAAGCCAAATCATGAATATTTTAACAAACACAACCTTGCAAATGATTTTTGAGTATTCGATTCCAAAAAAAACAACACTTTGCCAAGTTTTTGAAGAAGCAAAAACACAACAGTTGGGTATTTTTTTTTTGAAACAAACCGAACTTACAAACCTTCTACCTTGAAGATTGGCTCATGTATACCACTTGTAGACCACGAATCTCCTTCTTTATCATACACATGAACACTTGAGATGATGACACTCACAAACAATATAAGAACAATAAGAGTAGCATGGATCGTATGGCATATATTTGTGTCAAATGTTTATTAGCTTTAGTGAAAAGAAATAAACAAAGAAAAAGTGAAACTATTGCACGCACACACCACTCTTTTCTTATCTAAAATGAGGCACACTATGTAAAAGAGATGTGTGTGTGAGTTTATACGAATCACAGCCAACACATGGCTTGAGATTGGGCTTTGACTTGGACTTGGTAGTGGGCTTGATGAATACATTACACTTATACATAATACATACTAACTACACTAATGCTACAAGCCCACATTGTTTAATACATATTATACTTGACACATTACATCTAAAACGTCAAATCACCATCACTTTATATTAACATAGAATGATTGCTAACAGTGCTTTTAGAAGTGAAAAGGTGGGAGTGTGTGTATTTCTCTCCTGAATCTCTCATTCTCTTTATCTAATCTAATATACACATATTCCAGTTTGTTAGCATTTGATTTATGCTATTTAGGAAGTGATGGTCATTTGTTAGTTAGAATATTAAGTGTCATGTGTAATATGTATTTTATCTAGTAGGCTAGTAGCATTAGTATTGTTAGTAGCTTAAGTATATATGTGTAGTGCATATATTAGCCTACACATGGTCCAAGTTAAAGCCCATCTATTGCAATAGATGTGGCTGTCGATTCATATAAGCCACACACACTGTCACATTATCTCTTATGTCTCCAACAGTGAAAGAGAGTGTGTGTGTGTTTTCTCCATAGTCTTTGTATTATTTCTTTCCAAAAGTTATAAACATTCGACTAGTATTTTTCCCATATGATCCACACTTCTCTTCTTGTTCTTAATATGTGTTTGTGAGTCATCTAGTTCTTGTCGTGTGCTTTGTGTGATAAAGCGGGTGGTTCGGTTCATCTTAAAGAGAGAAGTCGACCTCTTTAATGGCATGTGACAAATAATCTAGGATAATCATGGAGTAATAAGGTGATTATGGTTAGGTTATGTCCAATGATCCGCCAGAACCGGAGGGATCTACCCAAGGACAATTCCAATAGTTAAGAATTAGAAGTCCTTAGGTAAGATTGAAAAAAGGAGTAAATGAGAAAGGCGAAAGAAGGGGGTGAAGAATGAAAAAGAAAAGTTTAATGAAAAGGTGAAAAGAAATAGCCCTCCATGAAAACTTAGGTCAGAAACCGGGTCAATAAATCTGCTATCGGTACTCACTAAGGTGATACTGATATTGAAGACAAGATGTCATGGACCCAGTGACGCATTGCACCACCCTCCTATCCACTCAGATATCTCTTAAAAGATATATGTTTCATTTCTCACGGAGAACACTACATAATCTATTGACCTCTCACTCCAAGATGTGTTGATATTGAAAAGGTGGTACTCTGCTCCATGCCTCCGACGACTTAAACCAAAATGCACATTATTGAGTCTAGAGACATGAGATTCATCAAAAGATCTCTTAGGAACACTTCCTATGCAATACACTTGTGTACACTCAAATGGATACATGTTGTATGAGTCTTAATGAGATCTAAGGATCTTGCCTCACGACATGATGGCCGCTGGACGATTTATTGCTAACTGTTTTATGCAGGTACCGACGAAAGTCCATCTACCATCATCATCTACAACGACGACGCATCTAGACAGAAGAAGTAGATCAAGGCAGGAACGACCAAAAGACAATTCTTTGAAGATCACTTTGCATAAAGGAACATTAAATGAAGAATAGTATACATCGACACACAAAGTTCAAGAAATCAAAAGCAAAAGACCAATCACGGGTGCATCATTGAAATGACCATCCCTTAGGGGGAGATTGTTAGCATTTAATTTATGCTATTTAGGAAGTGATGGTCATTTGTTAGGTAGAACATTAAGTGTCATGTGTAATATGTATTTTATCTAGTGGGCTAGTAGCATTAGTATTGTTAGTAGCTTAAGTATATATGTGTAGTGCATATATTAGCCCACACATGGTCCAAGTTAAAGCCCGTCTATTGCAATAGATGTGGCTGTCGATTCATATAAGCCACACACACTCTCACATTATCTATTATGTCTCCAACTATAAAAGAGAGTGTGTGTGTGTTTTCTCCATAGTCTTTGTATTATTTATTTCCAAAAGTTATAAACATTCGACTAGTATTTTTCCCATATGATCCACACTTCTCTTCTTGTTCTTAATATGTGTTTGTGAGTCATCTAGTTCTTTTCCTGTGCTTTGTGTGATAAAGCGGGTGGTTCGGTTCATCTTAAAGAGAGAAGTCGACCTCTTTAATGGTATGTGACAAATAATCTAGGATAATCATGGAGTAATAAGGTGATTATGGTTAGGTTATGTCCAATGATCCGCCAGAACCGGAGGGATCTACCCAAGGACAATTCCAATAGTTAAGAATTAGAAGTCCTTATGTAAGATTGAAAAAAGGAGTAAATGAGAAAGGCGAAAGAAGGGGGTGAAGAATGAAAAAGAAAAGTTTGATGAAAGGGTGAAAAGAAATAGCCCTCCATGAAAACTTAGGTCAGAAACCGGGTCAATAAATCTGCTATCGGTACTCACTAAGGTGATACTGATATTGAAGACAAGACGTCATGGACCCAATGACGCATTGCACCACCCCTCCTATCCACTCAGATATCTCTTAAAAGATATATGTTTCATTTCTCACGGAGAACACTACATAATTAATTGACCTCTCACTCCGAGATGTGTTGATATTGAAAAGGTGGCACTCTGCTCCATGCCTCCGACGACTTAAACCAAAATGCAAATTATTGAGTCTAGAGACATGAGATTCATCAAAAGATCTCTTAGGAACACTTCCTATGCAATACACTTGTGTACACTCAAATGGATACAAGTTGTATGAGTCTTAATGAGATCTAAGGATCTTGCCTCACGACATGATGGCCGCTGGACGATTTATTGCTAACTGTTTTATGCAGGTACAGACGAAAGTCCATCTACCATCATCATATACAACGACGACGCATCCAGATAGAAGAAGTAGATCAAGGCAGGAACGACCAAAAGACGATTCTTTGAAGATCACTGTGCATGAAGGAACATTAAATGAAGAATAGTATACATCGACACACAAAGTTCAAGACATCAAAAGCAAAAGACCAATCACGGGTGCATCATTGAAATGACCATCCCTTAGGGGGAGATTGTTAGCATTTAATTTATGCTATTTAGGAAGTGATGGTCATTTGTTAGTTAGAACATTAAGTGTCATGTGTAATATGTATTTTATCTAGTGGGCTAGTAGCATTGGTATTGTTAGTAGCTTAAGTATATATGTGTATGCATATATTAGCCCACACATGGTCCAAGTTAAAGCCCATCTATTGCAATAGATGTGGCTGTCGATTCATATAAGCCACACACACTCTCACATTATCTATTATGTCTCCAACTGTGAAAGAGAGTGTGTGTGTGTTTTCTCCATAGTCTTTGTATTATTTCTTCCAAAAGTTATAAACATTCGACTAGTATTTTTCCCATATGATCCACACTTCTCTTCTTGTTCTTAATATGTGTTTGTGAGTCATCTAGTTCTTTTCGTGTGCTTTGTGTGATAAAGCGGGTGGTTCGGTTCATCTTAAGAGAGAAGTCGACCTCTTAATGGCATGTGACAAATAATCTAGGATAATCATGGAGTAATAAGGTGATTATGGTTAGGTTATGTCCAATGATCCGCCAGAACCGGAGGGATCTACCCAAGGACAATTCCAATAGATTAGAATTAGAAGTCCTTAGGTATGATTGAAAAAAGGAGTAAATGAGAAAGGCGAAAGAAGGGGGTGAAGAATGAAAAAGAAAAGTTTGATGAAAGGGTGAAAAGAAATAGCCCTCCATGAAAACTTAGGTCAGAAACCGGGTCAATAATCTGCTATCGGTACTCACTAAGGTGATACTGATATTGAAGACAAGACGTCATGGACCCATGATGCATTGCACCACCCTCCTATCCACTCAGATATCTCTTAAAAGATATTTGTTTCATTTCTCACGGAGAACACTGCATAATCTATCGACCTCTCACTCCGAGATGTGTTGATATTGAAAAGGTGGCACTCTGCTCCATGCCTCCGACGACTTAAACCAAAACGCACATTATTGAGTCTAGAGACATGAGATTCATCAAAAGATCTCTTAGGAACACTTCTATGCAATACACTTGTGTACACTCAAATGGATACAAGTTGTATGAGTCTTAATGAGATCTAAGGATCTTGCCTCATGACATGATGGCCGCTGGATGATTTATTGCTAACTGTTTTATGCAGGTACGACGAAAGTCCATCTACCATCATCATCTACAACGACGACGCATCCAGACAGAAGAAGTAGATCAAGGCAGGAACGACCAAAATACGATTCTTTGAAGATCACTGTGCATGAAGGAACATTAAATGAAGAATAGTATACATCGACACACAAAGTTCAAGACATCAAAAGCAAAAGACCAATCACGGGTGCATCATTGAAATGACCATCCCTTAGGGGGAGATTGTTAGCATTTAATTATGCTATTTAGGAAGTGATGGTCATTTGTTAGTTAGAACATTAAGTGTCATGTGTAATATGTATTTTATCTAGTGGGCTAGTAGCATTAGTATTGTTAGTAGCTTAAGTATATATGTGTAGTGCATATATTAGCCACACATGGTCCAAGTTAAAGCCCATCTATTGCAATAGATGTGCTGTCGATTCATATAAGCCACACACACTCTCACATTATCTATTATGTCTCCAACTGTGAAAGAGAGTGTGTGTGTTTTTCTCCATAGTCTTTGTATTATTTCTTTCCAAAAGTTATAAACATTCGACTAGTATTTTTCCATATGATCCACACTTCTCTTCTTGTTCTTAATATGTGTTTGTGAGTCATCTAGTCTTTTCGTGTGCTTTGTGTGATAAAGCGGGTGGTTCGTTCATCTTAAAGAGAGAAGTCGACTCTTTAATGGCATGTGACAAATAATCTAGGATAATCATGGAGTAATAAGGTGATTATGGTTAGGTTATGTCCAATGATCCGCCAGAACCGGGGGGATCTACCCAAGGACAATTCCAATAGTTAAGAATTAGAAGTCCTTAGTAAGATTGAAAAAAGGAGTAAATGAGAAAGGCGAAAGAAGGGGGTGAAGAATGAAAAAGAAAAGTTTGATGAAAGGGTGAAAAGAAATAGCCCTCCATGAAAACTTAGGTCAGAAACCGGGTCAATAATCTGCTATCGGTACTCACTAAGGTGATACTGATATTGAAGACAAGACGTCATGGACCCATGAGCATTGCACCACCCCTCCTATCCACTCAGATATCTCTTAAAAGATATATGTTTCATTTCTCACGGAGAACACTACATAATCAATTGACCTCTCACTCCGAGATGTGTTGATATTGAAAAGGTGGCACTCTGCTCCATGCCTCCGACGACTTAAACCAAAATGCACATTATTGAGTCTAGAGACATGAGATTCATCAAAAGATCTCTTAGGAACACTTCCTATGCAATACACTTGTGTACACTCAAATGGATACAAGTTGTATGAGTCTTAATGAGATCTAAGGATCTTGCCTCAGACATGATGGCCGCTGGATGATTTATTGCTAACTGTTTTATGCAGGTACGACGAAAGTCCATCTACCATCATCATTACAACGACGACGCATCCAGACAGAAGAAGTAGATCAAGGCAGGAACGACCAAAATACGATTCTTTGAAGATCACTGTGCATGAAGGAACATTAAATGAAGAATAGTATACATCGACACACAAAGTTCAAGACATCAAAAGCAAAAGACCAATCACGGGTGCATCATTGAAATGACCATCCCTTAGGGGAGATTGTTAGCATTTAATTTATGCTATTTAGGAAGTGATGGTCATTTGTTAGTTAGAACATTAAGTGTCATGTGTAATATGTATTTTATCTAGTGGGCTAGTAGCATTAGTATTGTTAGTAGCTTAAGTATATATGTGTAGTGCATATATTGCCCACACATGTCCAAGTTAAAGCCCATCTATTGCAATAGATGTGGCTGTCGATTCATATAAGCCACACACACTCTCACATTATCTATTAGTCTCCAACTGTGAAAGAGAGTGTGTGTGTTTTTCTCCATAGTCTTTGTATTATTTCTTTCCAAAGTTATAACATTCGACTAGTATTTTTCCCATATGATCCACACTTCTCTTCTTGTTCTTAATATGTGTTTGTGAGTCATCTAGTTCTTTTCGTGTGCTTTGTGTGATAAAGCGGGTGGTTCGGTTCATCTTAAAGAGAGAAGTCGACCTCTTTAATGGCATGTGACAAATAATCTAGGATAATCATGGAGTAATAAGGTGATTATGGTTAGGTTATGTCCAATGACCGCCAGAACCGGGGGGATCTACCCAAGGACAATTCCAATAGTTAAGAATTAGAAGTCCTTAGGTAAGATTGAAAAAGGAGTAAATGAGAAAGGCGAAAGAAGGGGGTGAAGAATGAAAAAGAAAAGTTTGATGAAAGGGTGAAAAGAAATAGCCCTCCATGAAAACTTAGGTCAGAAACCGGTCAATATATCTGCTATCGGTACTCACTAAGGTGATACTGATATTGAAGACAAGACGTCATGGACCCAGTGATGCATTGCACCACCCCTCCTATCCACTCAGATATCTCTTAAAAGATATATGTTTCATTTTCTCACGGAGAACACTACATAATCAATTGACCTCTCACTCCGAGATGTGTTGATATTGAAAAAGGTGGCACTCTGCTCCATGCCTCCGACGACTTAAACCAAAATGCACATTATTGAGTCTAGAGACATGAGATTCATCAAAAGATCTCTTAGGAACACTTCCTATGCAATACACTTGTGTACACTCAAATGGATACAAGTTGTATGAGTCTTAATGAGATCTAAGGATCTTGCCTCATGACATGATGGCCGCTGGATGATTTATTGCTAACTGTTTTATGCAGGTACCGACGAAAGTCCATCTACCATCATCATCTACAACGACGACGCATCCAGACAGAAGAAGTAGATCAAGGCAGGAACGACCAAAAGACGATTCTTTGAAGATCACAGTGCATGAAGGAACATTAAATGAAGAATATTATACATCGACACACAAAGTTCAAGACATCAAAAGCAAAAGACCAATCACGGGTGCATCATTGAAATGACCATCCCTTAGGGGGAGATTGTTAGCATTTAATTTATGCTATTTAGGAAGTGATGGTCATTTGTTAGTTAGAACATTAAGTGTCATGTGTAATATGTATTTTATCTAGTGGGCTAGTAGCATTAGTATTGTTAGTAGCTTAAGTATATATGTGTAGTGCATATATTAGCCCACACATGGTCCAAGTTAAAGCCCATCTATTGCAATAGATGTGGCTGTCGATTCATATAAGCCACACACACTCTCACATTATCTATTATGTCTCCAACTGTGAAAGAGAGTGTGTGTGTGTTTTCTCCATAGTCTTTGTATTATTTCTTTCCAAAAGTTATAAACATTCGACTAGTATTTTTCCCATATGATCCACACTTCTCTTCTTGTTCTTAATATGTGTTTGTGAGTCATCTAGTTCTTTTCGTGTGCTTTGTGTGATAAAGCGGGTGGTTCGGTTCATCTTAAAGAGAGAAGTCGACCTCTTTAATGGCATGTGACAAATAATCTAGGATAATCATGGAGTAATAAGGTGGATTATGGTTAGGTTATGTCCAATGATCCGCCAGAACCGGGGGGATCTACCCAAGGACAATTCCAATAGTTAAGAATTAGAAGTCCTTAGGTCAGATTGAAAAAAGGAGTAAATGAGAAAGGCGAAAGAAGGGGGTGAAGAATGAAAAAGAAAAGTTTGATGAAAGGGTGAAAAGAAATAGCCCTCCATGAAAACTTAGGTCAGAAACCGGGTCAATATATCTGCTATCGGTACTCACTAAGGTGATACTGATATTGAAGACAAGACGTCATGGACCCAGTGATGCATTGCACCACCCCTCCTATCCACTCAGATATCTCTTAAAAGATATATGTTTCATTTCTCACGGAGAACACTACATAATCAATTGACCTCTCACTCCGAGATGTGTTGATATTGAAAAGGTGGCACTCTGCTCCATGCCTCCGACGACTTAAACCAAAATGCACATTATTGAGTCTAGAGACATGAGATTCATCAAAAGATCTCTTAGGAACACTTCCTATGCAATACACTTGTGTTCACTCAAAAGGATACAAGTTGTATGAGTCTTAATGAGATCTAAGGATCTTGCCTCATGACATGATGGCCGCTGGATGATTTATTGCTAACTGTTTTATGCAGGTACCGACGAAAGTCCATCTACCATCATCATCTACAACGACGACGCATCCAGACAGAAGAAGTAGATCAAGGCAGGAACGACCAAAATACGATTCTTTGAAGATCACTGTGCATGAAGGAACATTAAATGAAGAATAGTATACATCGACACACAAAGTTCAAGACATCAAAAGCAAAAGACCAATCACGGGTGTATCATTGAAATGACCATCCCTTGGGGGAGATTGTTAGCATTTAATTTATGCTATTTAGGAAGTGATGGTCATTTGTTAGTTAGAACATTAAGTGTCATGTGTAATATGTATTTTATCTAGTGGGCTAGTAGCATTAGTATTGTTAGTAGCTTAAGTATATATGTGTAGTGCATATATTAGCCCACACATGGTCCAAGTTAAAGCCCATCTATTGCAATAGATGTGGCTGTCGATTCATATAAGCCACACACACTCTCACATTATCTATTATGTCTCCAACTGTGAAAGAGAGTGTGTGTGTGTTTTCTCCATAGTCTTTGTATTATTTCTTTCCAAAAGTTATAAACATTCGACTAGTATTTGTCTCATATGATCCACGCTTCTCTTCTTGTTCTTAATATGTGTTTGTGAGTCATCTAGTTCTTGTCGTGTGCTTTGTGTGATAAAGAGGGTGGTTCGGTTCATCTTAAAGAGAGAAGTCGACATTACACAGTTTTACTCTTTCTCTACTGCCACCATTCTGTTCTTTTCTTTTCTTTCATTTCTACTTATTTCCATTCTATTCTCTTTAGTTCAAGTACATTCGATCTACTGTGTTTGTGGTATGATAAAGAAGTGATTTCACTCACAACAAGTGGTATCAACAGCCATACATCGAGGTAGGACTGTGTTTGTGTTAGACTTGTGTTTTCAAGTACCAAACAGTCACGTTT
Source organism: Artemisia tridentata subsp. tridentata (assembly GCA_021014915.2). Taxonomy (NCBI): domain Eukaryota; kingdom Viridiplantae; phylum Streptophyta; class Magnoliopsida; order Asterales; family Asteraceae; genus Artemisia; species Artemisia tridentata. The sequence continues at coordinate 434,309,891 of CP139505.1, read as the reverse complement.
TGGTTTCATAAAAACGTGACATCTTGGGTTTTTCTTGGAATCGTTCGCAAAGATTAAAGTTCAAGGTTGTGTTTGTTGTTCATTATACGCGTTGGTTTGTGAAGCTGTGTGTGTTCTTCAGTCGAATCTTGGGTTTTAAGGTTGGATTTGTTGTTGCTCTAAGTGTTTAGATCGACACAAATTCAAGAAAATTGTTGTAGATTTGTTTTTGGATATATGATTGACTTTTGTTGCGTGTTATTCTTGTAAAATAATGATTGATATGAGTTGGTGAAAGTTAGTGAATCTTACAAGAGTTGCTAAGGCATGACAGTGGGCATGTAACAAAAGTCCAAAGAGTTGGTGTGAGTTGGTAGATGCAGTCATTTATCGAAATTCAGCAAGACAGCACTCTATCGCAATTCGCAAAATTTTATCGCAATCTTGTATAAGATTGTGATTGGTGGTTTATCGAAATTCAATTTTGACAATTCTGTCGAAATTGGAAAAGTTGGACTTTATCGAAATTCATTTTCGACAAAATTATCGAAATTCATTTTCGACAAATTTATCGAAATAAAATTTCGACAAATTTATCGCAATTGCCCATTTGTCACTTTTATCACAAATCAGAGAATTTAGTTTCATCCGAGATCCTAATCCCAATTCAGATATCGGACAACTCTACCAATTTAGATATCGGACAACGCTAGATTTGCTGTTTGACAAGATCAGTCCCTTATCGAAATTCTGTTTCATCCTTTTCGAAATTGACAAAATTTCTCTAACGAAATCTTAAAATTAATTTTTACAGGAGACTAAACGTTCAATTTTTACGTAAAATTCAAGTTTTGGTACAAATGTAAAAATTTAGGCCCAAAATTCAAATTTTTAGGCCAAAATTCAAATTTTTTCGGCTAAATTTGACGTAAAATTTTTTCAAAACTCAAAATTTTATAATAACCTCCGAATTGCATTTTATAGAGTATTTTAAATTCTGGTAGAGAAATTTTTCAAATTCAAATTTTGGAGGGAAACCAGAAATCACGATTCAGCAATCCGTCACCAAACCAACTAAACTTAACCTTCAACAACCTCAACTCCTACTTCGTTGCAACGATCCTGCATCCTATTTATCATAGTAGTCATCATCAATGGCAACTCACCAAGACGATATCACAACTGCTTTGGCAAATGGTTTTGATTTGTTATCCAGGGCATTAAACATCAACCACATAACAACAACCAATGGATTTCATTGTACACTGATAATACGCAGTTATATTTGGGACAAGAAGGTCAAATGGTTGATGTTATTCAGAATCAGCAAGGAAGTGCTATGGGTATACAGACGGGGAATCAAATGCAATATGCAGGGCAGTATACGGGAAATCATATGGATCAGTTTGTAAATCAAAACGAGGATTATTGTTTCTTTACTCCATCTGAAATCCACAGGAGTGATATAGGTAGAATTGGTAATGTCCATGCAATGACGAAGATAGAAAAGCTCCAGTACATGTTGATGCTAGCCAATAAGGAAGATTTGGGAATACCATTGACTGCTGAGGAATACGACTTCATGGTTACAACAAGAGTTATCACAAAGAAAACTTAGAGCAGAAACCGAGTCAATAGGATACTGATATTGAAGACAAGACGTCATGGACCCAGTGACGTGCTTCACAACCCCTCCCAGCCACTCAGATATCTCATAAAAAGATATTTGTTTCATTTCTCACGGAGATCACCGCATAATCTATCGACCTCTCACTCGGAGATGAGTTGATATGGAAAAGGTGGCACTCTGCTCCATGCCTCTGATGACTAAAACCAAAACGCACATAATTGAGTCTAGAGACATGAGATTCATCAAAGATCTCTTAGGAACACTTCCAATGCAATACACTTGTGTTCATCAAAAAGGATACAAGTTGTATGAGTCTTAATGAGATCTAAGGATCTTGCCTTATGTCATGATGGTAACGTGCTTCAAACGGTCTACAGTCTTGAAGTAATGCTTTGGTATACTTTAGGGGCTCTCAACGGCCTTGGTTAAGATTAGAGAAAGTTTTCACTCTATGCTATTAACGGTCTCGAAATCTGAACCTATAAGCGCTGGACGATTTATTGCTAACTGTTTTATGCAGGTACTGACGAAAGTCCATTCACCATCATCATTTGTTTCAACATCTACAACGTCGACGCTATGAATACATGAAGATGTTGATCAAGGCAAAGATCAATCAAAAGACGATTCTTTGAAGATCACAGATCATGAAGGAACAATGAATCAAGTCTATTCTACAACGACACACAAAGTTCAAGACATCGAAGACAAAAGATCTTATCACTGGGATCATCATTTGAATGACCATCCCTTAGGGGGAGATTGCTAGCATTGATTTAAAGTGATGGTCATTCCGTATCATCAACTTTAGCGTGTCGTATGAAATGTATAGAATAGATAGTGGGCTTATGTTTGAGGTATAAGCTAATATGTTCTAAGTTATGTTATTATAGTCCATGTATTGTCTAGCCCAACCAAAGCCCAACCCATAGTCCATCTTAAAGCCTTTAGGGCATCTCTTAGTCACCTATATAACACACACTCTCATCACTTTAGTATGTGTGCTTTTAGAAGTGTAAAGGTGGGAGTGTGTGTATTTCTCTCTTGTATCTCTCATTCTTTTTATCTAATCTAATATACACATATTCCAGTTTTACTCTTTCTCTACTGCCACCACTTCTATTCTTTTCTTTTCTTTCATTTCTACTTATATCCATTCTATTCTCTTCTAGTTCAAGTACCATTAGATCTACTGTGTTTGTGGTATGATAAAGAAGTGATTTCACTCACAACAACATCAAAGCACATAATAGCGGAAGCAAGGATCTAATTTAACACATAAAAGTATTACCGAATAATAAAAGGAACGTACCTTGATCCTAGCCAAACAAGGATCAAACTTGAACTTCTTTTCTTGAACAAAGAACCAATAGGATTAACGTGAAACCCCTTACCGTTTTGTTCCACAATCCAAGATTAATATCTAAAGTAAGATATTAACGAGTTCTTGTACACACGTACTATAAGCGGCTAACGAATGGTGCTAGCAATTTGACACGTAAAACCAAAACTATTTTTGTTTAATAATAGAAAACAGTGATTGATTGTTTGCAAAAGTCAGTCGACTGTATTCTTCAAAAGCAAAGGACAACAACTTTTTGGTTAACAGTAATTTGCACAAAAAGTCTTTATATTTATAGTGAAATAGTATCTTGGAAAAGAAGCTAGTCGATTTGGGTTATCGATCGGCCAAGCCCACATGAATGGGTTTCTAGATCCTTCCAATTCTCTAATTTCACTAACGGTCCCTCCTTTATTCCCTAACGGTCGTTTAAGTCAATTCCGTTAATTACTTAACGTCCGTTAGTTATCATTTCGTGTCCAAATAATTAAAATACATAACTATTATATATATTAATTATTTACGTTAGTCATTCGTACATAAAGTGTGCAATCCCTCGATCCCGAGTTCGAATCTAGTCATACTTATATTTGGCGTTAAACACAATAGATGATGTGGGACAATGTGTATGTTAGATCGATGTATAATATGAGAGAATGGAGTGATGTTTAAAGTTTTCTTCTATTAGAGTACACACTCTTTACACACACTGAACCACCCTCTAAATGAGGAGATAATGTGCTTTAAATAGCACAGCCTTTTTGCCCTAAAAGGCTTTTGTTGGGCTTGGTGGCCTTTTGTCCAATGGGTTGAACATTTACATATAACACTAAGACTAAGACTAGCCCACATTATACAAAGTTCTAATTTACTTGAATGACCATCACTTTAATCTAAAATTAAAGCTAACAATCTCCCCTAAGGGATGGTCAATCAAAAGATGCACCACGTGTTTAGATTTTTAGAATTTAGGGTCTTGAACTTTGTGATTCTTCGTTCCTTCATGCATTGTGATCTTCATCGTATCGACTTTTGGATTGTTCTTTGCCTTGATCAACATCTTCATGTATTCACAGCGTCGTTTCTTCCAATGTAGATGTTGAGACATACGATGATCGATGGACTTTCTTCAGTACCTGCATAAAACAGTTAGCAATAAATAGTCCAGCTCTTCAGGTTCAGATCTCATTATGACACTTACAACTTATGTCCTTTTTGGTGAACACAAGTGTATTTTATTGGAAGTGTTCCTAAGAGATCTTTTGATGAATCTCATGGCTCTAGACTCAATTATGTGCGTTTTGGTTTTAGTCGTTGGAGGCATGGAGCAGAGTGCCACCTTTTCAATATCAACACATCTCGGAGTGAGAGGTCGATAGATTATGCATTGATCTCCGTGAGAAATAAAACAAATATCTTTTAAGAGATATCTGAGTGGCTGAGAGGGGTTTGTGCACCGCGTCACTGGGTCCATGACGTCTTGTCTTCAATATCAGTATCACCTTAGTGAGTACCGATAGCATATGTATTGACCCGGTTTCTGACCTAAGTTTTCATGGAGGGCTATTTCTTTTCACCCTATCATTAAACTTTTCTTTTTCATTCTTCAACCCCTTCTTTCTCCTTTCTTATTTGCTCCTTTTTTCAATCATACCTAAGGACTTCTAATTCTAAACTATTGGAATTGTCCTTGGGTAGATCCCTCCGGTTCTGCGGATCATTAGACATTACCTAACCATAATCACCTTATTACTCCATGATTATCCTAGATTTGTTGATCACTTGCCATAAAACCTTTTGTGAAAATCTCTCAAAGCGTTTATGTAAAAACACATTTTGGTTAACACTTCAAGAGTTTTGCATTTTCTGAAATACTCCCCCTTCACATGTGCTCATGCATTTTTGAAATAAATTGCACATGTTGGGTAGAGTTCGCACAATTGAAATGATCGATTTTCAATGAACATGACCTTCGCGAGACACGCTTACATCACTAGTTAGACTAGCTTGAAATTATTACCCGTCCCGGTCATATTCAAAGATCATCTCTCGAATTGGTACATTCTACTCAGACAAGTCCTTTGCAAGACACGCTTACATCACTGGTAAACCAGCTTGAAATTATTACCCGTCCCGGACATGTCTTTTCGATAACTGACAGTTAGATTCGTCAATTCGAGGGTTGAACTGAGTCTTTTTGTAGAGCTCCTTTGAGATTCGAACCATGATCACATTTTAATCCCATTTCTCCCCCTCAAAAATAGCATTTCGATGGTATTTTTGATACCGTTTGATTAAAATCATTGTTTTTGGAAAGCTAATAGGGAGAAACTGTTTTGCATGAACTTTTTGGAACAAATTTCTTCTCCTTTTTTTTGAAGTACTCCCCTCAAAACTTGCATTGGTTTTGACATTTTTGAAAAACTTTGGAGCAAGTGGGGAGTAACGATTTGAAAATCTTAAGCAAAATTTTTGAAAAACCTTTTGAGAAATTTTGAGTAAAATTTTGCTTAAGATTAAGAAGTTTGAATAAACATTGCATGAAAACTTCTTTTCTTTTAGGATTGTTGCCATAAAACGTACAACTGGGTTCTTTCTTTTAAAAATGAGTAATACACTGTTATGTGTGCATAAGCCAAAACGTTGAAGCTTGGGTTGTAAGCTGAAATACTTACAAGCCATTGATTTTTAGGATAAGTGCTCGAAATTTTTGAAGAAGCACTTTCCTTTCTTTGAAGATCGGGTCCTGAACTGATGTGTTCAGAAGCCATTGGGTTAAGCTCGGGTTTCGTACTGAAGTACACGAAAGCCATTAAATTAAGCGCGGGTTCCGTACTGAAATGCACGAAAGCCATTTTGACCAGATTAGACAACAACTTTTGGAACCCATTTGAGCACTGCACCAATGGGTTTAGCATGTTTTTCAATCCATTTGTAAGTTGTGTCAATCTGATTCAAAGAGGTTGAATTCCAACGAGGACTAAAAACCGGTGTTTCATTTGGAAATAACACTCGTGGAATCAACGGTGATTTAAAACTCTTTTTCTTTTGAAAATAGTTTGAGAAACTCGTTGTCTCTTTTGGAGTTTTAAACATGAAGCAGAGTCATTCTTGTTTTGTAGCGGAAGCATTTCAGAGTTTGAATGACTTTGCTTTGGTTTCCACACTTGCCTTACCCGTGTAAAGCGAGATTGTGGACTTTGAAAAACTGTATTCTCTTCATGAGAATGATTTGACCTTGAAAGCTTTTGAGGAGTAAGTGATCATAAACTCTTGGTTTCTTCAAAAACTTCCTTCCTTTTTGCAAAGAATAGGTTGTAAATTGAGAAACCTTTTTCAAAAATGGTTTTGAAGATTCACCCGTGTAAACCTTCTTTGAAACACTACCCTCTTTGGGAAACTTGTTTGAAACAGGAGATTTGCCTTTTGATAGATTGAGAGCATCAAACTTTGCTTTTAAGGCATTGTATGACATTCGCAAATCATTGTATTCTTTTTGAAAAAGATCTTGGGATGCTAATTTAGATTCCAAAGAAGCAATTTGTTTCAAAAAATGATCTTCGTCGGCTTTTGAATCATCCGTTTTACGAGCCAATTTCCGTTCGAAAACAATATTTTCTTTTTCAAGTCTTTCAAAATATGTTTCGAATTTGTTCGTTTTGTTGAAAAGATCAGTTTTTGCATCCTCAAGATCGTTTGTTCGTTGAGCTAAAAGTGTTTCAAGCTCAAGCACTTTTGTTTGAAGCGCATGATTTGCATTTTCCGTTTCAAAATCTGGAGTATCAGAATCAAACAGGGGATTTGGAAAGGAGACTTGTGTGTTTTGAGACTCAACCTTTTTCTGCTTCATTGATTCAATCTTTTGCAGAACCTTTTCAAACTTTTTGTCAGCGAATTCAGACAATTGAGACTTCAAAAATTCAGTCTCTTTTTGTTTTGTGATGGATTTTTGAGTCTGAACTCGTGAACGTTTGATTGAATCAAACAGGTTTTTGTAAGTCTGTTTTAAATGCTCATTTTTTTTTAATGATGCCACAGCATGTTCCAATTCAATATTTTTTGTATCAAGTTCATCCAAATCAAACTTGATATTGGCATCATCACAATTTTCTTCAAAAAACTTTTCCTTTTCTTTAAGCACTGATGTCGAAGAGTTTTTAGAAGAAGCAATTCTTTTTGACAATTCTTCTTTGACATCAGCTACTTCTTTTGAAAGTTCAGTGATTTTTCTTTTGAAACAAAGATTTTCAGATTTCAAAAAATCCACATTCTCTTGCTCATGGCAGACATATACCGACTTAAGTGACTCAATTTGATTTGTGAAAAATTCTTTTTGGATATCAAGATTTAAGCAATTTACATCAAATTCATCTTCAAGAGAATGGATGTACTTTAAATCTTCTCTCATTTCAGTGACAAGAAATTTTTCAAAGTATTCAAAACTTAAGTTGATATTTTTTACAAGAGGTTCAATCTCATCTTTTAGTAACTTACAGACTTCCCTTTTTAGCCAAGAGTCTGATAACATGAGACGATTGTAGTCACGATCGGTGTATTGTTGTTTCGACCAAATGACCTTTAACGTGTGCTCAATGTGATTTTTAAGATTACAAAACTGTTTCCTTGCTTTATTTTGCCATAAATTAGCATCATAAGTAGCAAGTTGAGCTTCTTTGAAATTTTTTTTCACATTTGTTTCTTTTCTTTTTAAAGGTGGTTTTGGTATTTCTGACAATTGTATACAACCATACACAAAGCCTTGGTACGAGAGTGGGCTTTTTCTTTGTTTGACTTTTAAGCGTTTTTCCTCTGCCAATTTTTCATCTTCTTCTGACATGAACAGAGCATCAGTCGGCAAAAATTTATGTTCCACCTGATCTGTATTTTCAAAACCAATTCCTGATTTTCCCTTATGAATTTTCACAGCTTTAGGAATCATCATTTGAAGAGTTTGGACACTTTGGTCTGTTTTTCGAAGTTTTTCTTCAAGATTGTTTGCACGTTTTAAAACCTCTTGACTTTCATTTTCAAGTTTTGTATTAACAATCTTAAAATTTGAAGTGGTTTCCTGAAGCATTGAGTATCTCATTTTTAATTCAACGTTCTCGTTTAAAAGTGCTTCGATCTTTCTGTTGGCGGGGCCCATATTTGCATCCAGTTTTTTAATGGAAAGTTTTTCACGTGAAAGGGCCTCGCGACACTCAACTTCAAGTTCTTTATTTCGTTTGAGAACATCTTCATTTAATTTCTGAGCTTGAGATTTAAGTTCTGAGATTTGAACGTCTTTTTAATGTGTTATTTTCTCAAAATCATTTTTCATTTCTCTAAATCCCTCAAGCTCTTTGGACAATGAGGCATTCGTTTGCTTAGCTTTACGATTGTCCTCTTTGCATTTTTCAAGTTCACGTTTGAAATTATCGATTAAAGAAGCAAATAAGGCATGATCTTGATCATGAGACGATCCATCCTGGGCAGGCTCACCTCCATTAGGATCCATATCTGGGGTTGTGGGAGTGATATTACTATCAAACCGTTGCTCCACATATGTGTCACTGATGGACTCAGGATGCGCAGGATGTGTCTTGTCATGAACAAACATATTCTCGAACAAATCAACATTATCATTATCATGTGAATGTTGTACCGTAGCCAATATTGCTATGTCAGATGAAGATCTGATATGGTCAGCTTCAGAATCCCAAACAGCTTCATTCCTGTGTGTACCATCAGCATCCGAATCGTATCTTGGATTGTTGCTTTCACCATGCTGTTCTGAAGATGTGTCTGTTTCCGTGAAGACCAAGTTAGCATCAGATGTTGTTCCCACATTGACCGTGTGTTCCTCTTTATTTGCCTCTTTTTCCTTTCCCTCTGCTTCCTTTAATAGACGTTCTCTTTCAATTTACTCTCTTTCCCGTTTCTGCTTCTCCATTTCAATTCTTTCCCGTTCTATCACTTGCTTCTCTTCCCACACTTCTCTCAGATGAAGTGATCTTTGATTAAGCTGCGATTCCAGCAAGTCTATTCTCCAACGCAACTGATTTCTAAACGTTTCAGCTTCCAGGTCACTTGTGACGCATCCACTCCAAGTTTGGATATTAGAATCATAGCCTGGATATCTTTCGACCACTCTGAAATCTAAGTCGAAAAACCATTTAAAGTGCGTCTTGAGTCCTTGATATGCTTCAGTGCACTCATATCCTCGTTCAATTCGGTTCTCTATTCGAACTATGTTATCCAATAGTTTCTCTCTAAATGTGCGATAATCCATTTCAGGTTCGAGGAGTCTAGCAAACATTCGATCAAAAGCATATGATTCCACTATTGACATTTTTGCTTTTGTGAGTCTCTCACATAGACTTTTGATTGCTTTAAAGTGTATGAGACATCGTTCATTCGAGCGAATAAAGTTTCGCATAACCGGAGACATTTGTCCCTCCTGAGAATTCGATTCCATTTTTCTTGTGACGTGCGATAAAGTTGATTCAGGATCTTTGCAACGAAATAGGAGATGTTGTTGTTGAAGGTTAAGATTGGTTGTTGTTGCGAAGACTTGTTGTGTTGTTGATGATGGTTGAAGTTGCAGTTTATATAAACGAAACAAATTTAAATAAAGTTACAAAATTTGATTAGAGTATAATTAAGACAAAGTCAAAAGTTTACAAATTCGACAAAGGTTATGTAAATTACAATTTAGATAAAATGACAATTTCTATAGAAATTTCAATTTGACCAAAATTTATACTCCCTCCGTCCCAAAATAAATGTCACCTTTGACTTTTTCGAGTCTTTTTTATTCAACTTTGACCTTAAATATTTTTATTTGTGTTATATTATACTTGATTAAAATTATACCAATGAAAATACATTTGAAACCCAATCCATTCGTATAGTTCGCATCAAATATTATGCAACACAAATAAAAATATTTATGGTCAAAGTTGAATAAAAAAGACTCGAAAAAGTCAAAGGTGACATTTATTTTGGGACGGAGGTAGTATAAATTATGGCAAAATATCAATTTAGATAGAAATATATCCAATTTATAAAAATTGGCAATTTATATAAAATCTAACACTCTTATACAAGAGGGTAAATATCCGATTGTCGAAGTATTTTACACACTTATACAAGTGTTAAAATACCGAGTTCACTTTTGAGTTGACGAAATTACGTTCGAATCAAATCCTTAAAAGTTATTTAGCTTTGAAATCGTTTCACAGAAGTAGGAGGGCCAAAACTGCCAATTCTGAAAGTTCTTTAAGGCTGCTGGAAAGTACAGGGACTGAAACTGACAATTCAGAAATCTAGAGTTGTCCGATATCTGAAACGCAGTTGTGTCCGATATTGCAATTGGCACAAGATCTCGGACAAAGGCTGAAAGGTGATTTGCGATAAATCAGCCAAATGTTGAATTGCGATAGAATTGTCTCAGCCCAATTGCGATAGTTTTATCTGATTTTCGAATTGCGATAAAATTATCTGAAATCGAATTCCGATAAAACTGAAGGCAGCCTGAATTGCGATAAAACCTTCAGTGAGCAATTCCGATAGGAATTTCGAATTCCGATAAAACGCTTGATGATGGCAATTCCGATAAAACGCAGCTGTCACCAACTTTCACCCACTTTTTGACTTTTTTCAACTAGCCCATGCTACTCCATGCTTGTCAGTCTTTTCACTGCCAACTTTTCACTAACTTTACACACTTCAATAATTCACAATCTTCACTAAAATAATCAACAACAATTCTTTTACAAAAATTGTTAGTGATTTTCGATTAGTGAACCAAGAACAAACACAAGTGTATGATCTTCCACACCAAGATAAGAGTGAAAAGTTATTAAAACTTCAACAGCCAAGTCGTATAAACACCAGACAAACACAACTTGCTGCCATGATTTTTGTATTGATCGAATAGGAGAAAAACCAAGCACAAAAATACTACTCCCTCCGTCCCATATTAAATGTCCAGTTTTGACTTTTAAAGTTTTTCTTTTTAAATTTTGACATTAAATATTTTTGATTGTATTATATAGTATTTATAAAAATTATACACAGGGAAAATACATTTAAAACTCAATCTATTCATATAATTTGCATCAAGTATTATATAACACAAACACAAATATTTAAGGTCAAAGTTGAGAAAGAAATACTTTGAAAAGTCAAACTGGACATTTAATATGGGACGGAGGGAGTATCTTTGATCTTCAATGTTGCGTACAAATAGCCACAGAAAACTGCCACGTTTCACAGAAAACAACACACAACAAACTGTATATTTCAACAAGAATCGAACATAAAAACTCCTACCTCGAAGCTAGGCTGTTGATACCACTTGTTGTGAGTGAAAATCACTCTTTATCACACTTATATTTGGCGTTAAACACAATAGATGATGTGGGACAATGTGTATGTTAGATCGATGTATAATATGAGAGAATGGAGTGATGTTTAAAGTTTTCTTCTATTAGAGTACACACTCTTTACACACACTGAACCACCCTCTAAATGAGGAGATAATGTGCTTTAAATAGCACAACATTTTTGCTCTAAAAGGCTTTTGTTGGGCTTGGTGGGCTTTTGTCCAATGGGTTGAACATTTACATATAACACTAAGACTAAGACTAGCCCACATTATACAAAGTTCTAATTTACTTGAATGACCATCACTTTAATCTAAAATTAAAGCTAACAATACACGATAATATTTTTCCATTAAACTCTAACAGAAGTTAACTAGGCATACACTTAGTCACATATTATATGCAATGCCTATTGTTATATTATTATTTTTAGAATAAAAGAAGTTATAGAAATGTGTACGTGAATATATATATATTTTTTTAACACATGTGTACGTGAATATGATGAGCAAAATATATTCATATTGTAACAACAAACAACAACAACGATATTAAATTCTGTCGAAATGAGGTATGAGTCACATTGTAACTGACAAATAAAATTATTAATATTTGGAGAAAGTAAATAAATTACAAAGCAAGAAGGTTAAGAATCAAAGTTCATTATATCATTTGGTATTATTGTAATGTTAGACAATATAATATAACCAGTAAATATCTAGTAATATTGTACACAACACGAAAAATTATCAAATCCAAGACATGACATAAATGGAAATGTACGGAATTAATATGCTCAAAGAGGAAAAACAAAGGTTTATATTTGGAATGAATATGAAATGTTTAACTCAACGAAGGAGGGTAAAAGAGTCATAACACCAAATCTTGAAAACCTAAAAGTAGTCACTACCCTTCAAAGATGAATATATTTTGCTCAAAAGGTCAGTGATACATAGGATTCATATTCTAAATCAGAGAAAAGGGTTTTTGTTATACATACCTTTATATGTAAACACACTTTCCTAAAAGTAGCCACTACCCTTCAAATTTCAGTTAAAAAAAACCGAAACCTGTTGTAAAGAGGATAGCCAGTTAAACGTACATCATACCTCAGTTTTCAACATTGTTTGGCATTCTGAATAATGCTATTCTAAAGATGAATATATTTTGCTCAAAAGGTCAGTGATACAATAGCGGTTTATATAAACTAGATAGTGGTTTTTATAGAGAGAGAAAAGAGTTTTTGCTCAAAAGGTCAGTGAAACAATAGCGGTTTATATAAACTAGATAGTGGTTTTTATAGAGAGAGAAAAGGGTTTTTGTAATACCTACCTTTTATATGTAAACACACTTTCTCAATCGGGAAACCAGAGATCACACACACACACACATACCCAAATAGATTTAGAAAGAGAAACCTATAGATATATAGAGAGAGAAACCTTAGCTTGAACAACTTAGAAAATATAATTTTTATTTAACTCTAAAAAGCTTTAATTATGTTTATTTAATGTGTTGGTACATGTTAGCAAGTTTATTATCGGGGTATTGTTAGCAATTATTTTATGAATTGCAAAAGTGATGGTCATTAGTTTAAGACTTAAGTGTGTAATGTATAATATGTAGTTTAAAAGTGGGCTTGTAGTATTAGTTTTATTAGTATCCAATGTATAAGTGTAATACATTTATAAGCCCACTACATAGTCCAAGTAAAAGCCCACACATATCCAATGTGTTGGCTGTGATACGCATAAAACCACACACATTCTTTGTTTATCAGTGTGCCTCATTATCAACATAAGAAAAAGAGTGTGTGTGTGTGAAAGCAACAAACCCTCTAGTCATTGTATTATTTTCATCTTTGAATATAATCATTTGACTTGAAATTTATACCATACGATCCACATACTCTTCTTGTTCTTTATTGTGTTTGTGAGTCATCCTTGTTATCTTGTGTCGTGGCTGTTGTATGATAAAGAAGGACGCTCGGTGTTCATTCCAAGTGAAGTTCGAGGTGTTACAAGTGGTATCAGAGCGGTTTGAAAATTTAGTTCGTCGAATTGGAATGCGAAGCCTAACTCTCGAAGAGTTAGAAAGTCTTCTCGAATCTTATTGATTTATATCAACAAGCTTCGCATGTAAATAATTTTGTAAATATATACTTGTTAAAATCTATACTGTAAATACAGAAAATTTTAAAAAGCCATAAAAATTATAAAACATCAAAAACCAAAAATATTCTTCTCACGACATGTCTCTCGTCTAATCAATATTCTGTACGTACTTAGAAATGTCATTCAACAATGATACGGGCATGTACAGATGCTTGAGCGAGAGTTATTTTTTTATGTTTTTCTAAAACATGTCGTTTCTCAAATTATTCTTCATTAAGGCTTTCGTATATATCCGTACGAAACCCGTGCTTTATTGGGAAAACTTCAAATGTAGCCTTTGTTTGAAATCTTCAAAGACAGTTCTCGTGCAATTCTGTACGAAACACGCGCTACATTAATGACTTCTGATTATTTCCGATCAGAACTCGCAATGTTAATGGCGAAAAGCTAAAACCCGTGAGCACTTAATCAAAATTGTTTCAAAAGATTGTTCAAAGTCTTTTTATAAATTTTGTGCTCACAACAACTCCCTCAAAGACCTCTAAATGCTTTTAAACTCAAAAGTTTAACCGTTTGCTCTGATTAAGGGGGAGTAGAAAAAGAAAAATGTTCCAATTTCATGCTGAAATCAGTCCGTCTCTCCACAAAAAGTTTCATTTTAATCAACTGTTTTCAAAAATACCACTTCATGCTATTTTTGAGGGGGAGATTAGGTGTTTATTATAAATATTGGGGAGAGGACGTGATTAAAATGTGAACTAAAAGAAGTTTTATCGTTTGAATCTCAAAACGAGTTCTTCAAAAAGACTCAGCATGAACCCTCGAATTGACGAAACTAAATGTCTGTTCTCGAAATGACATGTCCTGGACGGGTAATAATTTCAAGCTGGTTTACCAGTGATGCAAGCGTGTCTCGCAAAGGACTTGTCTGAGTAGAATGTACCAATTCGAGAGATGATCTTTGAATATAACCAGGACGGGTAATAACTTCAAGCTAGTCTAACTAGTGATGTAAGCGTGTCTCGCGAAGGTCATGTTCATTGAAATTCGATCATTTCAAATGTGCGAACTCTACCCAACATGTACAATTTATTTCAAAAATGCATGAGCACATGTGAAGGGGTTGTGTTTCAAAAATGCAAAACTCTCGATGTGTTAACAAAATGTGTTTTTCTCATAAACACATTGAGAGATTTTCACAAGGTTTAATGGCATGTGACAAATAATCTAGGATAATCATGGAGTAATAAGGTGATTATGGTTAGGTTATGTCCAATGATCCGCTAGAACCGGAGGGATCTACCCAAGGACTATTTCAATAGCTTAGAATTAGAAGTCCTTAGGTATGATTGAAAAAAGGAGTATAATGAGAAAGGAGAAAGAAGGGGTTGAAGAATGAAAAAGAAAAGTTTTTGTAAGGGTGAAAAGAAATAGCTCTCCATGAAAACTTAGGTCAGAAACCGGGTCAATACATCTGCTATCGGTACTCACCAAGGTGATACTGGTATTGAAGACAAGACGTCATGGACCCAGTGACGCAATGCACCACCCCTCCTATCCAGTCAGATATCTCTCAAAAGATATTTTTTTTCATTTCTCACGGAGAACACTGCATAATCTATCGACCTCTCACTCCGAGATGTGTTGATATTGAAAAGGTGGCACTCTGCTCCATGCCTCCGATGACTAAAACCAAAACGCACATTATTGAGTCTAGAGACATGAGATTCATCAAAAGATCTCCTAGGAACACTTCCTATGCAATACACTTGTGTTCACTCTAAAGGATACAAGTTGTATGAGTCTTAATGAGATCTAAGGATCTTGCCTCACGACATGATGGCCGCAGGACGATTTATTGCTAACTGTCTTATGCAGGTACCGACGAAAGTCCATCCACCATTATCATCTACAACGACGACGCATCAGGACAGAAGAAGTAGATCAAGGCAAGAACGACCAAGAGACGATACTTTGAAGATCACCATGCATGAAGGAACATCAAATGAAGAATATTATACATCGACACGCAAAGTTCTAGACATTGAAGGCAAATGACCAATCACGGGAGCATCATTGAAATGACCATCCCTTAGGGGGAGATTGTTAGCAATTATTTTATGAATTGCAAAAGTGATGGTCATTAGTTTAAGACTTAAGTGTGTAATGTATAATATGTAGTTTAAACGTGGGCTTGTAGTATTAGTTTTATTAGTATCCAATGTATAAGTGTAATACATTTATAAGCCCACTACATAGTCCAAGTAAAAGCCCACACATATCCAATGTGTTGGCTGTGATACGCATAAAACCACACACACTCTTTGTTTATCAGTGTGCCTCATTATCAACATAAGAAAAAGAGTGTGTGTGTGTGTGTGAAAGCAACAAACCCTCTAGTCATTGTATTATTTTCATCTTTGAATATAATCATTTGACTTGAAATTTATACCATACGATCCACATACTCTTCTTGTTCTTTATTGTGTTTGTGAGTCATCCTTGTTATCTTGTGTCGTGGCTGTTGTATGATAAAGAAGGACGCTCGGTGTTCATTCCAAGTGAAGTTCGAGGTGTTACATGTATATCTTTAAAAACGTACTCAACTTTACGTGAAAATCGGTTTCGCGTAGCGAATAAAAAATTTGTAGAAAAAAAGTAAAAAAGTATCATAAATGACTCTATTTAAGCATCATGACTATTTTACCCTTTCATGTTACATAAATGGTCCCTGTGGGTTTGCGAAAATTGCAGCCACCGTCCTTACACTAAATTACATAAATTGTCCCTGTTGTTACGCTAAATTGCGTCCAACGTCCAAATCATTTTTTCAAATTTTTTTTCGAAATAATTTTTTTTAGAAATTTTTTTTTTCGAAATCAAATTTTTTTTCCGAAATTAATTTTTTTAGAAATATTATTTTTTTTTCGAAATGAATTTTTTTAGAAAAAATATTTTTTTTTTCCGAATTTTTTTTACAAACATTAATTTTTTTTACAAAAATTAATTTTTTTTCCGAAATTAATTTTTTTAGAAAAATTAATTTTTTTTTCGAAATTATATTTTAGAAAAATTAATTTTTTTCCCGAAATTAAATTTTTTAGAAAAATAATTTTTTTAGAAAAATTAATTTCGAAAAAAAAATAATTTCTCTCTAAAATTTAATTGCAGAAAGAAAAAAATTTAATTTTTCTAAAAAAAAATTTATTTTTCTAAAAAAATTACTCCCTCCGTCCCAAAATTATAGTCCCATAACAAAAAGCACATTCTTTTAGAAAAACATCACTATCACTACTTTATCTCTCTTACTTTTTTGTCAAATGACAAGTTTACCCTTAACCAATTAATTAATACTTCATTAAAGTTTGTAATATTAATTTCAACCAAGGGTAATATAGTAAACTTTACCAAACTCCACTACCTATTTACTTTCCATTTTTGGTATAGGACAATAATTTTGGGATGCCCGAAATGGAAAAATGGGACAATAAAATTGGGACGGAGGGAGTAATTTCCATAAAAAAATTAATTTTTCTAAAAAAAATAATTTTTCTAAAAAAATTATTTTCGAAAAAAAAATTAAATAAATGATTTCACGAAAAAAAAAATTCTAAAAATTTTTTTTAAGAAAAAAATTATTCAGAAAAAAAAATTACTTCGAAAAAAAAAAGTTTGGAAAAAAAAATTTGAAAAAATGGTTTGGACGTTGGACGCAATTTAGCGTAACGACAGTGACCATTTTTGTAAGTTAGTGTAAGGACGGTGCCTACAAATTTCAAATAAGCTAGGGTTAAATGGTCTTTACAGAATTTTTAATTGTCTTTATTACTTAAATAGAGTTATTTAAGAAAGTTTTTTACTCTTTTTCTACAAATTATTTGTTCGCTACGCGAAACTGATTTTCACGTAAAGTTTCGTACGTTTTTAAAGATATACCCCTTTATTATTCATAGTGCATAATAGCAGATAATAGTACATAGTAGTAATATTAAAATAACCCGCCGCAACACGTGGGTTACTATTTCTGGTTAATTACAATTTAAAAATACGTATATCTTATATAGTAAAAAAAAAAAAAAAAAAAAAAAAAAAAAGGTAAAAAAATTAAAAATAGGTCATTTGGCACAAGCAAATTGGACCAATAAGATAGCTCTATTTCAAAATCGAGTCTTCTTATATTAGCTAATTGAATATCAAAATTGAATTTGTTTGGTCACACTATTACTCCCCCGGTTCAAAAATAAATGTGTTGGAACATTACTTATTATTGTTTTGTTGTTTTTAGTGATTGCCACGAATTAGAGATTAGTGACAGTTTTTCTGTCGGTAAACCGTCTCTAATTAACCATCACGAAGGTAAAGACGTTCCTAATCGCAATGGTGACGGTTAGATCTATTAAAAAGGCATCATTGAGCGAACCATCGCGACTGTTTGAACCAGTGGCAGTTAGCGACGGTTATTCTGTCGCTAGGTCGTCGCTAAAGCGTCACTAATTCTGAACCATTGTGACTATTACGAAAAGAAGCGTCTCTAAGGCCATTTGAAGGGGTATTGTGACTGTTTTGAAGGGTCACCATGTGCCTATATATAGAGGACGAATTTTTCACTTTGGAATCATCAAAAACACAAAAACATCATTCATTTTCATCATTGTAACATAACCGATTCGCTAGATTCAAGTTTCATACTTGATTTGATTGTTGTATCCTCTAAACAGTTCGTACTAGATAGGGCGAATTTCTGTTTAAGGACACTGCTAATCGCATGCCTCAATCTGTTGTTGTAATCTTACGATTATATACAAAACAATTTGTATTACGTTTATATTATTCCTAACAATCTTAAACAGAAATTTCAGAGATGGATCAAACGATTCAGAAACCGCATGTTGAAAAACCTGAAAAGTTCAAAGGAACTGATTTTCGTCGTTGGCAACAAAAGATGTTGTTTTATTTGACAACGCTGCATGTATCAAATGTTCTCACGGATCCTGAACCAACAGATCCGTATGTGGAAGGACAGAATGTTCCTACTGAGGCACAAGTGGCAGAATATGAAAGGGCCGCCTCACAATGGAATCATAATGAATATAATTGCAGAAATTATCTTCTGAATACTCTGGATGATTCCTTGTATGATATTTATTCTACCTTTGCAAATGCAAGGGATATATGGATATCGTTGGAAAAGAAATACAGGACTGAAGTTGCATGTTCCAAGAAGTTTGTTATTGGCAAATTCTTGAACTTCAAGATGAATGATGCAAAGCCAGTTGTGAAGCAAGTAGAAGAACTCCAAATCATAGTCCATGAATTGGAAGTAGAAGGCATGGGTATAAACTCTAACTTTCTTGTTGGTTCTATTATTGAAAAATTGCCTCAATCCTAGAAAAATTTTAAGTTATATCTTAAACATTTGACTGACGATATGAGTTTTGAGCAACTTGTTCTTAAAATTCGTGTTGAGGAAGATAACAGGATGCAAGAAAAGGCTGATCTAAATTCGATAGAACCAAATGCAAACATGGTTAGAGAAAGCTTTTCAAAACCGAAGAACTACCACAAAAACAACAAAAAGGGTGGTGGTTCTGGACATAATTCGTCCAAGGATAAAAAGAAGGATTACACCCAACAAAAGAAGAACAACTTCAAGAAAGTTTATCACTGTTGGGTCTGTGGGAAACCTGGTCATAAAGCCAAGGATTGTCGCCACAAGAAAGAACATGGAGGGGGAAATTCTGGAGGAAATTCCAACCAAGCAAACCATGTGGAATCTCCAACAGAATTTGCTGGAGTAATTGAAGCCTTCTTAACCACAAATGATGTTGATTGGTGGTTTGATACTGGTGCAACAAAGCACATATGTAATTCAAGAAGGATGTTTGTATCTTACCAAAAGGTGAATGAAACTGAACCAATGTTCATAGGGAATGGAA
Organism: Artemisia tridentata subsp. tridentata; assembly: GCA_021014915.2. Lineage (NCBI taxonomy): Eukaryota > Viridiplantae > Streptophyta > Magnoliopsida > Asterales > Asteraceae > Artemisia > Artemisia tridentata. The sequence goes on along the minus strand of CP139505.1, from coordinate 434,290,521 downwards.
CTTCTTCAAAGATTGAAGGAAAAGGCAAAGTCATATTGAAGCTGACTTCTGGAAAAGATCTTGTGCTCTCAAACGTGTTACATGTGCCTAACATCACCAAGAATCTGATTTCTGGCCCTATTCTTAGTTATAAGGGATTTAAACTCGTATTTGAATCAGATAAGTTTGTAATTACCAAGGGTGGTGTGTATGTAGGAAAGGTTTACCTTGATCAGGGACTCTTTAAACTAAGTGTTGTAACTGATGACAATGTTATTAATAATAATAACGCGGGCACTAGCACCGCTTCTGTGTACATGATTGATCCTTCTTACTTATGGCATTCTAGATTAGGCCATGTTAATTTCCGTTCCTTGAAAAGAATGATAAACTTAGGCATGTTGCCTAAATGCACAATGGATAAAATATCAAAGTGTGAGATATGTGTTGAATCTAAATACACAAGTCATTCACACAAATCTGTAGAAACATCAACTGAAATACTTGGTTTAATCCATACAGATTTATGTGATTTCAAAGCAACACCATCAAGAGGAGGAAAGAATTATTATATTACTTTCATTGATGATTGCAGCAAATTTTGTTATGTGTACTTAATAAATACCAAAGATGAAGCCTTGAATATGTTTAAGACATATAAGGCAGAAGTTGAAAATCAACTAGACAAAAAGATCAAAATTCTAAGGTCTGATAGAGGAGGAGAATATGAATCTAATGACTTTGCTGAATTTTGTTCTACTTATGGTATTGTACACCAAACAACAGCCCCATACACCCCACAACAAAATGGCGTGGCTGAACGTAAGAATAGAACATTGAAGAACATGATTAATTCAATGTTAATTACTTCAGGAGCTCCTCATAGTCTATGGGGTGAAGCATGTCTTGCTGCAAATATAGTGTTGAATAAAATTCCTCATAAGAAGAGTGACAAATCTCCATATCAATTATGGAAAGGAAAGCAACCTTCTTATAAAAGGATGAAAGTGTGGGTTTGTTTGGCAAAGGTTCAAATACCTTTACCAAAGAGAACCAAACTTGGATCAAAAACAGTTGATTGTGTTTATCTCGGTCCGGCAAAGAATAGTGCTGCTTATAGGTTCCTGGTTTACAAATCCAATGTAGAGGACATAAGCAACAACACAATTATAGAATCTGCTGAAGCAGATTTCTTTGAGAATATATTTCCTTATAAGGATAAAGAGAAACGAATCTCAAATCCAAGGAAAAGAGTAATAGACGATCAGTTGTCTCAAGATCAAAGAGACAACAATTCTGAGGTTCAACAAGATAATGATGAACCTAGAAGAAGTAAGCGTGCAAAAGTCTCTAAAGACTTTGGACCTGATTATATGACCTATATTGTGAATGAAGAACCACAAACATATAAGGCTGCTATGGATTCATCAGAAGCACCTTATTGGCAAGAGGCTATTCAAAGCGAAATAGACTCAATTGTGCATAATAATACATGGAAATTGGTTGATCTACCTTCGGGACATAAACCAATAGGCCATAAGTGGATCTTCAAAAAGAAACTAAGACCTGATGGTACCATAGAGAAGTATAAGGCTCGTTTAGTAGCAAAAGGATACCGTCAAAAAGAAGGTCAAGATTTCTTTGACACTTACTCACCGGTTACAAGGATAACCTCTATAAGAACGTTAATGGCTATAGCAGCAATTCACAACCTGATTATACATCAAATGGATGTAAAGACTGTGTTCTTAAATGGTGAATTAGATGAAGAAATCTATATGCAACAACCCGAGGGGTTTGTTGTCAAAGGTCAAGAGCATAAGGTATGTAAATTGATTAAATCTCTTTACGGCCTTAAACAAGCTCCAAACAATGGCATGAGAAGTTTGATAACACTTTATTATCGAACGGCTATCAAATAAATGAATGTGATAAATGTGTCTATGTTAAACAATACAAAAATGCATTTGTCATCATTTGTTTATATGTAGATGATATGCTAATCATTGGTAAAAATATGGATGTTATAAACCAAACCAAGAAAATGCTTCACTCTTCATTTGATATGAAAGATATGGGAGAAGTAGATGTCATTCTTGGTATAAGAATTCAAAAGAATTCTAATGGATACATCCTTACCCAATCTCATTACATTGAGAAGACCCTTAAGAAATTTGGGCACTATGATGATAGACCGGTTGTAACTCCCTTTGATCCAAAGGTTCAACTCAAGAAGAACAAAGGACAAAGTGTATCTCAGTTACAATATACAAAAGTATTAGGAAGCTTGATGTATATAATGAACTGTACACGACCAGATTTGGCATATAGTGTAAGTCGACTTAGTCGATATTCACACAACCCTGGGAGAGATCATTGGGATGCACTAGTAAGAGTGCTTCAATATCTTAAGCATACAATGGCTTATGGGTTACATTACACTAAGTATCCTCCTGTATTAGAAGGATTTTGTGATGCCAATTGGATTTCCAACCATAATGAAGGAAAGTCCACAAGTGGCTATGTATTTACACTTGGAGGGGCTGCTGTATCATGGAAATCGTCTAAGCAAACTGTGAATACCAGATCAACTATGGAAGCAAAATTTGTAGCCTTAGACAAAGCTGCTGAAGAAGCAGAATGGCTTAGAAGCTTTCTAGAGGGTATTCCCTTGTGGCCAAAACCTGTGATGGCTGTGTGTAGACATTGTGATAGTATGGCTGCTCTTACCAGAGCTAAGAATCAAATCTATAACGGCAAGTCAAGACGTATAAGACGTCGCCACAATACAATAAAGGACTTGTTAAGAAATGGAATCATTTCCATCGACTACGTTAAGTCAAAGGAAAATATAGCAAATCCTTTGACAAAAGGCCTTTGTAGAGAAAAGTCATATCTACATCGAGGGGTATGGGCTGAAAGCCAACACAATGAGTGACTACTCGGCGGAAACCTAACCTAGCAAAATTGGAGATCCTATGGTCTAGGTTCAATAGGAAAACTAGTTGAGGAAAACTCAAAAGTACTAACACACAGGTATGCCCGTTCCTAAGATGATTTTTGTGTGTGTTTTTCCGTTGATGATTGAGGGCTGAATTTTAATTCTTAATAATGCTAATTGCTTTTCATAGCGGAATACTACGAAATATTCTTGATTGGCATTACCTATACGAGATTGATGTGGGGTCGCATCTTTGGGAACCAGATGGCTAAGTTCTCTAAAATTCTCATGAATAAGGATATGTTCACGACCGAAATGAACACAACGGTAAGAATCTGTTATTACATAAATATGATATGTGTGATACTTATTGTCTCGATTTACTACAAAACGTGGCTAGTTCAAGACTTATGTTCACTATCCACAAAGTAGATCCGATATGTACTCACTAGGATAGGTTCAAGTCCAAAAGACACCTAATCTAATGCATGTCATATTACATTTGATGGAAATAGAATAATAAGTAATTGTCTTATTCAAGGTTGTCAGGATCGGGATCCTACCTAGGATCGTTTTCGGCTTTGCAAGATCAGGATCGTAGGATCGTAGGATCGGATCCTACCTAGGATTGTTTTCGGCTTTTCCTTTACATATGTATACAAACCATTTTTAAAAACCTTCCTCCAAAAAAAAGTCAAAAAAAAAAACAGGATCGGATCGTTCACGATCCTACGATCCTACGAGCGATCCCACGATCCTGTAACGATCCTACCTGAATTACGATCCCGTAACGATCCTGCTCGTTTTGTGTGTGTAGGATCGTAGGATCGTACGATCCTACGAGCAGGATCGCGATCCTGACAACCTTGGTCTTATTTTCTATTCAAATGTGGGGTATTATTGATGTTTGAATAGAAAATGTGGGGTATTGTTGGAACATTACTTATTATTGTTTTTTTTGTTTTTAGTGATTGCCACGAATTAGAGTTTAGTGACAGTTTTTCTGTCGGTAAACCGTCACTAAACCGTCTCTAATTAACCATCACGAAGGTAAAGACGTGCCTAATCGCAATGGTGGCGGTTAGATCTATTAAAAAGGCATCATTGAGCGAACCATCGCGACTGTTTGAACCAGTGGCAGTTAGCGACGGTTATTCTGTCGCTAGGTCGTCGCTAAAGCGTCACTAATTCTGATCCATTGTGACTATTACGAAAAGAAGCGTCTCTAAGGCCATTTGAAGGGGTATTATGACTGTTTTGAAGGGTCACCATGTGCCTATATATAGAGGACGAATTTTTCACTTTGGAATCATCAAAAACACAAAAACATCATTCATTTTCATCATTGTAACATAACCGATTCGCTAGATTCAAGTTTCATACTTGATTTGATTGTTGTATCCTTTAAACAGTTCATACTAGATAGGGCGAATTTCTGTTTAAGGACACTGCTAATCGCAGGCCTCAATCTGTTGTTGTAATCTTACGATTATATACAAAACAATTTGTATTACGTTTATATTATTCCTAACAAAATGTCCATTTGTATGTTGTACAAAGTTTTAGGAATTCTCATTAACCACACTTTACACCAATCAAATATCACATTTACCTACTAAAATCTTTTTTGATTGATTGAAACATAAAGTTGACATTTATTTTGAGAGAACATAAAATAAAAGGTGGATTGTTTACGCACAACGGAACAGCCGCCCCCACCAGGCAGGCAGCTACGAGTCATAACGCACTCTTCGCACAACAAATCCACTTTGAAGTTGACTTATTCGCTCGGTCAATCGTCGGAATGTGTACGCGATACCATATGGGCCCAATATCTCAATAGCACCTTTGTCAAAATTTATTTTGGAGCGAATGGAGTAATCAATTCGATTTTGTAATTTGATTGAGAAAAAATAGCTATAAAAATTTGGTGTAAATTGACAATTAAAAAACTTTTAAAAATTAGAGAAGGTTATTAATTAAACTTAAATAGTTGAATGTAAAATAACATTGTATTCTGATTAACAAATAGAATTTTCATTTATGTCTAAAACTTTATAATAACATAATTAATATGATAAATACATCGTAGACTTTATATTTATAAATATTATTATAATTATAAGATTAAATTAATTTATATGATCAGGAATATAAATATCGAAATGAAACAACGAGTTACTGTGATATGTTAAAAAATATAAGAGATTATATAAACGACCCATGTAATTCCTCTCTAGAGTTAGAGGATATCCGGAACTTTGTGTTAATTAACCTGTCTTAAGCGTACTTTTTGTAAGTTGAGATGAAGCGTAAAAAAGCTTAACCCTTCTTTTAAACACTATATTCATGTTAACACGAGTTATGTCAATACATCGTGTGCGTACTGGTTTAAAACTAGTTTATAATATCTACTACATATACACTATATTCATGATAACACGACTTATGTCTTAGTGATCCATAGGATTCATTTTGTCAAAACCAATAATTAAGAAATACTTCGTGGATTAGTCGTCGACAAATTTCAATTCTCATCATCAACCAATACGTAGATTGGTGGATCCATGGCCCACATACTTATCAATTCTCATCATCACCGTCCATTTTTTCAACCGAAGCTAAATGGAGACATTGCTGGGCGTTGGGGTGATCCCCGTATAGACCAGAAAGTCTACCTACATCACCACTACGTTAGATAAATGGAAGGTCGAGAATGATGATGTTTTATCCATGTAAACCATGTTTTATGATGGAATAAATACATTTTATTGGAGAAACAAAGCTTAGAATTCCTTTTTAATGGAGAAAATGTGGTGATGAAAAAGTCAATTTTATATGTCATTCCTTTGTCATACTACCCTACATCACAATATTATATGTCATTCCTTTGTCATACTACCCTACATCACCAGTACGTTAGGTAAATTTCAATTTTAGCCCCTGTACTTTAAAGTTTATCAGTTATGGCTTCATTTCAAATTGTTTGGGGTATTTTAGCAAAGTATAAAGCAATTTTGCTGGTTTTATTTGATCTGATCCGATTAAGTTTTGTTGTTGGTGTGGAAACCGTAGATGGGGTGAATACGTTTCCGTTTAAAAACTTCAAAACTTTTGTATCAAACACCCGATCAAGTATAACATTATTAGACGCATGATGAACCATTAGGTAATTTGAAAATATCGCCATTGCACTACAAAAACTTTGAATTTCGTCGATTTACCTCATGTTTCATCCTTTCTTGCTTTCTGGCAAATAAAGAAATACAATTAATTGTATCTTTTTTTTTTATTGTTAATTTTAGAATCCAACACTTCTTTTTCAAATTTCAGTTAAAAAAAACCGAAACCTGTTGTAAAGAGGATCGCCAGTTAAACGTACATCATACCTCAGTTTTCAACATTGTTTGGCTTTCTGAATAATGCTATTCTATAAGGGTGTAACTTTTTTTTACTATTATATGTGGCAGATAGCGTATGTATTAGGTACAGAAGACTCTATGGTGCGTAAAGGCCGAAAAAAGATAATTCGTAGTTTATCACAAAATGAACTTGCCAGCCTTTCAAATGGTTATTCGCACCAAGTACAGAAGTTCCATAAATTGCTACAGTCTAGGATTCCAGAATCAATGTAAAACTATAAACTCGGTAAGAATTCATTTTGGTTTATGTGAAAATCAACACTGATGATTAAAGTTAAAACACGTCTTAGATTAATTATCAGATCTTAATATTGTATGTAGGTGCAAGGTGGCGTGACATTCTTCATTTTCATGTCTGATCAAATAGTCAAATAAAGTCTCAGCGTTTCAACGTCTAGATTTATACTGTAATGTTTCCTTTTTGTTAATCTTGTGTATTAAAGTTAAAACACGTCTTAGATTACTTGAAGTGAGGGTTAGATTCGTCATTTTTCAATAATATCCCGTACTTTAAGACACAAAGAAAGCAGTACCTTTTATTTTCTTGGGTGAGGTGACTAATAAAATATACTCAACTTTTCACTCTTTTACTATGCAATTTTTAGCGACTAATAAAATTTATAATTTGCAAATATTGTGTTTTAATAAAAATGGCCAATTTCCTTGTTTGGTACGTGGATTATTTCAACTTATTGCTAACCTAAATTTCAACAGTGTTAAAAACCTAAATTCAATATCAATAGTGTAATATATAGATCGAAGCTAAAGTGCAAGTGTGGTACATATTGAATTTTCGTCTTTCACATCCATTACACAAAATATGTATGATAATTTACGACTATTTAATCATTGCTCAATCGTATCTTCCGCGTATTACTTGCGAAACCCTTTAGTAGAGTAAATAACAATTACTACATAAAATAGCTAAAGACAATCGAAAAGCGATCTTCATAGTTTCACGTCCAAGTAATAATAAACTTATACTACATATTATACGTGTTTAGAGGCGACAGTATATATTATCGTCAATTTGTGTGTACGCATTTATTTGTGAAGAAAGTGAGAATGGAGTAAGTTTGTAGATTAAATTGTAATTAATTATTTTATTTTTGGTCAAAAAAGTGTAGATTGGCAGGGTCACCTCAACCCTGTGTACCATAATGGTACCCATCAACCCTACCCAGCAAAGGTTTGATGCCTGTGAAATACCTCCACCCAATACCCAACCATGCTGCGGATCGGATTCGAACTCGCGTCCTTTGTTTGGTCAAGACATCACATGGCTGGACCCAGGCTTCTAAGGCAGCTGGTTGATATCATTAGAGCTTATGGTCCCTAAGTGAGGACTTCCCGGTCGGTCACCCAACCCGGCACTACTCTCACTTGGGCACGCTTAATTATTTTATTTAAAACATTGCATTGTCTTTTATAAGTAATGATATTTTGATAAAATAGCATTACTTGTTTTATAAGTTTTATCATGAAAAATTTTGTTTTCTCTTTATATGTAACAAAGATCTAGGGATTTTGTACATGAATATAATATGATAGATATTTGTTTCAAACAAACAACTTGATTATATAAAAAATCTATCAATTTTGGTTTATAAATAAGCAATGTTACATAGGAGAACCGATTTTACATTCTTGAAAGGTTACTCATCCATCCTAATTAATAGTGAAACATCTATCATATGATGAGCAAAATATATTCATATTGTTATATTATTATTATTTGTTTAATAAGTTGTTTGTTTTGGAAGTATATGATGCGTTTAGTTGGCTGAAAACACCCTTGTTTTCCACATATTAATAAGTTTGTTTGTTTTGTAATTTATTTACTTGTTTATCATGAAGTTAACTAGGCATACACTTAGTCACATATTATATGCAATGCCTATTGTTATATTATTATTTTTAGAATAAAAGAAGTAATAGAAATGTGTCCGTGAATATATATATTCATATCGTAACAGCAAACAACAACAACGATATTAAATTCTGTCGAAATGAGGTATGAGTCACATTGTAACTGACAAATAAAATTATTAATATTTGGAGAAAGTTATTAAATAAATTACAAAGCAAGAAGGTTAAGAATCAAAGTTCATTATATCATTTGGTATTATTGTTAAACAAAATATATTCATATCGTAACACCACCTCCATCCTTCAAAGTACGTCGACCAAAAAGAAAAATAGTTCAAGAGAATTACTAGCGTTGGTGGAGTTCCCTTTAGCGCTTTCTTTGGTCAGTTTGTTCCTTTCAAGCGTGTATAAATATTAAGGGCCTGCATAACCAAAAAACCACCATAAAAACCACCATTAACCCTTTCGGGCCAGCATAACCCGAAAAAACCAGCTCAAGATCCACATTTTCTGCCAAGAATGGGTGCTGTTTGTTCCTGCTTTAAGAGCCAAAGAGGAGGAGGGGGAGATACTAGTCACAACAACAACAAACCCAATCCCGCCGGGGCAGAGTATGGGGGAGAGGGAGATACTAGTGATAGAGTATATAGAAGCGATGAAGACACTGCTGGGCGTTATGCTGTTCCCGGTATAGACGACAAAGCGGCTGCCTACATCGACGATACGAAAGATAAATGGAAGGTTGATGTTTATTTTATATATTAGGATATTCGGATATATAAAATTGTTATCTGAAATTTCGGATATATTCTTAATAGCTCTTTTGAAAAATTGCATTGCAGGAGCAAGACTAAAAGAGCTACCTATATGAGCATGAAGTTTAGCCGCTTCATTAAGCTGGGACTTGGCTTTGACATGCTTATGAAGGATAAGGACATAGGCTAGTAAAACATGTGTCAAGATAGAACTACTATGTATGTAAACTTTTGTGTACATTATCTTCGTGTATTTAAAATGAATTCCCAGGGTTCAATCCTAAGCAACACCCTGGTATTCGAATATTCGGAATGTGAAATGTACTAATGTGAAATTCAATCGCCACGACATTTCATTTATGCAAAAGTTTGATTGTTTGAGATAACTTGTTTTAGTTCAAGGATTGCACTAAAATAATATCCGGTTGTGTTCGTTTATTATGTTTATCCCCTATATTTACTACTAATAAATGACTGCAAAACGCAATGAGGAGTCCCAAACACCCACTAAATGCGATCACTATAAGCTTTACACAAAGCACGTTTAGATTCTTAAACACGGGTCCCAAGTTTAAGTGTGCAACTAACAGAAGCTTATACAAACTACACTTTATGTATTGCAATCAATATAATGAACCAAATGAGACTGCAACAAAACAACATGGTTCAAGCTATTTAATTAAAACAACATAGTCCAATAACTTCCATTGTGTACTTCTTTTGACTGATAATAACTTCCAATACATAATTATACTGCTGAACATTATTCGAGACACTTAAATCAACCACTTTTAAGAAAATATTCTCACAATTCTTAACATCCCAATGTACTTTCTATAATTGTATTCTAACAGCTCAAAACCATTAAACTCCACTTATCAATGATGGAAACAAATAAACGTGTGTTTGGATGATCTTAACTAATAAATAAATATCATTGATCTACGAACAAACAATTATATATACCGACATATAAATCAAATTGAAATAAGAAATAAGAATACCAAAAGTGGTGAGCTTATATTGAGAGTAGTTTAAACAGTATCAAATTTGAACATGTGTATTTTTTGTTTTTTACATATGTCATATATAAAAACGAATTTTAATACTTTTCTGTTAAATGAGGAAATAATTAGACCTTTTTAATTCAAATATTTTATAAATAATATATCAAAAATTCAATTATTAGTAAATAAGAGAAGGTTTTGGTCTTTTAAAAGTGTTTATAGGAATAAGGAATCTATCTTTTAACTTTTAGCTTAATGGAATGGTAAACATACAAAAGTATTAAAACACAAATCTATCTTTTAACCTTTAGCAGTAAAACATGTGTCAAGATAGAACTACTATGTATGTAAACTTTTGTGTCAAGATAAATGGAAGGTCGAGAACCATGTAAACGATGTTTTATGATGCATGGAATAAAAACATTTTAATTATGGCTTCATTTTAGCCCCTGTACTTTCAACTTTAGCCCCTGTACTTTAAAGTTTATCAGTTATGGCTTCAATTCATTGCAAAGTTATTATATACTGTAGTATATTCTTCTTTATTACTCATTTGCTTATATTGCATTGTACTATTGTTTAATAGTTTTTTTTTTTTTTTTTTTTTTTTTTTTTTTTTTTTCTTCTTCTTTTTTTTAGCAGTTCATAATAGGGTTAATTACTTGAAAATGTATCATACTTGCTACTGTTTGCTATTTTATATAAAGATTTTTTTTTCTTCATATTGTGTGTATTGAACTTTCAAATTTCGATTATTGTGTGTACTTTGTGATCATTTTACCCTTACTTTTTCAAATATTGAAGGGTAAAATGGTTATTTTACATGGCTGAATAGTCATAAAATACACACAATAATAGAAATTTGTAGTCTAAAATAAGTGTTAATTGCATCGAAATAGAGCATTTTTTCCTTAAATAAAAACTGACCCGACTTGTTTCATGTTACACTACTTTTTTTTTTTTTTTCCGATGCCTCCTCTAATCATAATTCTTGGCTCCGCCACTGACTACGTGCATATATCGATTTATGCTACACACTGTGTAGCATGTTAAATTTAACTCAAGCTGTAAATTATTACTCCGTATTCGATTTTGATAATTTCTTGATGTTGACCACAAACTTTATTTAGTCTTGAATACCAAGACATATTTTGCTTACCAAGATGCAGCTTTGTAATCATTATGGAGACTTTAGCCTAAATTAAAAAGCGGGTGACAACATGTTGGAACTAGTTTGTAAAAACTTCATGTTGTTTAAGAATATTTGTTTACACCTACTAGTAAGGTAAGAAAATGACGATGAGATAATTGAGAAAATACAAACCTTATGGAGACTTTAGCCTAAAGATAAAGATGACAACATTCGTTCGTTTTTTTTTTTTTTTATTACTTTTTTTTTTCGAGTGAAATTTGGTAGATTTTATTATAATACTAGTAGTATAAATATTGATTCAATTTTTGAAATTATAAGCGCATGACAGGTAAACGGGCAACAAGCTGCGCCGTAACCCCTTTTTGAATTGCAAAACCTACCCTACTAAAAATAAAACCTTGATTCTTGGAGGACGGAGAATTACTGTGGACAACCTTTTGCACCCGATCCAGGAATCTGATTGCCTCAGGGGCAAGGGATCCAAAAGTATCAAAAGCAAATGGCACAAACACGTGTTGATTCTCCAAACAAGCTGTTTCATGTTTAGTCACCTTTTTAGACTCCGCCTTCAAAACTGTTTGCCAGCCACGAACCCCGTGTCCCGAAACCCCACCAACGGGAACACCCCGGCGAGGTCTTAGTTTACGAAACCCTGTTAGCTTTAAAGTTTTGTCATATGTGAGAATTGCAATAGCATTTAATGTACAAGGACTAGTTTAGTCATTAGTGCTAAGTTAGCTTTGTATTCTTGTAATAAATACCTTCCTAATCACAACTAGGAAGGTGGGGATTCACTTGTTATAGGAAGGTGGGGATTCACTTGTTACTTTGGAGGTGTGTGTGTTTTCTTTACTTCTCTCTCTAGAAAACATACACCTCACCCTATCAATAAAGTTCTATCATGTTTAATCTTTAGTTCGTGTTCCCCCAACCTCTTAAACGTGGATCTTGGTCTTTACAAACCCCAACTCAGTGTGATATTCGTTCATGAGATTTACCTTGCACCACAAAGATAAATTAAGATGACACCAAAATTAGATAATGAAGCACTTTGTTTCCTCGCTAAATTGTTGTTTGGGATTTTTAGTAAATGAATGAACAAAGTCGATGCAGGAGTAATCATCAAACTATATTTAGCCCTTATAGATATGCATCATTAATTATTAACTCCTACACTTAGTTGTGTTTTTATTCTTTTCAAGACAAAAGTTGGCGGCTAGTACCATGCATTGTGTTTGAGGGCCAACATGCAATATCACACTGCTAACTAACTCATATTTACGTGACTTTTTGCTCAGCTTGTCCATTTGAGTTGAATTAACTTTGGAACATTACACCACTCATAATTACCAGCACCAAACTTTCAATTTTACCAACTTTTTAGTTTTTCATCAAAGGCAAGAAGGTTTCAGGTGTCATGCCAATACTTATGATTGACCAAGTCTTAGTTTACGTAGTTGTCAATTCCTCTCACAACCAAACTTTTCTACACCCCCATGTGCTAGATATTTTGTGTAGTGGAAAAGCTTAAAGGAAATTATAAGGAAAAGACGATAACAAAGAGATTATAAGGAAATTAAAGGAAAGCCAGTGTAGTAGAAAAGCTTAAAGGTTAATTAATAGTATTAATTTAACAAAACACTTGGCATCCTTTTATCTGGCTTAATAAGCTTAAAGGTTAAAAACATAATCTATTAACTGAGAGATGGCTTAAAAACAATAAACAACGATTTGTATCAGAGCAGACTAAAAACATGGACCATTTCGATCTCAATAAAACATATAATGCTGACCTAGCTTAATGTAATAAAAGATCATGCATGCTATTTATAAGACACTCCGTCGTATAATATATTTTTGATCGTATTATTATTTATTAGCAGTAAAATAATCTTGAATGAGAACCAAAAAGTGTCAAGGAGATATTTGTGTGAATATATATTGTCGTCTCCACAAACAACAAACAGTTCAAAGACATCTGGTTCTACTGGCTGCTAGGAGTCTAAGTATATTTCACAAGAAAGGTTCAAAAGGTAACACCTACATATCCTATGCAAATATCAACTGCAAAACTCTATTACAACTTCAAGTCGTTGAAATTTGTTTCCTTTTATCAATTTCATTCAGTGGGGGATTGTTGAAAAATATGGTCAAAGGTGTTGAATGACAATTGATGGTATCATCAAACATACTAATGTGAATTAAGGATAAAATTAATTTATGGTTTTATTTGAATTCATGAGTCATTAGTGTGATTAATAATGTGATCGTTTTTCTTGATCTTCACCCCAATAAACTATAAATGAGAGCTTTTTTCATTTGTCTAAAAGCACAACTCATCACTCCGGCCTCTCCTTTTTGTTATCATTCATTTTTCTTATGTATTCGGTTCGTAATAGAGGGAAGACACGTTTTTGTTCGCCTTGATAACCCGTTTGTGCTAACGGAGTTATCCGTTGTTGTTATATCCTGAGAGATAGACGTTCACGATTCTTACGCACCATGGAGAGAACGAATCTGTCTTAAGGAAACTGTGAGCATCACAGACCTCAACATTTTCCTTACTTGTGTTTTTGTGTCTCAAGTCTCAACAATCAAAAAAATTACGGTATCGTTTTCTACACTTCACTTTCTTGTTATGATTAACATATTCTTTGTTTGTCTCTAATAACAATACACATAATATATACCAACAATCTTAAGACAGAGTATTTATATTGCTACTTACGGCGGTCGTTCATGCGAGAACACCAAATCGAAGGGTTGATTTTTGAGATTATTTTATTGATAATATTTTGTTAAAGAAACTAAAACTGCTTTTTTTCGATTAATTTATTGTTGATGGGTGGTTATTATTATAATTACATGTAATTATATGAGTTACTAATGTTGAATACTTTGGACGGTTATCGTATTTTAAAACATGCAAAACTATGATACTCTCATCTACGAATGAAAATAAATATATAACTAGGAGTCTAGGATACTTCTGTTTAAGAGTGTTAGGAATAATATAAACGTAATACAAATTGCTTTGTATAAAATCGTAAGATTACAACAACAGATTGAGGCCTGCAATTAGCAGTGTCCTTAAACAGAAATTCGTCCTATCTAGTACGAACTGTTTAGAGGATACAACAATCAAATATGAAACTTGAATATAGCGAATCGGCTATGCTACGATGATGCAAATGAATGATGTTTGTGTGTTTTTGATGATCCAAAGTGAAAAATTCGTCATCTATATATAGGCACATGGTGATCCTTACAAACAGTCACAATACCTCTTCAAATGGCCTTAGAGACACTTATTTTCGTAATAGCCACAACGGTTCAGAATTAGCGACGCTTTAGCGACGACCTAGCGACAGAATAACCGTCGCTAACTGCCACTGGTTCAAACAGTCGCGATGGTTCGCTCAATGATGCCTTTTTAATAGATCTAACCGTCACCATTGCGATTAGGCACGTCTTTACCATAATGATGGTTAATTAGAGACAGTTTAGTGACAGAAAAACTGTCACTAATCTCTAATTCGTGGCAATCACTAAAACCAACAAAACCATAATTAGTAATGTTCCAACAATACCCCACATTTTCTATTCAAACATCAATAATACCCCACATTTGAATAGAAAATAAGACAATTACTTATTATTCTATTTCCATCAAATATAATATGAGATGCATTAGATTAGGTGTGTTTTGGACTTGAACCTATCCTAGTAAGTACATATCGGATCTACTTTGTGGATAGTGAACATAAGTCTTGAACTAGCCACGTTTTGTAGTAAATCGAGACAATAAGTATCACACATATCATATTTATACAATAACAGATTCTTACCGTTGTGTTCATTTCGGTCGTGAACATATCCTTATTCATGAGAATTTTAGAGAACTTAGCCATCTGGTTCCCAAAGATGCGACCCCACATCAATCTCGTATAGGTAATGCCAATCAAGAATATTTCGTAGTATTCCGCTATGAAAAGCAATTAGCATTATTAAGAATTAAAATTCAGCCCTCAATCATCAATGGAAAAACACACACAAAAATCATCTTAGGAACGGGCATACCAGTGTGTTGATACTTTTTAGTTTTCCTCAACTAGTTTTCCTATTGAACCTAGACCATAGGATCTCCAATTTTGCTAGGTTAGGTTTCCGCCGAGTAGTCACTCATTGTGTTGGCTTTCAGCCCATACCCCTCGATGTAGATATGACTTTTCTCTACAAAGGCCTTTTGTCAAAGGATTTGCTATATTTTCCTTTGACTTAACGTAGTCGATGGAAATGATTCCATTTCTTAACAAGTCCTTTATTGTATTGTGGCGACGTCTTATACGTCTTGACTTGCCGTTATAGATTTGATTCTTAGCTCTGGTAAGAGCAGCCATACTATCACAATGTCTACACACAGCCATCACAGGTTTTGGCCACAAGGGAATACCCTCTAGAAAGCTTCTAAGCCATTCTGCTTCTTCAGCAGCTTTGTCTAAGGCTACAAATTTTGCTTCCATAGTTGATCTGGTATTCACAGTTTGCTTAGACGATTTCCATGATACAGCAGCCCCTCCAAGTGTAAATACATAGCCACTTGTGGACTTTCCTTCATTATGGTTGGAAATCCAATTGGCATCACAAAATCCTTCTAATACAGGAGGATACTTAGTGTAATGTAACCCATAAGCCATTGTATGCTTAAGATATTGAAGCACTCTTACTAGTGCATCCCAATGATCTCTCCCAGGGTTGTGTGAATATCGACTAAGTCGACTTACACTATATGCCAAATCTGGTCGTGTACAGTTCATTATATACATCAAGCTTCCTAATACTTTTGTATATTGTAACTGAGATATGCTTTGTCCTTTGTTCTTCTTAAGTTGAACCTTAGGATCAAGGGGAGTTACAACTGGTCTGTCATCATAATGCCC
This sequence comes from Artemisia tridentata subsp. tridentata, assembly GCA_021014915.2. Taxonomy (NCBI): domain Eukaryota; kingdom Viridiplantae; phylum Streptophyta; class Magnoliopsida; order Asterales; family Asteraceae; genus Artemisia; species Artemisia tridentata. The sequence goes on along the minus strand of CP139505.1, from coordinate 434,274,455 downwards.
AAATTTCTTAAGGGTCTTCTCGATGTAATGAGATTGGGTAAGGATGTATCTATTGAAATTCTTTTGAATTCTTATGCCAAGAATAACATCAGCTTCTCCTATGTCTTTCATATCAAATGAAGAATGAAGCATTTTCTTGGTTTGGTTTATAGTATCCATATTTGTACCCATGATCAGCATATCATCCACATATAAATAAATAATGACAAATGCATTTTTGCATTGTTTAACATAAACACATTTATCACATTCATTTATTTGATAGTCGTTTGATAAGAGAGTGTTATCAAACTTCTCATGCCATTGCTTTGGAGTTTGTTTAAGGCCATAAAGAGATTTAACCAATTTACATACCTTCTGCTCTTGACCTTTGACAACAAACCCCTCGGGTTGTTGCATATAGATTTCTTCATCTAATTCACCATTTAAGAACGCAGTCTTTACATCCATTTGATGTATAATTAGGTTGTGAATTGCTGCTATAGCCATTAACATTCTTATAAAGGTTATCCTTGTAACCGGAGAATAAGTGTCAAATAAATCTTGACCTTCTTTTTGACGGTATCCTTTGGCTACTAAACGAGCCTTATACTTTTCTATGGAACCATCTGGTCTTTGTTTCTTTTTGAAGATCCAGTTATGGCCTATTGGTTTGTGTCCCGAAGGTAGATCAACCAATTTCCATGTATTGTTATGCACAATTGAGTCTATTTCACTTTGAATAGCCTCTTTCCAATAAGGTGCTTCTGATGATTCCATAGCAGCCTTATATATTTGTGGTTCTTCATTAACAATATATGTCATATAATCTGGTATAAAGTCTTTAGAGACTTTTGCACGCTTACTTCTTCTAGGTTCATCATTCTCTTGTTGAACCTCATAATTTTTGTCTCTTTGACCTTGAGACAATTGATCATCAAATACTCTTTTTCTTGGATTTGAGATTTGTTTCTCTTTATCCTTATAAGGAAACATATTTTCAAAGAAATCTGCTTCAGCAAATTCTTTAATTGTGTTGTTGCTTATGTCCTCTACATTGGATTTGTAAACCAGGAACCTATAAGCAGCACTATTCTTTGCTGGACCGAGATAAACACAATCAACTGTTTTTGGTCCAAGTTTGGTTCTCTTTTATAAAGGTATTCGAACATTTGCCAAACAACCCCACACTTTCATCCTTTTATAAGAAGGTTGTTTTCCTTTCCATAATTGATATGGAGTTTTGTCACTCTTCTTATGAGGAATTTTATACAACACTATATTTGCAGCAAGACATGCTTCACCCCATAGACTATGAGGAGCCCCTGAAGTAATTAACATTGAATTAATCATGTTCTTCATTGTTCTATTCTTACGTTCAGCCACGCCATTTTGTTGTGGGGTGTATAGGGCTGTTGTTTGGTGTACAATACCATAAGTAGAACAAAATTCAGCAAAATCATTGGATTCATATTCTCCTCCTCTATCAGTCCTTAGAATTTTGATCTTTTTATCAAGTTGATTTTCAACTTCTGCCTTATATGTCTTAAACATATTCAAGGCTTCATCTTTGGTATTTATTAAGTACACATAACAAAATTTGCTGCAATCATCAATGAAAGTAATATAATATTTTTTTCCTCCTCTTGATATTGTTGCTTTGAAATCACATAAATCTGTATGGATTAAACCAAGTATTTCATTTGATTTTTCTACAGATTTGTGTGAATGACTTGTGTATTTAGATTCAACACATATCTCACACTTGGATATTTTATCCATCGTGCATTTAGGCAACATGCCTAAGTTTATCATTCTTTGCAAGGAACAGAAATTAACATGGCCTAATCTAGAATGCCATAAGAAAGAAGGATCAATCATGTATATAGAAGCGGTGCTAGTGCTCGCATTATTATTATTAATAACATTGTCATCAGTTACAACACTTAGTTTAAATAGTCCCTGATCAAGGTAACCCTTTCCTACATACACACCACCCTTGGTAATTACAAATTTATCTGATTCAAATACAAGTTTAAATCCCTTATTACTAAGAATAGGGCCAGAAATCAGATTCTTGGTGATGTTAGGCACATGCAACACGTTTGAGAGCACAAGATCTTTCCAGAAGTCAATTTCAATATGACTTTGCCTTTTCCTTCAATCTTTGAAGAAGTTCCATTCCCCATGAACATTGGTTCAGTTTCATTCACCTTTTGGAAAGATACAAACATCCTTCTTGAATTACATATGTGCTTTGTTGCACCAGTATCAAACCACCAATCAACATCATTCGTGGTTAAGAAGGCTTCAATTACTCCAGCAAATTCTGTTGGAGATTCCACATGGTTTGCTTGGTTAGAATTTCCTCCAGAATTTCCCCCTCCATGTTCTTTCTTGTGGCGACAATCCTTGGCTTTATGACCAGGTTTTCCACAGACCCAACAATGATAAACTTTCTTGAAGTTGTTCTTCTTTTGTTGGGTGTAATCATTTTTTTATCCTTGGACGAATTATGTCCAGAACCACCACCCTTTTTGTTGTTTTTTGTGGTAGTTCTTCGGTTTGGAAGAGCTTTCTCCAACCATGTTTGCATTTGGTTCTATCGAATTTACATCAGCCTTTTCTTGCATCCTGTTATCTTCCTCAACACGAATTTTAAGAACAAGTTGCTCAAAACTCATATCGTCCGTCAAATGTTTAAGATATAACATAAATTTTTTTCAGGATTGAGGCAATATTTCAATAATAGAACCAACAAGAAAGTTAGAGTTTATACTCATGCCTTCTACTTTCAATTCATGGACTATGATTTGGAGTTCTTCCACTTGCTTCACAACAGGCTTTGCATCATTCATCTTGAAGTTTAAGAATTTGCCAACAACAAACTTCTTGGAACATGCAACTTCAGTCCTGTATTTCTTTTCCAACGATATCCATATATCCCTTGCATTTGAAAATGTAGAATAAATATCATACAAGGAATCATCCAAAGCATTCAAAAGATAATTTCTGCAATTATATTCATTATGATTCCATTGTGCAGCGGCCCTTTCATATTCATCCACTTGTGCCTCAGTAGGAACATTCTTTCATTCCACATACGGATCTGTTGGTTCAGGATCCGTGAGAACATTTGACACATGCAACGTTGTCAAATAAAACAACATCTTTTGTTTCCAACGACGAAAATTAGTTCCTTTGAACTTTTCAGGTTTTTCAACATGAGGTTTCTGCATCGTTTGATCCATCTCTGGAATTTCTATTTAAGATTGTTAGGAATAATATAAACGTAATACAAATTGCATTGTATAAAATCGTAAGATTACAACAACAGATTGAGGCCTGCAATTAGCAGTGTTTTTAAACAGAAATTCGTCCTATCTAGTACGAACTGTTTAGATGATACAACAATCAAATCAAGTATGAAACTTGAATATAGCGAATTGGCTATGTTACGATGATGGAAATGAATGATGTTTGTGTGTTTTTTATGATTCCAAAGTGAAAATTTCGTCCTCTATATATAGGCACATGGTGACCCTTACAAACAGTCACAATACCTCTTTAAATGGCCTTAGAGACACTTCTTTTCGTAATAGTCACAATGGTTTAGATTTAACGACGCTTTAGTGACGACCTAGCGACAGAATAACCGTCGCTAAATGCCACTGGTTCAGAAAGTCGCGATGGTTCGCTCAATAATGCCTTTTTAATAGATCTAACCGTCACCATTGCGATTAGGCGCGTCTTTATAATAGTGACGGTTAATTAGAGACGGTTTAGTGACAGAAAAACTGTCACTAATCTCTAATTCGTGGCAATCACTAAAACCAACAAAACCATAATTAGTAATGTTCCAACATCTAGTTCATGGTATATTGTCCCACTTTGCATGAATGATGGTATAGGTTAGTGCTTAATAGATATAACTTGGAGTAAAAATGAAACTGGACTAGTTTATTTTCGGTTAAAAAAAAATGCTATGTTGCTTTGTTCGATAGTAAGCAATTAACTATTTATTTATAAATAATGGTATCGTAAAATAAAGTATGCATACTACATCTTTTAGTGTATGTATATCTGGTTTAGAAAGATGATGAGAATCAACTTTGGTTGTTTAAATGTCTTGCTTAATCATTATGAAACCATTGCGGACAACAACCAATACACTTTTCCTTTAGTGTTCTATGGAATCGTATTTAAAGATAAACCATTAACGCGTTGTCTCGAAAAAATTTCCAAATCATTACATTATGGTAATATGGATAAAGTAAATCCTTTGCATTACAGAAACCAAGGAGGTTTCATAATTTAAAATTATCTTGTAAGGCCGCATGTGTATGATGTTGTGGTAACGGTGTTACTCGTTAGCATATACTTATATGCTATAAAAAATGTGTTGGGCTAGTACATGTTGATTATATTGGAGTAATGTGTTTATATGCCAAATTGTGAAAAGTTAATTGGTTCATGTGGTTAAAAAAAATGAAAACATGATAAGGAATGCATTTGGTTTTGTAAATCAAATTTTCTGGTAATTATAACAGTGGCACGTGTTTCTTTTAGATGTTGTATACCAAGTAATTACTTACTTGATTAAACCAATACTTGTAATTAGATTGCCACAGAAATCCTTAGGAATAATAAGGATAAATTGATGTGTGTTGGATTAGTGATCAAGAAGAATATACATCCATAAGTATTGGATTTTATACTTGGTGTGGATGTAATGGTTTTGAGATCAAAGAAACAAGTTGTGGTGGAATTTGTGTTGTTTGAAAGCATACATTTGAGTAATTGAGTTGTTTGGTACAACAATTTTGGGTGTTTTAATGCTGAATCATGTGATGTTTTGTGTGATGTTCAATGTAAAAAATTTTGTGTTGTTTGGAGCAAAATATTGTGGCAAAGTAGTGCATATTTAAGGTTGTTTGGTGCGGTGTTGTTTAGCAGTATGCAACTATTTTGTAACATGAGAATAAACAAGTCACTCGATTTTGTACCGAGTATTAAAAGTTTGGATGTTGCAAATATTCTGTTGTGAATATTGTTGCAAATAATCAAACTACTTGTTATTCTAGAAAAATGAACAATCGTCAAGACTTGTTCGAACTCATTTTGCTAATATCAAACAGTTTGTCATTATGTAAGAAATGACTAAATATTGAGCATAACCGTGTGGACATTGTGAAAGGTCAAGAAAGAACACACATATAGATGACAATAAATTACGTTGGTTTATGTAACTAACTTGAATGGTGTAATTGTCATCAAATGTGAGTTATTGTCTATTCGCTAAGTGGGACATATTTTGATTGTGTAAAATGATTACATATTGATTTTATATGATTATAATCACATAATAAGGCGTGATAATCATATAATGATAAGAGATTAAATGTGATTATATACATATAATCACAAGTGAATTAGAATGACATGTTGTAAGTGTAGGACTTGCATGGTAATTTGTCTAAAAGAAGAATGTTAGTAGATGAAGCTATGAGTAATCAGAATGATGCATCTTCTGTCATATGCTTGATTCCTTGGTCTATAGCATGCTAGATTTGGAATCTGTTAATTATGATACATAAAATAATTAACATAAAAACATTCAAACGGTGTGTATACACTAGTATGAAAATTGTGAAGTGACAAATTACTAATGGTCTTAATGTCATATATTTGTGAGAAAAATCTTATAAACAAGATTAATACATTGAAAGGGAGAACTTTTTACAAAATTCTTGAGATTGATTCCATGTGGGGGATTCCGGCCTAGCTAGAGTTCAAAAGGACACCAACAAAGGTGAAGTTCTTGCCTAGTTGGAATACTCAAGAATTACCTGGAGAATGATATATTCAATTAGTTGAACGAAACTCGAATTTGCACAGACATATTATGTCAATACGACAACTACTCTCAGCATGAATTATCTCTATTGACAATGTGAAGTCATAGAATAACATTGCAGATACGCTTGCGAAATGCTAGTTGAGAGAGTTAATTAGAAAGTCGTGAAGAGGAATGGGACTAAAGCCCTTGAAAAGTTTACATGAAGGAAAACCTAACCCAGCTGACTGGAAGTCCCAAGATCTGGGTTCGATAGGACAACCTACTTGTATAAACTGCTGTCACTATAGGGAGTAATAAACTCCACATTTATTTAAGGGAGTTAGTAAACTTCCTAGTCCATTCCTATAACAGTGACAATATGAGGTTAAGAATATGGCTTTTAATGATTAATCGAGAATCACCTATGTGAGAGAGAAGTGGGGTCGCTTCTAAGGGAATTATGGGGGTGCAATTCTTAACAACTCTCGCAGAACCAGGCTAATGTTCATGACCATAACGAACATAACTATGAGAACCAAAAAGTGTCAAGGAGATATTTGTGTGAATATATATTGTCGTCTCCACAAACAACAGACAGTCCAAAGAAATCGAGTTCTATTGGCTGCTAGGAATCTAAGTATATTTTACAAGGGAGGGTTCAAATGGTAACACCTACCTATCCTATGCAAATATAAACTGCAAAACTATATTACAACTTCAAGTCGTTGAAATTTGCTTCCTTTTATCAATTTCATTCATGTGGGGGATTGTTGAAAAATATGGTCAAAGTGTTGAATGACAATTGATGGTGTCATCAAACATACTAATGTGAATTAAGGATAAAATTAATTTATGGTTTTATTTGAATTCATGAGCCATTAGTGTGATTAATAATGTGACCGTTTTTCTTGATCTTCTCCCCTATAAACTATAAATGAGAGCTTTTCTCATTGTCTAAAAACACCGGAAAAAAAAAACACTACTCATCACTCCTCTCCTTTTTGTTACCATTCATATTTCTTGTGTATCCGGTTCGTAATAGAGGGAAGGCACATTTTTGGTTCGCCTTGATAACCCGTTTGTGCTAACAGAGTTATCCGTTGTTGTTGTATCCTAGGAGATAGACGTTCACGATTCTTAAGCACCGTGGAGAGGACGAATCTGTCTTAAAGAAACTGTGAGCATCACAGGCCTCAACATTTTTCTTACTTGTGTTTTTGTGTCTCAAGTCTCAACAATCAAAAGAATTACGGTATCGTTTTCTACACTTCACTTTCTTGTTATGATTAACATATTCTTTGTTTGTCTCTAATAGCAATACACATAATATATACCAACAATGAGTTGGGACAATAACCAATAAAAACATACTTTTGTGACTTTCTGTCTGGTTTATGTTTTTAACAAGCTTTTTCACAAGGCTTTTGAATTTCTTGAAGCAATGGAATTTGTGCTTTTAGAAATATACCAACTAAAGTCATGGATAAATAGTAATAAGAAAAAATTACACGGATGGTCCTTGTGGTTTACACGGATTTCATGTTTAGGAGTTATTCCATTTTAATTACGCTAGAGATGCCTATTTTGGTCCCTAAGTTGGATGGACCGTTAGTTTGACCGTTAAGTGTTTAATTAATGTTTGTCCGTTAGTCCCTACGTCAATAATTTTTTGCACCGTTAGTCCACAATGAGTAAACATGAGGGTATAACAGTCATTTTCTTAGTCTCTATCAAACACAACCATATTTTTCTATCTTCCTCACCACTGTCTAACATAAACCCAGATCCACATCAGATCAAAAATCAAACATAAACCCAAAATCAAAAATCAGACATAAACTCACATCAAAAATCAAAAACTTATTAACATCAAATCATAAACTCACATCACATAAAAAATAAACTCACATCAAAATCATGGAATTTTTGAGTTTATCGACAAATTCCATCATCAAAAATCATAAACCCAGATCCACATCAACATTACCAGATTTCAACCCATCAAAAATCCGGCGGTAGCAGCTGTGTGGGGGGATTACTAATGGTGGTTGTAACCTGAGACCACCACCACCACCATTATTTTCCAACCACCCCTACCAAAATCCAGTCACAACCGTCGGCCGCCACATCAACCACCACATCTTCGACCCATATCAAGAAACATCGAGTCAAAATATCAAGAAACAAGTCAAAATATCAATAAACACTATCTTGTGCTAATCAAAACATTATGACCCTTTCGGACTTCATTTTAGGTCTCACACCATCAACACTATCCCACTCATTAAAACCTGTATAAACATTTGAAAACTCCACATACGCACCATCATTCTTAGCCTCTAATTCGATCATCTATTTAGAAAGCTCAGCTTGAGGTTCAATCCCATACTCTTTAATCATTCCAAAAACCTTAACACCCTCTTCCACTAACCCCGCAACACTACAACCCTTTAACACCCAGTTTCAGCCTCTTACTCTCAATATACAAAGCACCCAACTTAGTACACACAGACAACACAACAACCATCGACTACTCATTAACCTTCAAACCCATCATTTCCATCTCACCAAACAACTGCAACCCTTTTACCGCCTCCCCACACTGAACATATGTAACCACAGTAAAAATTTCACTTTGTAATAAACAATTACATATTCTCTATAAAGAATACTTATCCTTTATCTACGTATAATTTTTTCTCTGATCATAACTACTATCTAATGTGACGTAACTCACATCGTCGATAAACGTGCTCTCACGCGGACCAACACCAACTTACTTAATGTTTAATTGACGTAAACATTTATATATGTCAAGTATAAAATCTTACGATATTTCATTTGCCACTTTACGTACGACTAATAAACGTTCAAACTAAACTTTTCCTATCTATTAGAGTTTTCTATGAAACCTTAAACCATTATAGCTATAATTATGAATAACTAAACCTTAATACCCTAAAGTACTCAATGTAAGGTACAAGTCATTTATGCATAAAAAATAAAAACTACATTTATATACTTTAAAACCAAATTAAACTAATATATAATTAATTTAACTTAACTGAATATTAAAAATACATTTCCTATATTACTTAAACCCTAGTACAACCCTAATAAGCCTATAGTACAACCTCTCCAAGCACAACATGATTTCTCTTCTTTTTATACACAATTTCGACATATATAGTAAATAAACAAACCCTAATTTAATTTCTACCCAATAAATACCTAAGCCAAGCCTTAAACTAATCTTCTTACTTCACTTAAACCCTATGTACAACATTCCATAGCCTAAGTACCATTCATTTAAGCCATTCAATCCATATACTTCATTTCTAGTTCAATCCTAACTAAACTTAAACCAAACCATAACTACACTTAATCCTAAGCAAGTTTTACACCATACATCTTCTTCTAACTCCCTAATGCTTCCACATAATCATGTCTTATAGATTTTTACCGTAGGTTAAATAATGTAGGTAAGTTTCTTGGTTAGGATTAACCACATCACACCATCCTTCCCCCTCCTTACACTTGGCTTCAAGTGGCATAAACTACCTCATCATGTCTCCTTTTCCCATAACGAGGTGACTAGAAGACTCATGAAAAACCCTAACCCTCCCCCTCTATAAATAACGACACAAACACCCTCATCTTCTCCATATCATTCGAACAACATAAAACAACAACACACTCAATTAACCATAGATCCAATAGTCAAAATAAAAGCTAAAGAAAGATCTCAAGAAGGCTTAGAAGGAGGAGAAACACTGGTGTTCATTTTCCAAGTCATTTCGCCAAAAACCCTATTAGTCGAATTATAAAACAAGTAAGTACTCTAGACCCTTTTCGTTTCTTTTATAAGCTTTAAATACTCTTAAGTATGATACTAAACAAGACTTATTTAGGAACATAGGCTAGGTTTTACAAAGTTACTGATATAAACCAGTAAACTAACACTCTTTTTATTTAATTGTAATAATGCATGAACTTAAAGACTATTTAATACTACATTAAAACAAGAGTAAATTACACGGATCGTCCCTGTGATTTGTCCAAAATTTCACGCATAGTCCCTCGAGTTTCAAAGTTGCGTGTATCGTCCCTCTGACTGTAAAAGAATAACACCTATGGTCCCTATCGTTAACTGACGTTATCTTTTCCGTTAGCAAGTGGCAACCTTAGTCCATTAACCAAACAAGCGTTTGCAACGTTACTCCTTTTCCTTAACGGTCGTTTGTGACGTTTGCAACGTCAGTCCTTTTTTGAAAAATATTTTTTCTTCGAAATAATTTTTTTAGAAAAATATTTTTTTTTTTCAAAATATATCTTTTTTAGAAATTTTTTTTTTCGAAAATAATTTTTGTTAAAAAAATCATTTTTTTTAGAAAAAATATTTTTTTTTCAAAATATATTTTTTTAGAAAAATATTTTTTTTTCGATAATAATTTTTTTTAAATAATTTTTTTAAGAAAAATATTTTTTTAAGAAAAATATTTTTTTTTTCAAAATAATTTTTTTTTGAAAAAAATTATTTCGAAAAAAAATATTTTTCTAAATAAAATTATTTTTTTTTTAAAAAATTTAATTCGAAAAAAAAAAATTCTAAAAAATATATTTAGAAAAAATATTTTTCTAAAAAATTTATTTAAAAAAAAATTATTTTCGAAAAAAATATTTTTCTAAAAAAAATATGTTTTGAAAAAAAAATATTTTTCTAAAAAAATTATTTAGAAAAAAAAATATTTTTCAAAAAAGGACTAACGTTGCAAACGGCCGTTAAGGAAAAGGACTAACGATGCAAATGCTTGTTTGGTTAATGGACTAACGTTGCCACTTGCTAACGGAAAAGATAACGTCAATTGACGATAGGGACTATAGGTGTTATTCTTTTGCAGTCAGAGGGACGATACACGCAACTTTGAAACTCGAAAGACTATGCGTGAAATTTTGGACAAACCACAAGGACGATCTGTGTAATTTACTCTTAAAACAAGTTAATTAACCATATAAAAAGTTATAAGCACAAGCTAGATGACTTTGTAAGAAAAGATTTAAAAATCTGTTTTTGTTTCCTGATCTTGCCGCCCCAAAAACAGCCCAAGTGCCCACTTTGCGCCCTACTTTTCTATTACGAGATAAGGGCATTAGACCCAGCCAAATGGCCTACTTAATCACCACCCAGGACACTTTAGAACACTCCCATAACCTGGTAAAAATAGTTAGATACCATGTTTTTATTTGGGTCCTTTTCTGGTCGCAAATCACAAAAACCAAACGCCCATTTTTGTACACTATTATTAATTTCACAATTATAAGCCGTAAGCTACTAAGGAAACAACTTTTAATAAGCTTAATAATCTGTCAACAAACTATGGAAAAAGTCTCGTGAGGTTTCGAGATCAAAATCTCGTTTTATCATTTCTGTTCTTTCTTTGTCGAACCAGCCAAACACCCAACTTGTGCCATTTGTTTCGACCCCCAAACAACACCCATAAAATCTGAAATTTGTCCATCTTAAAGACCTTACATCAAGGTAATTGAAGGATCAAAAGCGTCATAAAAATCTGATCACGCCTCGTTGTTATTTGGTCTTCTTTTGGTCTTGTCGCAAACTGAAACCATACGCCCCATTTTAATGATGTTTACAAACTTATTATAACTTACATAAAAGATTCGTAGCAATTCGTTCCTTTTTCTAAGCTTAAAACGCGTTAAAATGAATTAAGGACATCGAATGAAGCAACAAAAATGCTTTGAGGGTCAAAACTGCCAAAAACTCTTAAGTATTTTTATAAATAGGAGCTAATTTGAAGTCGACCTGAAGTTTAAGGGTAAAACTTGCCAAACCTGAAAATGCGAGTTTTTAACAAGCTTTTCCACAAGGCTTTTGAATTTCTTGAAGCACTGGAATTTGTGCTTTCAGAAATATACCTAGCTACTAAAGTCATGGATATATAGTAATAAATATTTGCTTTGCTTCCTGCCAACGAGTTTGTCCTAGATCATTGGGCCACATAAGTCAGTGTGATCGAGTCTCTGATCCTTCCTTAAAGCTTTGATTTGCCTACGTACTGTTAATAGTTTGCTTTCTCACCACACAACCTTCACAAATGCGGCTTGATTCTAGGAAGACCATCACCTTAACTCGTTGTCTGCTATCACCATACATATTTCCATTTGTTTTGTAAAATCAAGTACGTGCGATTTCATGACATATCAAAGAGAGACCATCACCTTAACTCGTTGTCCACAAACATTTGACATGATTTAAGTTGTCTTGTATCTTCCCCACAAACCAATTCTCTTTATTTTCTTTTCAAAAATTAATTCCTTTTTTGGTTTTGATTTTGGTGTTCTGTACATTGGGAAACAGCACCCGCGTTGTTTCCGCGCACCCTGTACTCTTTTTCTTGGCCCCCACTCATTTTCCTCTTCCCAACTGCTCATCTCCTGCTTTTTATTTCTTTCACCTTTAAATCAAACTATCAACTAGTGACTTTTTATTTCTCACCATAAAATAAGGTAGCAAAGTAGTGACTTTTTTTTTTTTTTCCTCCCTGATTAAGTCAATTACTCTTAATTTTTAACATTTCATTTGTGGACAATTTTGTGAATATTTTTTTATGAGTGTATCATTTTCCTAATATAAAATGTTAGGTTATTAGTACCCCTTAAAATACCACCAATACAATCCAACCCTCCTTTCTTTTTCTTTTTTTTTCTTATTATTTTTTTTTTAGTAATGTTTTTGTTATAAAATTGTGAAACTGAAAATATAAGACAACCGCTTATCAATGATGGAAACATATACGACAACCGCTTAAACAACTCGAATCAAATCGGAGTTGGTTTTTATCTAAAGACAGACGATGGAATGAGGTAACGGAAACAAATTAGTCAAAATAAAGTCAATCAACTACACGTTACAATATATAGATCGGTCCCACAAATTGACGATAAGATACATGCTATAAACTTATGTTCGTGAATATAGAATCAAGTCAATCAACTACACGTTACAATATATAGATCGAAGCTAAAGTGCAAGTGTGGTACATATTGAATTTTTGTCTTTCACATCCATTACAGAAAATATGTATATGATAATTTACGACTATTTAATCATTGCTCAATCGTATCTTCCGCATATTACTTGTGAAACCCTTTATAGAGTAAATAACAATTACTACATAAAATAGCTAAAGACAATCTAAAAGCGATCTTCATAGTTTCACTTCCAAGTAATAATAAACTTATACTACATATTAGAGGCGACTATGTATATTATCGTCAATTTGTGTGTACGCATTTATTTGTGAAGAAAGTGAGAATGGAGTAAGTTTGTAGATTAGATTAAATTGTAATTAATTATTCTATTTAAAACATTGCATTGTCTTTTATAAGAAATGATATTTTGATAAAATAGCATTACTTGTTTTATAAGTTTTATCAAGAAAATTTTTGTTTTCTCTTTATATGCAAAAAGATCTAGAGATTTTGTACTTGAATATAATATGATAGATATTTGTTTCAAATTAAACAAACAACTTGATTATATAACAAATCTATCAATTTTGGTTTATAAATAAGCAATGTTGTGCACGCCAACATAGGAGAACCGATTTTACATTCTTGAAAGGTTACTCATCCATTCAAATTAATAGTGAAAGTGTGAAACATCTTTCATATGATGAGCAAAATATATTCATATTGTTATATTATTATTTTTAGAATAAAAGAAGTAATAGAATGGTGTACGTGAATATGATGAGCAAAATACATTCATATATTGTAACAACAAACAACAACAACGATATTAAATTCTGTAGAAATGAGGTATGAGTCACATTGTAACTGACAAATAAAATTATTAATATTTGGAGAAAGTAAATAAATAAATTACAAAGCAAGAAGGTTAAGAATCAAAGTTCATTATATCATTTGGTATTATTGTTAGACAATATAATATAACCAGTAAATATCTAGTAATATCACATGTACACAACACGAAAAATTATCAAATCCAAGACTTGACGACACGTTTTCAAAGAGGAAAAAAGTAGCCAATATCTAGTGGTTTTATATACCTTTATATGTAAACACTGTTTCTCTCTTTAATCTTTCTTCTCCACGTCATGATAGTGGTTTTATATACCTTTATATGTAAATACATTTCTTCTATAAAATTAATGGAAATCTGTCTTTTCCACTTATTTTCTAATAAATTAATAAAAGGTTCATTATATTTCCTAATAAATTAATGGAAAATCTCTTTATATAAGAGCCAAAGAGGAGGAGGGGAGATACTAGCCACAACAATGGGTGGTGTTTTTTCCTGCTTTAAGAGCCAAAGAGGAGGAGGGGGAGATACCAGTCACAACAACAACCAACCCAATCCCGCCAGGATAGGGTATGGGGGAGGGGGAGGGGGAGATACTAGTCACAACAACAACCAACCCAATCCCGCCGGGGCAGGGTATGGGGGAGGGGAAGATACTAGTCACAACAACAACCAACCCAATCCCGCCGGGACAGGGTATGGGGGAGGGGGAGTTACTAGTCACAACAACAACCAACCCAATCCCGCCGGGGCAGGGTACGGGGGAGGAGGAGATACTGGTGAGAGAGTATGTAGAAGCGATGGAGACACTGCTGGGCGTTGGGGTGATCCCGGTATAGACTGGAAAGCGGATGACTACATCAACGCTACGAAAAAAAATTTGGAGGTTGATGTTTATTTTATGATGGATTAAATAAATACATTTTATAGTGTTACTAGCCTATAAACCCGTGATAAATCACGGGTTGCTTATAGAAAGTTTGAAAATAAAGGTTCAAATACTTAAAGTAACAAATATTAATTCTCAAACAATAATCGAAAATTTTCACAACTCAAGACGAAAAGAAACTTGCATATATAAAATCATAACATGAAACAAAAATTTTCATTAGATGATAGAAAGCAACAGCAATGGGAAACTATCTTCGTTAATCTTCAATAGAAACCACTTGTTAGAAGGACTAAGTTTCAACCGCGAGATGATAGTGGTGTTACACACATCGATTCTTGTTACTTTTCGTGCCTCTTGTATGGGAATTATTTGAAACTCTTGTATCCTTTATTCATAAACATGGGACGGTTTAATTGTGTTAGTAGCATTCAAATATGATGACTTTCTTGCTAGGGGAACCTGGTGTCAAGATAATTTATATGCAATAAAGTTTCTAAAATTGTGCATATCTTGCAAGCAAAATGATGATCTTGTTTTTTTTTTTGCTTCTAAAAGCCTACCAGTGTCACCTAAATGACTGGCAAAATCATGATTACAAATGCAATATTAGCCAAAAACTTGATTTTTGGAAGATTTAAAATTTTGGGGATAAAGTAACAAATATTAATTCTCAAACAATAATCGAAAATTTCCACAACTCAAGGCGAAAAGAAATTTGCATATATACAATCATAACATGAAACAAAAATTTTCATTAGATGATAGGAAGCAACAGCTATGGGAAACTATCTTCGTTAATCTTCAATAGAAACCACTTGTTGGAAGGACTAAGTTTCAACCGCGAGATGATAGTGGTGTTACACACATCGATTCTTGTTATTAGAGCCACTTCAATACGACTTATAAAAGAACTTACTTAAGCTACATTAATCTTTCATAATAATCTCTTCAAAATTACAAATTGGGACAGTATGCTTATTGTAGTACAACGCTATAGGATTGTAGTGCAACGATATATGGGATTGCGAAACAGACCTGTTTCGATGCCAGCGGACACTGAAATAAATTCCAGCAACTCCACCAAGCACCAACACAAGCTTACACATCCTGCAATATAGTTGCTTTTCATATTAATAAAACATTCCAATGACACCTAGATCCTATATCATCTCACTATACCAATCACTACTCTTACCATAACATACATGCTATACAACATATGATGATTCCATTGCTATATACGTTAACAAAATTACCTGACCTTAAAAGAGAAGAATTTTTACCTAAAAACTGTGCTGCTCGCTGTTGCAGTTTCAGATTCACTTTCAGCAAGATGCTGAGATTCATTTTTCCACAACTCCAACACGCCTTTCCCAGTCAGAGACGGCATGGAGTAAGGGCCAGAGAAGATCTGTTTTCTGTCTGTAGTGTAACTCCACAGAGGGACCCTTGCCTGACTAAGTTCTCTGGTGTGTTCTCCAGCATGCCGGTTGCCTCTTCGGCCATCTGATCCACTTACTTCTAGTCGCAAGTAAACCAGTACCAAGCGTTTTGAATTTGGATACCGATGCCATGTTTCCTGTCAAAATAACATGTTAAAGAGCTTCAATTATGATACTTTAAAAAACATAAGAAATAGCATTGCAAATCATCCATACACAACACTTGTCTCACTTTTATGTTTGTCAATGACACAAATGCAAAATATCAGATAATTCAAATTCGAATTCTATAGAAGTAGTAACAAATTTAGCAATAAATATTATTCACATATAGCTGTTTTACACAAATACACCATAGAAATAACCAATACAGCAAATTCTTCACATATCCGTGACACAAAATTCTTGCATTCTTCCAAAATTATGGAATAATGACCAGACAAAAATCATATTCACACAACAATTTTGTGCATATATAACAAAAAAGTTGACAAATTCTAAATTACTTGAAAAAATCAAGTGCACAATAACTGCAAAGTGTTCAACACAAATTTTCTATAAATTTAACACAGAATGCAATTTAGCAGCAAAACATAACACTTAAAAAAAAAAACATATTAGGTAACCTACCGAGTGAGACAATATACTTTACTGCAAGTTTTAACAAACGCAGCGCAAGACGCCAACAATAATCCTATATGGATGCAAAAACACAAATGATCAGTTACATAAACCAAATTTAATGTATACTAATTTTTTTTAACAATATCTTATGTGATACTCTTTTATAAGAGTTCAAATATTTGAGCAAAAAGGGTTGACCTTATTCATTTTGAACCCATACAACAATCTATCCATTTTGGGTCAGTTATATATTTGAGGTATATAGATTAAGTATCATTCTGTGCAGTAGTAGTGGCCGGGCCGTTCTCGGGTGGCTGAAACTCGGTAACTCTTGAACAGGTAAAATAAAATCATAAAAAATCTCATAAAAATAAATATTAAAAGCATATAAACATTAATATGGTATATGCACCAATGTCTATGTTGGAATAGATACCATCTGTGGTGCTTCTCCTATATACTCTTCCATAGTTGCAAGAAACGATTTTGGAGGCTGCAGAAGTTTAAATTACCAATTATATCCATTTACCAACATTTACATAACATAACAAATTAACAGAATATAGTAAATTGCATGAAACGTGTTCGCATGTTTACCTCTCTAAGAACAGGAAAGTGAGTTTCTTGCGAGCTCCAATCCTTTACAAACTTCATAGAAGTCAGAAAGACTCCCAGCCTGCAGAAAATGCAGCCATAAGTGGCAATCTTAATCCATCTGTTTATCTATGAATAGTTCGATTCATATTATTCTAATAACTGAGATGTTTACCTGAAGGCAGGAAAATATTCCGGGAAGCCCGTGACCACAACCAAACTGTATTGATTAAATGTGGTTAGGAAAATTATAAACAACTAAATAGTTAATAGTTCCTACTTATGAGGATTCTGATAAGCTACTTCTACACTAACTATTTGATTGACAAGAATACTATATACTAATTTGAAACACACTAATCAAACAATCATTTAAACCTCTCCACCAGTTGCCAAAGGACCCCTAAATGTAGAGTGAAGCGAGGTAGATGAGCATAAATATGGGTGCAAGTAACAGGCTGCATAAATGTAAATGCATTTATGGGTTCAGCTTACCATGTCCCAAACGCCTAGGGTGAGCATTCTGTGCAGAGTTGCTGGGGCTGTTTTCAGGTAGATGAGCATTATGTGCAGTAGTAGTGGTCGGGCCGTTCTCGGGTGGCTGAAACTCGGTAACTCCTGAACAGGAAAAATAAAATCATAAAAAATCTCATAAAAATAAATATTAAAAGCATATAAACATTAATATGGTATATGCACCAATGTCTATGTTGGAATAGATACCATCTGTGGTGCTTCTCCTATATACTCTTCCATAGTTGCAAGAAACGATTTTGGAGGCTGCAGAAGTTTAAATTACCAATTATATCCATTTACCAACATTTACATAACATAACAAATTAACAGAATATAGTAAATTGCATGAAACGTGTTCGCATGTTTACCTCTCTAAGAACAGGAAAGTGAGTTTCTTGCGAGCTCCAATCCTTTACAAACTTCATAGAAGTCAGAAAGACTCCCAGCCTGCAGAAAATGCAGCCATAAGTGGCAATCTTAATCCATCTATTTATCTATGAATAGTTCGATTCATATTATTCTAATAACTGAGATGTTTACCTGAAGGCAGGAAAATATTCCGGGAAGCCCGTGACCACAACCAAACTGTATTGATTAAATGTGGTTAGGAAAATTATAAACAACTAAATAGTTAATAGTTCCTATTTGATTGACACGAATACTATATACTAAGAAACTTCACACTATATTATGTTATAAACCTACGGTTGGCACTGGTCCCAACACGAATACTACATACTAACTATTTGATACCATTGAAGTGGCTCTAATAGTCCCAATTTGTATAAACCTACGGTTGGCACTGGTCATGGGTCATGTTGAACTAACATTCAATGAGCAAGTTTTCACAAAATATTGACCAAAATTTGAATTAATGTAAATCTGCCTTTTAGATGGATATTTTTTAAACACTGAAAACTCACGTCTTAAAGAAATTTCAGGTAAGAGAAACAAAGTTTGAAATTTACCTGAATGAGGTGCCAACCACCAGTAATAATGTAATTTTCCTAGACAATATGATGTGGCTTTATTGAATTCTTATTATTGAAGCTTACCTTTTTTTCATTCAAACAACAAAAGAGAAGATGAAATTTTGGAGTAGATGATCATCTGACTACACGTTTAATGAAGAACCTGATCCAATGCATTCAACCATTTTCCAAGTACCATAAAAACATAACAGAATTTTTTGGGACCATATGCATCAAGACTCAAGAGTAATATATCCTTGTATAATAAATAAACAACCACACTTGGTAATATTCAAACCCAAAAAACAAATAAATTAACATCTAGTATAATAAAGATAAAAAAGTTATTAGTAGGATACTCTGAAAAGAATACTATCTCCATGGGACGACGACCGTCTAAACGGAGACCTTCAAGGCTTACAAACTCCATTTAACAACCTGGTAAAAATTAAAAATCAAGTGAACATGTCTTAGCAAACTCAATAAAAACAATTTGTAAATGCGGCGTTTCATCAAACACTTGGCGTGTGTTAAAAAACTATTTGAATATATTATCATATACATAGCAATTAGATGGATTGTTGAGAGTTGATCTAAATAAAAATATTTAAGGGATTAAGATTTCCATACCTTCAACTTGAATTGCATTTGACCCTGCCCAAACATCAACAACAAAAATGCGTATCTAAATTTAAAAAATTCAAGGGATCATGAGATAACATTTGAATGCTACAAACGATTGATGATGGAAACATAAACAATGAAGCAAGACACATACCTTTGAGGTCTTGATTTTCCAGCCAATTATTTTCTCCAAACATATAAAACGATGAAATCATCTGATTCAAAGATATCGAGACAAAATCGTAGGTTATTTTTGGATGATTTTTGGAATGCATTGACATTAAATGAGGAATCAAAACTGCCTATTATCATCTTAGAAGGAGGAGCGTATAGAAGACATTAAATGAGGAATCAATTAATTTGATTGAATGTAACCGATTGTTTAAATATGTCAATCGGATTCAATAGAAATTCAATGGATTACGTGGCTTTATTGAGCTGGCATTATTGAGCTGGCTTTTTTGTCATGCTGGCATTAGTGAGGTGGCAAATTTCAAAAAAAGCTTCTTTTATTATATATATAGATTTGTTCCAGTGAGGAAGATGACCTAAAATCCATTTTTTATTTTATTTTTTCGGTAAATTTCAATTTTAGCCCCTGTACTTTAAAGTTTATCAGTTATGGCTTCATTTCAAATTGTTGGGGGGTATTTTAGCAAAGTATAAAGCAATTTTGCTGGTTTTAATTGATCTGTTCCGATTAAGTTTTGTTGTTGGTCTATGTACTTTCTGCACTGGGCATGTCTAATAAGTTGTTTGTTTTGGAAGTATAATGTTTGTTGTTTTTTTTAAAGCTATATAAAAGTTGGATTGTTCTAGTAGCGATTTTTAAACTCCAGTGACCAGTTTAGAATTTTGTTAATTACTCGGGTTAATTATTTGTTTGATGGCTGGCAGTTATTGTTTGTTCTCTTTCTAAGGTCGATAATACATAAGAGAATTACTAGCGTTAAAAAAAATTAATAGTTCAATCGATCACACTAAAAAATACGAATTTACTGTTTTCTAAGGTCAATAACAAGGGGTTTGTTGCAAACTTGAACATGCTACTTGCTATTACACGAAAGATTCTCAGTAAGTTTGGAATTTGTATGTTTTTAAGTATCAAAGATAGTCATTTATATCTTTATGTTAAGTTGTGCTATATAAAATAAGGTTGCGGATTCGACTTTTGAAAGGTCAGTTTTGGAAATAATATAAAAGTTCTTCAAAAATTATAGATATCAGGATATTCGGATATATAAAATTGTTATCTGAAATTTCAGATATATTCTTAATAGCTCTTTTGACATATTGCATTGCAGGAGCAAGACAAAAAGAGTTACCTATATGAGCATGAAGTTTAGCCGCTTCAAGAAGCTGGGACTTGGCTTTGACATGCTTATGAAGGATAAGGACATAGGCTAGTAAAACATGTGTCAAGATATAACTACTATGTATGCAAACTTTTGTGTATATTATCTTCGTGTATTCAAAATAAAATCACAGGGTTCAATCCTAAGAGACACCATGGTATTCGAATATTCGGAATGTGAAATGTACTAATGTGAAATTCAATCGTCACGGCATTTCATTTATGCAAAAGTTTGATTGTTTGAGATAACTTGTTTTAGTTCAAGGATTGCACTAAAATAATATCCGATTGTTTTCGTTTGTTCTGTTTATCCCTTATATTTGCTACTAATAAATGACTGCAAAACGCAATGAGGAGTCCCAAACACCCACTAAATGCGATCACTATAAGCTTTACACAAAGCACGTTTAGATTCTTAAACACGGATCCCATGTTTAAATGAGTGTCACTTGGGAAAGTGTCACGGGGTTCAATGAGGAGTCCCACGTTTGTTATCATAGTGATACTAAAGACCAATTGTGATATTAGGAACTCATAGCATACATGCATATGTGCAACTAACAGAAGCTTATACAAACTACACTTTATATATTGCAATCAATATAATGAACCAAATGAGACGTACTACAACAAAACAACATAGTTCAATAACTTCCATTGTGTACTTCTTTTGATGGATAATAACTTCGAATACCTAATTATACTACTGAACATTATTCGAGACACTTAAATCGATCACTTTTAAGAAAATATTGTCACAATTCTTAACATCCCAATAAGTACTAAGTACTTTCTATAGTTGTATTCTAACAGCTCAAAACCATTAAACTTCACTTATCAATGATGGAAACAAATAAACGTGCGTTTGGATGATCTTAACTAACATAAAGATACCATTGATCAACGAACAAACAATTATATATACCAACATATAAATCAAATTGAAATAAGAAATAAGAATACCAAAAGTGGTGAGCTTATATTGAGAGTAGTTTAAACAGTATCATCTTTGTTTTTTACATATGTCATATATAAAAACGAATTTTAATACTTTTCTGTTAAATGAGGAAATAATTAGACCTTTTTAATTCAAAATCTTTTATAAATAATATATCAAAAATTCAATTATTAGTAAATAAGAGAAGGTTTTGGTCTTTTAAAAGTGTTTATTATTAGTAATAAGGAATCTATCTTTTAACTTTTAGCTTTAATGGAACATACAAAAGTATTATGATGCATGTAAACGATGCTTTAATTTGACATGCTTCATTTTAGGCTTTTAGCTCCTGTACTTTCAACTTTAGCCCCTGTACTTTAAAGTTTATCAGTTATGTACTTTAAATATACCGTTGATGAAACAAGTAGAAAGTGAGATGTTGGTAGACTTGTAGGGCCAGGCCATCACGTGAGATGTTGGTAGACCTGTTAGGCACCAATGTTTTAAAAACCGGACCGGACCGGCCGGTTCGACCGGTTCGACGGGTGTCCGGCTGGTCGGCCGGTTTAAAAAACTCCGGTTTTTTATAGTCCCGTTCACTGTTCATAACCGGCCGGTTTTTCCGGTTTTGGCCGGTTTTTCCGGTTCGACCGGTCCGGTTCAACCGGTTTCGATTTTTTTTTTTTGGGTCCGGTTTGATTGGTCCGGTTCAACCGGTCGAACCGGCCTCCGGCTGACTGACCGGTTCGATGAAATATCCGGTTTTTAAAACATTGTTAGGCACATTAATATATTTGTATTTGCAAAGTTATTATTAGTATATTCTTCTTTATTTCTCATTTGCTTATATTGCATTGTACTATTGTTTAATAGTTTATTTATTTATTTATTTTTTCCCTTTTTTTAGCAGTTACAAATAGGGTTAATTACTTGAAAATGTATCATACTTGTTACTTTTTGCTATTTTATACACCGATTATTTTTGTATTGTGTGTATTGAATTTTCAAATTTCGATTATTGTGTGTATTTTGTGACAATTTTACCCTCACTTTTTTAAATTTTGAAGGTAAAATGGTTATTTTACATGGCTGAATAGTCATAAAATACACACAATAATCGAAATTTAAAAGTTCGGTACAAACAATGAGAAAGAAAAAAAGTTCAATACACACAATAACAAAAAGTAACAAGTATGATATATTTTCAAGTAATTAGCCCATACACTTATTTCGTCAAAATTTATGATGTGGAGCATAATGTTAAGTTAAATTGTTGATAATATTTTTTTAAGACTTGCAATTTGTGCATACGTGGAAATTTAGTATGGTATTAGTGTACGATTTTTTGCTAATACACGAAATCATACCGGTAAAACTTTCACTTTCTTAAAAGGATAACGTGGTCACCTCATGTATGTGATTTTTGTAATTATCATTGTAAGTTTTTCTGTAATCGTTTAGCGTCATATTCTTCTTCATTTTTCAAAAAAGTTATAATTTCCATAAAATAGTCACAAATTTTTACTTTTAAGATGGAAATCGCAATAATACAGTTTGTAGAATGTTTGGTGTGTTTAGTTTTACACATAGTATTATTTGTAGTCTATAATAAGTGTTAATTGCATCGAAATAGAGCATTTTTTCCTTAAATAAAAACCGACCCGACTTGTTTCACGTTACACTAAAAATCTTTTTTTTTTTTTGCTTGATGCCCCCTCTAATCATAATTCTTGGCTCCGCCACTGACTACGTGCATATATCGATTTATGCTACACACTGTGTAGCATGTTAAATTTAACTCAAGCTGTAAATTATTACTCCGTATTCGATTTTGATAATTTCTTGATGTGACCACAAACTTTATTTAGTGTTGAATACCAAGACGTATTTCAATTCGCTTACCAAGTTTTATACAGCTTTGTAATCATACACTGCAAGAGCAATCAAAGCCTCTTTTTATGGAGACTTAAGCGTAAAATGCTAAAAAGCGTTTGACAACATTCGTTCATGAAATTTATCTTGCACCACAAAGATAAAGATGACACCAAAAGATAATGAAGCACTTTGTTTCCAACATGAATGATTGTAAATGTGCAGTGAGTTAATTATTTCATATTCATATAAAGCTTAAAAGGTTAATTCATATTCTTATAAAGCTAAAAGTTAATTCATATTCTTATAAACCTTAAAAAGTTAATTAATAATCAAAATTTTATCAAACAATGGACTAAATAATCAAACAAACAAATTACTGTTTTGATTTTCAAACCACAGGGTCTAAACATGTAATTATTCTATTCATGATCGAGTTAACAACACTTCTACTTCTACTTCCGCCTCCTTTAACTTAAACATCGCCACCGGATGCTTTATATTTTTGGGCAAACCCTATCAACACACCTAATAAGTTATTCCACCTAATCTTAAGTACTACGTATGTCCTTCCAACACCTAATGTTTAACCGCAAAAATGACAAACCGGTACATAGCTATCCTCAAAAAGCTAAAAATATTCACATAGTGTTATTTTGTATCACATAGCAAATTGAATACTCAAAACATGTATAAACCCTTTTTTTGGAGTAAATTACGGTATTGTCCTTGAACTTGTGCAAAAGTTTCACTTATGAATCCTAATTTTTAAAAAATTACACCAATAGTCCATAACGTTTTCATTTTTGCCATGCCATCCAAATCACCATTAACATTATAATATCATTATTTTAGCCCTCGCTTAATATCCAAACACCTTTATTACACCATAAAAAATACTCTATAACAAACATATATCTAACTTATTTATAGATCTGCTGTAATTACACACATAAACCCTAGATCTGAAAGTACCCCTAAATTTGCCGTATTACACTTTTAGTACTAGATGGCACATAAGACAATTACTTTCAAACCACCCCCTTGCCGAGGCTATGGTTTTAATATCACTTTTTGATTCCATTCCATTCCAGAGTCACCAAACAACAACAAGGCATATTGATTCTGAAACCACATACCAATCACACCCTAAGGCTATGCACAGGCGTGACCTGGGTCATCCCCTGCCACATCAGCTTTCTTTCTCCGATGACCAGACACGACCAAGTTGCCACAGTCGATGACCGAATTTTTTTTCTATTTATTTTATTTATTTTTTCAAATATTTTAAACAACAAATTTAAAATTCATTAAAAATAGAAACATTACAATATTAAATTCAATTAAACATTAAAAGCATTATGTAAATTATTCAAATAACATTACAAACATTCTTCATCGTCTTCCTCATCTTCATCGTCACTACCTTCTTCATCTTCATTTTCTTGATTGACTTGATTTCTATGATTTCTCCAAATGTGTTCGATCAAATCAGATTTTAAGTGTAGATGAGTTGATGCGTCTTGGAGCTCCTGGGTAACTACTAAAGATTTTCGTGGGAGTCAAAACATTTTTCGAAATCGATAGCCATCAGCCTTCCGTGCCACTTCGCTCGTAAGTACTTTTACTACTGTATGTTTGGATTTCCCACTACTATTTCATGTTCATATGAAATTATTTTATAAACATTTGGCTAGAAACTTTTATACTTGTGCCGATACTCCATGTAGAGCTTTATGGCTTCATCACTTCCCACCAGTCAGTTACCAGATGCACCAGTTGTTCACCCCTTGCACCACCGAGTCCATTATGGCTTCATCAGTTTCCACTACTGTATGTTTGGATTTACGAGACTTTTTGCTCAGCTTGCATCCTAGATTGTCCATTTGAGTTGAATTAACTTTGGAACATTACACCACTCATAATTACCAGCACCAAACTTTCAATTTTACCAACTTTTTAGTTTTTCATCAAAGGCAACAAGGTTTGTCGTGCCAATACTTTTTAGTTTTTCATCAAAGGAAACAAGGTTTCAAGTGCGTCAATTATATGGTAACTCTTGTTGTGTGATAAGTTCCCCAACCAAATGATTGTGGGTTAAATCCAGCTTATGACATGTGAGATAGTTTTGGCGTATAATTTGTGAGATAATTGGTCGTCGTTTTAAAAAATAAATAAAAATAAAAAATAAAATAAAAAAATCATTTTGATTACGTTGTTGAAATGTCTATATGGAAAAAGATACATAGGTTTTGTTTGTGTTGTAAAGCAAAAGAAGACAAAATGATATTGATGCCTTAATATTGGTTGGCAACTTCCTTGGATTCCCTACGTATTTAACATCACCACTTGCATGATTTTGATGTTCTCTTTAATTTATCATAGTCAGCCAATACCAAAGAATCAAATATTATCACTTTTCTAAATGATATCGTGTATAACATATACTGTATAAACCAAGACATATTTTTCTAAAGGGTTAATACATACAGATATTACTGAAGTTTCCAAAAAATTTGAAAAAAGTTACTCAACTTTTTTTTTTGTTGAATTAGGTTACTATAGTTTCCCAAAATTTGAACCAAGTTACTATAGTTTTCCCAAAATTTGAACCAAGTTACTATAGTTTCTAAAAAATTTGAATTAAGTCACTTTGTCTTATTCGAAAATCACTTTGTCTTATTCGAACTGGAAACTTTAGTAACCTAATTCAACAAAAAAAAAGTTGAGTAACTTTTTTCAAATTTTTTGGAAACTTCAGTAACATTTGTATGTATTAACCCTTTTCTAAATGAGTCGAAAATCATCTCAGCTACTAATACTATGACTTGCATAGCTCCATAGACAGGGACGGAACTCTATAGAGACCAAGAT
Source organism: Artemisia tridentata subsp. tridentata (assembly GCA_021014915.2). Taxonomy (NCBI): domain Eukaryota; kingdom Viridiplantae; phylum Streptophyta; class Magnoliopsida; order Asterales; family Asteraceae; genus Artemisia; species Artemisia tridentata. Next base: position 434,248,091 of record CP139505.1, on the reverse strand, counting down.
TCACATTATAGAGGTTGGGGAAACACGAGATAAAAGGTTTAACATTGTATAATCGATTTATTGATTGGGGGAGGTGTGTATGTTTTATAGAGAGAAAAAGTCTAGAAAACACACACACCTCCAAGAACAATGTGAATCACACATTCCAAGTTGTGACTAGGAACGTATTTATTACAACATTACAAACTCTAATTTAGTCCTATTGTCTAAACTAGTCCTTGTACTTAAATGCTATTGCAATTCCCGACTATAACAAACTTTAAAGGCTAACAATCTCTCCCCAAAGTGAAGTTATACGGAAATTGCTTACAACGTTCCCTACAAGTAAAATGTAAACCATAAGCACAGAGAAAGGTCTTCAAACTTCATTACTTCGTTCAGCTTGCAGACTCTTCTCAACTGTCATTTCTTTACTTGCAGACGAACCATGTGAGCAAATCTAATTAGGGTTTAATTCAGAGTGCCCTGAGTGCTCTCCCCTAATTAGTGCTCTCCCCCAAACTGACAGCCTTCCTTATGAGAAGTGCCCTGAGTGCCTTGAATATGTTCTCTGTTCGGGGGAATAAAGTATCAATATCTTTATCTCACCAAATGCATCCCAGTTATTCAGGTGTTGTGTGGATTATATAGTACAAGAGATAATGCCCTAAAGGGCCTTCAATGGGCTTCGTGTGGGCTTTGGCTCATGGACCTATTTTACATTAAGTCTTACATGTTAGATGAGCCAAAAGCCCACTTTTCTTGACTAGATAACCATATTATAAAAAGTTCTAAATAATGTGAATGACCATCACTTTAATCTATAAAATTAAAGCTAACAAACCCTATGAATTTTTTCGATATAGTGTTAATTTCTGAAGAAAAAAACATCAATTTTTTTAAATGCATCTGGTCCATCGAAATGTGTTTTTATGTTACGATTTCAAGAAAAATTTGTACACCCGGTCATATTCGGACCATCATTGGGACCCGAGGCCTGTGGCCCTCCAAAGATTGGGGTTGGTACTGTAAATGTGTTAAAACTTAAGGATATTTTTTATAAATTTTGTGTTTGGACCTCCCAAAAAATTTATGATCAGCCCCTCCCAAAATTTTGAAAAACCAAAGGGCGGTTATCAAAAATACCAAACCCATTTGCTATCTTAAAGCAATGGAAGTAGCAAAGGAAGTCCAGGGGCACTTTTGTCGTATGACCCCAATCTCAGGCTGCCATTGTGACAACCCGAAATTTTCCGGACATATTCTTATACGATGTTATTTCTGTTTTTCATATACGAACTTTTCTGAACTCATCTGGTTTGAAAACGTGAAGTTATCTCGCGAAACGTGGACTTTGTACACAACGCGTACTGGCACAACGAACGATTTGATTTGATTATTTTATTATTTATGAGAAACGAGGCGTATGAATAGTCGTTTTTATTGCAAATTTTTTTTTGAGCGCAATGGTGAAATTCTCGCACCTTGAATCAACTGTTTACTAGCCTAAATTTAATGGTCGAGATGATGAGAAAAATTGAATATGATACTTGTTTATGATGAAGTTAACTAGTCATACACTTAGTCACATATTATATGCAATGCCTATCGTTATATTATTATTTGGAGAAAGTAAATAAATTACAAAGCAAGATGAAAAGCTTTTGTGCTTTTTTTTCCAGTACACTTTTTGCTTCTTTTTATCCTAGGATGAAAAGCTTTTGTGCTACTTTTTTCCAACATGAAAAGCCCAAACACTTTTTGCCTTTTTTTGCTTAATTTGGTCAAGCTTAAGCTTTTGTTTCGAGCCCTAGATACGCCTTTAATAAAATAAGTAATAGATATGTGTACGTGAATATTTTTTTTAACACATGTGCACGTGAATATGATGAGCAAAATGTATTCATATTGTAACAACAAACAACAACAACGATATTAAATTCTGTAGAAATGAGGTATGAGTCACATTGTAACTGACAAATAAAATTATTAATATTTGGAGAAAGTAAATTAATTACAAAGCAAGAAGGTTAAGAATCAAAGTTCATTATATCATTTGGTATTATTGTTAGACAATATAATATAACCAGTAAATCCAAGACTTGACGACACGTTTTCTAGTAAATGGAAATGTAAGGAATTAATATGCTCAGAGAGGAAAAACAAAGGTTTATATTTGGAATGAGTCCATGGCCCACATACTTTTCAATTCTCATCATCCACCGTCCATTTTTTCACATCAACGGATGAAATCATATTTATAGCGTTGGTGGAGTTGCCTTTACCAAAAAAAAAAAAAAAAAAGTACTACGAAGTTACCGCTTTCTTAGGTCAGTTTGTTCCTTTCGCGCGTGTGTAAATAAGGGCCTGGATAACCCAAAAACCACCATCAAAAACCACCATTAACCCTTTCGGGCCTGCATAACCCCAAAAAACCAGCACAAGATCCACATATATTTTCTGCCAAGAATGGGTGCTGTTTGTTCCTGCTTTAAGAGCCAAAGAGGAGGAGGGGGAGATACTAGTAATAGAGTATATAGAAGCGATGGAAACACTGCTGGGTGTTGGGGTTATCCCGGTATAGACAACAAAGCATCTACCTACATCGACACTACGAAAGATAAATAGAAGGTTGATGTTTTATGATGGAATAAATACATTTTATAGGGTTATTTGTTCCAGTGAGGAAGATGACCTAAAAGTCAAAATTTTTGTTTTTTTTTTTTTGGTAAATTTCAATTTTACATAAGAGAATTACTAGCGTTAAAAAAAATTAATAGTTCAATCGATGACACTAAAAAATACGAATTTACTGCTTTCTAAGGTCAATATATAACAAGGGGTTTGTTGCAAACTTGGACATACTACTTGCTATTACACGAAAGATTCTCAGTAAGTTTGGAATTTGTATGTTTTTAAGTATCAAAGATAGTCTTTACATGCAAGTTTATGAAGCAACTATTATTTATATCTTTATGTTAAGTTGTGCTATAAAATAAGGTTGTGGATTTGACTTTTGAAATGACAGTTTTTGAACTAATATAAAAGTTCTCCAAAAATTATAGATATCAGGATATTCAGATATATAAAATTGTTATCTGAAATTTCGGATATATTCTTAATCGGATATATTCTTAATAGCTCTTTTGACAAATTACATTGCAGGAGCAAGACTAAAAGAGCTACCTATATGAGCATGAAGTTTAGCCGCTTCATGAAGCTGGGACTTGGCTTTGACATGCTTATGATAAATGGAAACTATGTATGTAAACTTTTGTGTCAAGATAAATGGAAGGTCGAGAACCATGTAAACGATGTTTTATGATGCATGGAATAAATACATTTTAATTATGGCTTCATTTTAGCCCATGTCTTTTCAACTTTAGCCCCTGTACTTTAAAGTTTATCAGTTATGGCTTCAATTCATTTCAAATTAGTCAAAATAAAGTTGTTAATCAATTACTAGTACTAGTATTCATTCATTCATGATAGATTAAATGAAAATAAATATACCGTTGATGAAACAAGTATGATTGAGTTTGGTTAAGAGAACAGCACGTGACAAATCAGTTGAAGAAAGAAGCGAAGAAGAAGCAGCGTGATGATTAAGAGAAGCAAGACGAGATCCGAACGGAGATCCATTTATATCATACTGAATCAATCAGTACACATCAACTATTGTTGATGCATCAACAACAACAACACTTAAACATACAGCAGCAGCGATCAATATAATCATTTCCATCATTTTTATCATATTAACAAAACTACAATGTACATTTTGAACCTTAGATATAGACAAAGTCAAATGATAAAATGGCTATTATGTTCTCCTACCATTTTCACTTTAAGAAGTTTAATCTAATTCATTGAACAAGACGAATCTAACCCTCACTTCAAGTAATCATGACTTAGAATCTTTATCATATTAACAAAACTACCATGTACATTTTGAACCTTAGATATAGTCAAAGTCAAATGATATAATGGCTATTATGTTCTCCTACCATTTTCACTTTAAGAAGTTTAATCTAATTCATTGAACAAGACGAATCTAACCCTCACTTCAAGTAATCATGCCTTAGAATCTTTATCATATTAACAAACTAGCATGTACATTTTGAACCTTAGATATAGTCAAATTCAAATGATATAATGGCTATTATGTTCTCCTACCATTTTCACTTTAAGAAGTTATTTTAGATGAACTCTTCTCTCCCATCATAAGAGAATTACTAGTGTTAAATAAATAAATAAATAAATAAAATAATAATAGTTCGATCGATGACACTAAAAAGTGAGAATTTATATTTTACCATGGTGGATTTCCCTTTATCAAAAAAAAAAAAAAAAAAAGGTACTGCTGTCAGTGTTTGTTCTCTTTTTTTCTTTAGAATCAATTCTTTGTGTTGTTACTTTGAAAAAGAAAGCACAATTAAGGTAAGGTATTATTTATATATGAGTAAATCACACCGTTCGTGTCGGTTGCGTAAATGTATGTGGACTCAGAATAACGTTATTATTGCTTGGTCTTTCATAGATAACAAAAACAGTTTTTGTGATATCTTTAAATTTTACTTTTTTGAAAGTGCATGACTCTTTTTATTCACTTTCGGGTTAAGTGCTTTCTTATTAATGGGCTAAGTGCTTCCTTATTAATATTAATAAAATACTAATAATTCAATGGGCAAAAACAAGGGGTTTGTTCCCTTCGGGCCTGCATAACCCCAAAAAACCAGCTGGGCGTTGGGCTGATCCAGGTATAGACAATTGTGAATGACATTGTCATTTTAGTGGCTCGGGAATTGTGACAGTTATAAAAAACTCTTGTGAACACACATCTTTTATACTATCATATCAATGGTTTCTATTCACCCACAAATTGGATCTTATTTTACCCGGATTGTGCTTAAAGGACTGCATGTTTGAAAATTTAGCGTACTGGAATTCAGTTTTTATGTATCAACTTTAGGGGTCTATGTATCTTTCCAAATTAGTCTAACTTCAAGTTTGCATGGTGGAAATTTAACGTACTGGAATTCAGTTTTTAAAAGATAGATAAAATATCTAAGTCATTTTGCCGATGTCAGAACAGATAGAACCTATACTGAACATAATTGTGCTTCCATGTTACGACTGGTATCAAAGTATTTTGACTTTAGCACTTAAAATTATACAAACTCCTTAAACTGTCTAATCTAGGATTGAAGGGAATAAGAGACTCGAGTTCTACTTTAATGACTTGTTTAAGATATCAAGATTGGTCTGAACTATGCATGCAAAATAAACTCAAAGGACTAGTAATTACAAACCTTGAAGTCATATATTGCTTCAGCTAGAGCTTGTATGTACCGCAACTGCAAAAAACAGAGCAGTTGCATTAATGGCAGCCGATCTCGCAAGTGGGTCACGATCGTTACATATTAATGTTGCTAGCTCTGGTAGCACACGACATTGGTCCCGACAAGACCACTGAACAGTTAAATTAATGGCAGTCACTCTCAGAAGAGAGCAACAATCACGAAGATGCTCAAACACCATGGTCACCAATTGATCGCAAATTTTCTTTGTCACCTGCAAAGGTCATCCACAAACCTTAGTGGAGAATTGTTTTGATTTATGGTAAACACAAGCACATGAATGATGCAAATCAAAACCATTTTTACAAGTTTTATACCACACGAATTAGCATCAAAAAATTTTTGACCGGTTTTTTAATCCACCAAACACTTATAAATCGGTTTTAAACAAAAGTAGATGTGTGTTTCGACATACCCAAAGACGAGAAACAATTAACCTTTACCTTTGATCTACTCGTTTCTTGAAGCAAAGTTGTGAGGCGGCGGCTGTGGTGGGTTACAAATGATAGAAAGAGTGCGGTGGTTGTGTATTTTTTTATGAGTGTTTTTAGGGTCACAAATGTTAATGCAAGTAAAATCCTACATCGTATACGATAAAGTCTGATTTTGAAGAATGAAGTCTTGCTTGGATTGTATTTGAGTCCTCCAATAAAATCGCATTAATTACATTGTAGAGATATATATGCAGAGAGAGGTATAGACAAGAAGAATTAAAATACTGAATATTTAGGAGGCATATTAAATAAGGTCGTCTTCTGGAAACATCTATTACTAGTACTAGTACTAGTATTCATTCATTCATGATTGATTAAATGAAAATAAATATACCGTACGTTGATGAAACAAGTATGATTGAGTTGGGTTAAGAGAACAGCACGTGACAAATCAGTTGAAGAAAGAAGCGAATAAGAAGAAGCGGCGTGATGATTAAGAGAAGCGAGACGAGATCCGAAAGGAGATCCATTTATATCATCATACTGAATCAATTGATGGAAACTACGAGGCGCCTTTATGTGTTTCAACTACTGCTCTCTCGTTTATCTAGGGTTTAATTATTTTTTTTTTATTCTTTTATTTAATTCCACTGGATGACGCCATTATATCTTTCTTTCGGACTGCTTTTTTTTTTTTCTTTTCTTTCAGCTATTTTGCTAATCAAGATCTTATCAAACGAAAGATAAAATAATCAAACAAACAAATTATTATGTTGTTCACCAATTGTTTTGATTTTCAAACCACAGGGACTATTCATGTAATTCTTCTATAACAACACTTCTACGTCTACTTCCGCCTCCTTTTACTTAAACATCGCCACCGGATATTTTATATTTTTGGGCAAACCCTAACAGCACACCTAATAAGTTATTCCACCTAATCTTAAATATGTCCTTCCAACACCTAATGTTTAACCGCAAAGATGACAAACTGGTATATAGCTATCCTCAAAAAGCTAAAAATATTCACATAGTGTTATTTTGTATCACATAGCAAATTGGGTACTCAAAACATGTATAAACCCATTTTTTGGAGTAAATTACGGTGTTGTCCTTGAACTTGTGCAAAAGTTTCACTTATGAATCCTAATTTTGAAAAAATTACACCAATAGTCCATAACGTTTTCATTTTCGCCATGCCATCCAAATCACCATTAACATTATATTATGATTATTTTAGCCCACGCTTAATATCCAAACACCTTTATTACACCCTAAAAAATATAACTTATTTATAGATCTGCTGTAATTACACACATAAACCCTAGATCTAAAAGTAACCCTAAATCTGCCGTATTACACTTTTAGTACTAGATGGCCCATAAGACAATTACTTTCAAACCAACCCCCTTGCCGAGGCTATGGTTTTAATATCACTTTTTGATTCCATTCCATTCCAGAGTCACCAAAAACAACAATGCATATTGATTCCGAAACCACATACCAAACGCACCCTAAGGCTATGCACAGTCGTGACCTAGGTTATCCCCTGCCACATCAGCTTTCTCTCTCTGATGACCAGACACGACCAAGTTGCCACAGTCGATGACCGAGGTTGTTTTTTTTTTTTTTTTTTTTTTTTTTTTTTTAATTCAAATATTTTAAACAACAAATTTAAAATTTATTATAAATAAAAAAACATTACAATACTAAATTCAAATAAACATTAAAAACATTACGTAAATTATTCGAATAACATTAAAAACATTACAAAAATTCTTCATCGTATTCCTCATCGTCATTGTCACTACCGTCTTCGTCTTCATTCTCTTGATTGACTTGATTTCTACTATTTCTCCAAATGTGTTCGATCAAATTAGATTTTAAGTGTAGATGAGTTGATGCATCCTGGAGCTCCTGAGTAACTACTAAAAATTCTTCATGCGTTCTTAAGGGATCGTGATCACAGTGGCCCTCATCTTCGAACCATGTAGGACATATCGCCCACTGCTTGTGTCGAATGATCATATTATGTAATATGATACATGTATATATAATATCTTGGAGATTCTGTTTATAAAGCCCTCGAGCCGGAACTTTAATCATTTTCCACTTCTTCTTCAACACACCAAAAGCCCGTTTCACATCTTTCCTTGTTGCTTCGTGCTTCCTCTTGTACAATATTCTTTTTTCATCACCACTGGGAGGATTATAACTACCAAGGAGGTCTCTTTATGTGTTTCAAGTACTACTCTCTCCCTCTCTACTAGGGTTTAAATATTTATTTATTTAGTATTTATTTTGCTAATCAATATCTCTTATCAAATAGGTATAAACTAAAGATGGAATAATCAAACAAATTAAAATTAGCATTACCACATATTATGTTGTTCACCAATTGTTTTCATTTAGATACCTTTCATTCAAACCATAGGGACTATTCATGTAATTGTTCCATTAGAGCATGGGTTATAATAACTCTGAGTTATACTTTAACTCAGTGCCACGTCAGCGCCACATCAGATTTAACTTTTCAACCTTAGCTAAAAAAAAATACCCCTTATCATAACTCAACCATAACTCAACAATTTACAAATCCAACCCCTAAAGTAAAACTAATACTTCATTTAATAAATTACATAACATTAAAACTTAAACATTACAATACGAATTTAATAAAAAAAATAGTTACAACGAAAAAAAATACGAAACATAGGAAATTTAAAAACATACGAATTACAAATACTTATTCATCGTCTTCGGAATCTTCTTGTTGTTATGATTGTTGTCGTTCAAGATGTTTTTGCCAAATATGCTCCATAATGTCTAGTTGGAGTTGCGTATGCATTTCTCTGTCGCGTATTTCTTTTGCCTTTCGACGTTGGACAACACATCTGTCGACCCACCTTTCTTGCCTCATATGTGGTGATGGATCCACCCACATTTCACCATACTCACATAGTGCAAACTTTTGATCTTTTAAAATCATGTTATGCAAGAATACATGATTCTACGTATCCTGGTAACTTCCATTTGACGTGCCGGTTGTTGTATTATACCCAACGTCCTTGGAGCACACCTGATAAGGATTTATTTGGTACATTTTTAAGGGGTCATTTAATTCCAAAATCGAATAAATATGATCAAATATTGCCTCAAATCGTTTCTATTTGTATTTTAGGTACTTGGGACGAGAAATCTGGAAATCGGCACTTTTTGGACGTATTTGGACGAAAAAGTGAAGAAAACGACGAAGTCGCGAAAAACCTGTCAGACTTGGACATCTGACGGCGTCACAAGCTACAACGTGACGCCGTCCCTTGCTTATGAAGATGGATTTGTGGTTCAAGTTTATCAAGTGACGCCTCAGAGAATTTTGAAGGTTTTACAACCTGACGCCGTCAGGTACAAAATGAAGAAGGGAGTCACGTTTTAAGCTATAAAGAGACGGCCCAGAAGAAATAACAAGTGACGGCCTCATGCCAATCCTGACGCCGTCATAACGGCGACTTGCACAAGACGAAACCCTAGACGATTTTTACTGCCATTGTAAGGCTTTTACAGCCTTTGAACTTCATGTTTCAATAAAGATAAGTTATCCCTTTAATCATTCGTTATGTCTATGTATCGTTTGATTATTTGTTTATCTTTTCTTTGCTTTAACATGGTAGCTTAAGTTTATTTGTGTTTGCTTAGATCTAGTGAAACCTAGTTATTGAATATTGATTTGTTGTCTCTTGTTTAGTTGATTGCCTCGCGTTAGGCTAAGAAAACTGGCTAACCTCTTATATGTAACTTGCTTGAACGTCTTAGAAACGCAACCGTAGAGTGCACTATTGGTTTTTCTCGTTGTATTTATTGCGTGAGTTGCGGCTTGTAGATCCTGGATAACTTAATAGACTTTAAGGGATTTAGGGGAGACTAAAACTCATTGAGTTGGGGACTTCGGCACCTCCCCACGACCAATATTAAGGAATACAGCTTTTCAACAAAAACAAGGACGTGACAATTCAACAAATCAGTAGGAGATAACTAGAGAGTAATTAAATCTAAGTAAACACGCTTTCCTCTCATAAGTAGTCACCACTTTTATTTTATGTTTTAATTAGTTTTAATTAATTTTATAAGTAATAGTTTTTGGGTTAGTTGACTAGCAACTAATTCCGCCCACTCCTTCAAAACCGAGATTTTACTTGCTTTCATAAAAAATAATAAAAAGACAAAGAGGATCATCCCTCACCTCTAAACCTATCTCGTCATACATCTTGATCATCCCTCACCTCTAATCCCATGTCAAGTTTTTAGCACAGCTACCGGGGAATAGTTATTGTTTAGGTTCAATTTTCTATCTCGTTTAGGTCTACTCACTAGATTCCTATCAAGTGAGATTTTTATTTTCTTTTCAGTAGCTTCCTTTAGTCTATCTTTTTTTTTTTTTTGCCTTTTGTTCGTAATCCTCTTCATTTGCCACCATGGTGAATGAAGGTATCCTCGACCCCATCAACCAACCATACCAAGAGCAACCCCACCAAGAACCACCTCGAGCCCGTACTCTTGGTGAGTACTCCCAACCTAGCCACCAAGGCTATCGAAACACCATTGAGCTCCCCCAAAGAGCCAATGTGTCTCCCTTGCGATCCGACACCATCCGATTAGTGCAAAGCGGATGTGCATTCCATGGACTTCGTTTCGAAGATCCGAAGCAACATCTCAAGGATTTCCTTAAAATCGTATATTCTATAGACCTTGATGTTGCAACTAAAGAGACAACGCATTTGCGTCTCTTTCAATTCTCTCTACGTGACCAAGCTAGTCAATGGCTCGAGCGTTTACTCGCGGGATCCATCACATCATGGGATGATCTCACTTCTCGTTTCCTCGCTCAATTTTTCCCACCGGGGAGAACTACCAAGCTAAGGAATGACATCTTGATGTTCCAACAACGTCAAGGTGAAACTCTTTACGAAGTGTGGACTCGTTTCAAGGACTTACTCCAAAAAGTCCTTCATCATGGCATTGATCTTTGGCTTCAAATCCAAATTTTCTATGATCATGTCGACTATCTCACCAAGAAAGCCATTGACCAAGCGGCTGGAGGAAAACTGCGGGAGAAGAATGCTATGGAAACATGGGACATCATCGATGAGTTAGCCTTCTACAAAATCGATAAATGGGAGGAGAAGCTTCAATCTTTCCGAGGAGAAGCTGTGCGAACTTGAAAGGAGAGTCGATTACCTACTTGAAAAACAAAGGAAGCCATTAAATTCCAATCATACAACGGTCAGTTCCATTTCAACCCCAAAAGCCACCCCTTTATCAGAATCTCCCCATAGGGAAGATGCGGATTCTTTCCGAAAATACACACGCCCCTCCTTGCCTCCCCAAGAACTCAGTCCCAGTTTTGAGGTTTGAATGAGGGAATATATGTGGGCACACTCTGAGAGATTGGCAAAATTTGAAGAATTCGTCTATAAATAGCGAGAAGAGATGCAAGAAAAGATGGTTGAGATGATGAGTTTATTGAAAGAATATACCAAAACCAAAACTCCGAAAAGAGTGTTAGTAAGGAAGGAGAGTCACACTCCCGTCACCAAGTATGTGAACGCTATCTCTATTGTTCACAATGGCGACAGTGATGTTGAAGGACAAGCAAGTAATGTGGTGAATGGTAATCAAGTCGATTATAGCATGACCGATGCAGAAAATGATGAATGCAGCAATGTCGCCAACAATAAGCCATTTTTTGAAGAAAAGGAAGAAACAACCATTGGGAAAGAAAAAGGTTTTAAGGGAGGGGTCATGGATGCGCACAAATCTCATCCAGTTGAGTATTATTTAAAACATGGCATTAATAAGGTGACCATCAATAATTTGGTAAATAATTATCGATATAACAACATGTTGCGAAGAGCATTGGAAGGTGAAATTGATGCAGAAATGTATGATACATTGCCCGTAGGACCTTTGTACGAAAATCTTCTGAAAAGGTTTGTGCCTAAGAAACAAACGATTTATGGGGATTTCGTGATACCTTGTAGCATTGGTAAGTTAGAATACATTGACGCACTAGCCGATCAAGGATCCGATGTGAACATAATGCCTCTATCAATCTACACTAAGTTAACTAGTGATAAGCCAGCTAGCACTAACATTAGGCTTTCCTTAGTAGACCACTCTTACGTATACCCGTTAGGAATTGCGGAAGATGTGTTAGTTGATGTGGCAGGAATCCTTAACATCATTCTAGATAAAACTATAAAGGTCTATGTTTGTGTTTTCTAGTTTCATCTCAGTTGCTGAACTTTCAAATTCTGTTAGCATTGACTTAATCATATTACATTTATACAGAGATAAAATCAGCTGGAAATACATATGGAAATTACTTTAGTGTTAACAGCAGCCCCGATTAGGGTGCGTTTGGTTAACAACAACCCCAAAAGGGTGCATTTGGTTAACCACCACAGCCTTGACCACAACCTTGACAATAAAACATTTAGAGTATATTAGATAAAACTCAGATTACTTGTATTCACTTATATAATGAGTTTGAATAGCATGAATCGAAAAACTCAGATTAGTAATGTATTTGGTATACGTTTGATAATGTGTTTCTTCACTAATTTCTATGTTCTTGTACTAGTACGTTTACAGATGGCAGATGTTGTAGCTATGAGCCACGGTGGCGATGGAGGTAATAAGCCACCCCGTGGTCCCTCGAGGAGGATAGGCACTAACTGTCAGCGTAAGAATTTCTCGATTATTTTAATTAAACTTGATCATTATTTGAAATTGATAACTTGTTATTTTATGTCATCATCACTTGAATTTGATTACTTGCAAGGTCTAATTCCAGACCTCCCAAGCCCAATGCCAAAATTGGCAAAGGCGGGAAGGTGGTGCGTGGTGCCACAAAGAACGCAAAACTACACCAAATGAGAAATGAGACTGGTCGTCCGGTATCGATCAGATTCCAGAAGAATGTGAAAGGGATGTGGGAGCATGTTAGCAATCACGCTTCGTAGTACTTGAACATGGTCGGGACATTGTTACGGGAATCGATTCTCATGTGTTGGGAATTATAATTTGATGATCACAAAACTACATATGCCTAAATGAAAGATCGTGAAACAATAGGGACTTATTATAATAAATTAGTTAGCTTCCACAGGAAGATAGGTTTTCTTGTAAACCCTATTTATAAAAGGTGTTAGGGGCGGCAGTAATAGTATCCAGAAAAATGTAGATCTCTCAATGAGAGTCGAGTAGAAACGTGTGTGTACACGTTTTGTAGTAATGTAGTTTATTTATTCAATAAAGATGAACGCGTTCGTTAAAATAAAAACCTTGTTAAGCATTATTGTTCATTGTTAATTCCGCTGCTATATATCAATAATGTTTGTAAAACATATCCTAGATGGGCTAAACGATTCTTCAACATGTGGTATCAGAGCGGGTTGCTCTCGATATCTAGGATCTACAAGGTTGTTACTGTTGGAGATGGAGCAGTTTCGAAAGAATAAGAGCAGATCTGGTGATTGTTATTCAGGTAATCGTTATTTTTATAAAAAGGATATCGATCTTTTGTTTCTATGTGACATCAAAATGAATTTAATTGGTCGGTGATAGCTATTAAATTTATTTTGTCGTCTGATGTTGATCTATTCTTTTACCTCCTACCATATTAAATTGGTCCACAGGATATTAATTGCCGCATATGGGTCGGCGATAAGATGGTTTTCGATCTATCACATATACGAATTAATTGAAGCTTTTTCATTTGTGTGATTTGTATTTGATGAAGATCCGTTTTAAATATTAACCTCGTACTGTTTTCATGGGAACTAATTGTGGGACCGATGTGTGGAAATTAATTTGTCGGTGGATTTCGTATTGTGCATATGGAAGACTGATTTTAATTGGTTGAATGAAAGCGACTGATGAAGGTCAATGGTATATTCAATTGAATTGTTGTTATTTGCAAGTGGAGCACGTGAAGCATTCCTAACCTCGTATTGAAAGTGCAGTGATTGGATGAATATATTTATTTTTACCTCGTACAGATCAGTGTGGGCCTGATGCGCGTGTATGTCGTTGCGGTTTAGCAATATTAATGCCTACTCAAGTTTTAAATTTATATTTAGCCGACTTATCAATAACACACACACTTAACGAGCAGTGTACCCGGTCAGTATGAATATAATGGTAAGTAGAGTGTCGATCACTAAGAGTGGAACGTATTATCTAGTTATTCTAATCAGTATTTTAATAAATTAAGTTAGCTATACAACCTAATCTAACGCAAGGGGGTTCAGCCTGAGAGACTGGCACGATTTGGTTGCAATTAAATAATAAACTAAACCAATAGGCACGAATCAGCGAATAGCACACACGTACACAGATAAATACTCGAGACAATAAGAAGACTGTCCTGATAGATAAGTAGTTTGTCACTTGTTTTATTGCCAGTTTTATATGAAGTGTATAGTTCGATGCAACGCACCGAGATTAAGTCCTTTCTCGTTGGTTCTAATCTTATCGGCGAGTAAACCCTTAATGATTACTTATGACTATCCTATTTATCTTTCTTCCTACTTTTTTACAGACGATAGAATGCATAGGCGATCTAATAAATAGGCGAGGGCAGAGGCATGGCGACCCGATCAACGCTCAGCTAGACACAGAGGTTATCAATGCACTAATAAAAGTCACCAAAGACATCAACATATAAACTTTAATTAATGAGAAAGAAGTTTTAAGGGAGTGCAATCTTTCCGTTGTCACATTACACAAGCCACCAATCTTGATGAATTAAAGTTTACTAACACAATAAAACAAAACTACTTAATGAATTAAACACATGCAGCACCTTCTTACAGCTCTTGTATCTTTGATTTGGGTGTGTCTTGTGCTGCTGCCTTGACTGAATTCGTCCTAGGTTTCTGGTCTTCGGTCTTCGGATATAATATGTCACACCGAAATTCGTCTGGTCTTGGGGTATTTATAGTTTCTGTCTGAGGGTAGGATGCGGCGCATCTAGTAGGTAGATGCGGCGCATTTACTTAACTTCGCGTGGGGTCCAAGATTATAATATTCAGGAATATTCGTACACCGCCAGAAGATGCGGCGTAACTCCATAATTAGATGCGGCGCATGTCCTCTTGTATCTTGGATCGTATCTGGTGAAATATTGATAGTGATGCGGCGCATGTCATAAGTGAGATGCGGCGCATCTGGAGCAGAATAGTCTTGATCTTGTACATTTCGGTAGACTCTTAACTTCTTGCATGTTTTGCTCCATAATTAGTCCAAAATCGCCAAGTTTCACCAAATGCTTGTTTTTACCTGAGAATTACAAAAGTAAACGATTAAGTATCAATCCTCATACATAATATAATAAAACAAGTCAAATAATTAGGATAAATGATAGTAATAAAATGTACTTATTTGAGTTCATCAAATATCCCCCCACTTGAACTTTACTTGTCCCCAAGTAAACCTTAGAATTAATCTTATGAAAATGTATCCTAAAAGATATTAGGATTTATTTTCATATTTAAGCATGTAATCATTTTTGCCATAATCACACAACCAAACACTTAACGAATTAGAAGTAAAAATAAAATAATTTGATAAAAGCAAATCTAATCGTTTAACTGTCCAGTCGTGACGAATATTCTATCATAAGCTTGGCAAGTATACACATCTCCCCCACTAAAGCCAAGGAATAACAAGTCTAAAGCGGTAAAAAGGGTTTTTAGGCTTAAAGGGTTAATTATTCTCCTTAATCTCTATCGATCTCAAATTCCAGAAAAGGCGACAAAATCATAAATACATGATCGAATCCACGAACACGATACTTGCAATTGCTCAAATCCTTAACTCGAATAGGCTAAAGATAGGACCAAGTAATCTTTACCAATAATATTATATCAAAAAGGGCGACAAAATCATAAATACATAGTCGAATCCACGACTACGATACTTAAGATTGCTCAAATCCCTAATCTCAATAAATCAAAGGTTTGGAGCAAGAATAATGTAGGGTATGGATAATATTTGGGATACAAATTGGTGTAAAATGAAAAATAAACAAAACAAATAAATTAAAATCCTAAGTGTGGTTAATCACTATCCCAACCATCCCATGAATAAGACTCATATCATAGAATAACTCACGCTTTAACACTTGAAACACACGCTTTAGGTAGACACGAATTATACTCAACAAGATCTTAATCAAAGAATAAACCTTAGTTGGCGTTCCCATAACTGCCAACTCCCATTCAATCCATAGATATAATATACAACAATTAGTGGTGATATCGACCACTTACATAACTTTACATCGTTGGTTAAAACAAACATCCAACTTTCTTCATTTTTCTTTTTCTTTTCTCATTTTTTTTCTTTTTTTTTTTTTTTTTTTTTTTTTTTTTTTTTTTTTTTTTTTTAAACTACTAACATAAACATAGATGTGCAAAATTTCACCACATCACTATAATGATAATTCTGGATAATTTTTTCATACTTTTCATGACTTCAGAAATAACGGTAATAGTGAAAGTAGTAAACACACGAAAAATAAACTCAAAGATATACAATATTTACTTTAACTCCAATTGCATTGTGCAATTTCCCGACCTAACCATAGATAATGAATTACGCACGCGAACACAGGTAATGTAAGGAAACACACTTTGCCTAAAGCAATTAACCAACCACGGATTTTAATCTATAGGGTAGGCTAAGGTGTAAAGGTGTAACGAAACATTTTTACAAAGGTGTAAGAAACGAAAGGAATGGTTCTGAGGGTTTTTCTAGGGGTATCTTACTTTAAAAATAAGAGTAACAAAAGGTTTATACGGGGGTTAACTAACCAGTGTAGTTAGTTAATATCACATAACATATAAGGCTATTTTGGTGTAATCCTAGAAATTTACCAATTTAGACAAGTCATTCCAATTATATAAAATAATACTTATTATGGTGGTCTCGAATAGTATACAAGCCAAGTTCTAAAGTTTACAAGTCACCGGCACACTCATAGATTTGTGAGTTTTGAAAAATCACAATTTTTAAAAATAACGTCATGTGTGCAGCTATGCAACTTAGACTTTAAACAAAAACATGCTAAAAAAATTTTAAATTTTGATATATTAAGCACATTTTAAGCATATTTTGAAAAGTTTAGGACAAGTAAGTGTTAAGTGTTCTAATTCTCCAATCCCCCCACTTAAGTTAAACAACGTCCTCGTTGTTTGTATCAATGGTTAAAAACTGGAAAATAAAAGAATTAGAACAGAAAAACTCCCCTGAGATTTGCTCGGTATGATCCTCCATTTGTATAAGAGCAAAAATCATCTTTCTTGTGGATGAGAACGTTTAATCTTCATATGTGATGTATCCACAGGAAATGCAGGAATCTATAATACCACCAAGGCTTTAAAACACACCTAAGTTAAGAAAGGTTCAAACTTGCATAATACATTAGTAGTTAGGTAAAAATAAAACATAAAAATAAAAATGAAAATCATCAGGTCAGTCGATGCGCCGTATCTTATGGAAGAAGATACGCCGTATCGAGCCTGGAATAAATACGGATCAGAATAGAAGATGCGTCGCATCCTTAACCAGGGATGCGCCGCATTGAAATAAACTGATAAAAAGTTTTAAAGTCGAAAATAAAAAATGCAGAAAAATAAAGATATGACCTGTGCAGGAGATGCGTCGCATCTCAGGATTGAGATGCGCCGTATCCTCTGCGGCCTGACTGACTCGACACAGAACAGAAAATTAAAAGATAAATCCGGGTTGTCTCCTGGTAAGCACTTGTCTTTATTCCAGAGTCTTCAAGTTAGACTCACGTTCAGCTCATTAATATCGATCATTGAAGGAGTCAGAAACATCGCGCTCCCTCATTGCCAATTCAGTAATATTGAACACTCCTTGCTCGTCCTTAATTTCCACGCCGTTCTTCTTCAATATCTGTATAAACAAAGTTCTGTCCCTTTCGGGCAGAGATGACAAAATGATAGACGGGAAATTCTTATTATCATATAGGCATAAATAAGCAAGGTGGGGTGGTAGTTCAATAAACACATCATTATTCAAATTCGTTATCTCAACTATTCTCCTACGTTTGTTAATTACTACACAATCATACCACTCATCATCAGAATCATTGACAACATCGCGTCTAAGTTCGGTAGGTATATTAAGGTCAATAAATTCCTCAAAGTTCACATGATTAGGATTAGTTGAGTTGTTTTGAATCAATGTTTCCCCCATAAGCCTAGCTTCAAGATCGAGGTCCATACGCTCTCTTAATCCTAGCACATAGACACCTCTAATTATGCTTTTAACAGGATCTTGGCACTTATAGACTAGTTTATTATTCCCTACCCTTAACGAGAATTTTCTTTTAAACACATCAATCTTAGCATGGGCAGTAGACAAGAAAGGTCTTCCAAGGATTAAAGGCACTTTAACATCCTCGGGCATATCTAATATAACAAAGTCTACAGGGAAAATAAACTTCTCAATCTTAACTAGCACATTATTAGCAATCCCTTCAGGTCGTTTTACCGTTTTATCAGCCAATTCAATAAGTAACTTAGTTGGTGCTAATTTTCCTAGTCCTAGGGTAGTGAATGTCTTAAGAGGCATAACACTAACACTAGCTCCTAAGTCAGCTAACACATTATTGAAAGATATATTATTAATTGAACAAGGCAAAGTAAAACTTCCTGGGTCTTTTTCTTTATGAGGCAAGGCATTTAAGTCGGTTGCAGAGCTCTCTTCTTTCATTGTAGCCTTGATCTCTTCTTCAATCTTTGTCTTTTCTTTGAGTAGTCTCCTTAAACTGATTGAAGAATTAAAGAAAAATTCGGGTCTTGCACCATCATTACCATTCATCGATCTTCTAGGTAAGTAAGGAGTGACTTCTTCAGTGGTGCTTATGGCCTTGACATGATCTCTTGGGTTGGTTTCGGTTGAGCTAGGTAAACTTTCATATCCCATTTCTTGAAGAACTTTGCTCATTTGACCAATTTGTTGTTCCAATGCTTTGATCGAAGCTCCTTGATTTCTTGTAGTAGTGTCCGTTGAAGCTCGGATTTCTTTGATCATAGCAGTATTCTCTTCATGTCTTTTAGCAGCATCAGCCATAATTTGCTTTAGAGTGTCATCTAAAGTCTGCCTCCTTTCTTGATAAGCGGGATTGAAGTTGTTCTTTTGATAGAATCCCGGGGTAGCTTCCCTAAATCTTCCTGAAGGTCGGAATGGTTGTCCAAATTGGGTGTAATATGCTTCTTCAAACGTCTCACTTTCATTCTTATTCAGGCAATCCTTAGTGTAGTGAGGTCCTTCGCACTTTTCACATCCAACTTGGGCAGCATACACTCTTTCATCACGCTTCTTCATCTCTCTACTAATTTTATCCAATTGAGCTTGAATGGCAGTAATCCCGTCAAAATTAGTGCTGCTCTTAGATCTAGTAGAGGTCCCATCGTGCCATTTTTGAGAATGATCAGCAGCTTCTTGGATTGCTTTCCTAGCATTGGTTGCACTCATTTGAGGCACAGCTCCCTTAGCGTCCAAGATTTGTCTAGTAGGCACGTCCAATCCTTGATAAAACAATATTATCTCCTGCATAGGGGTTAGATAGTGTTGAGGACATTTTACCAGTAAATCTTTAAATCTTTCCCAAGCTTGATAAAGAGTTTCATCAGGCTCTTGCTTGAAACTGTTGATTACCTCCATTTTTTTAGCAGTCCTAGCAGGTGGACAATATCTCTTCAGGAATTTGCTCTTCAAATCTTCCCATGTAGTTATTGAACTACCAGGTTCATTCCTTAGCCACTTGTTAGCAGCTCCTTTTAGTGAGAGTGGAAAGATTCTTAGCATGATTTGATCGTCAGTGACTCCTTCTGAAGTAAACAAATCCGCAATCTCGAGGACCTTTTCAACATGCTCATTAGCATCCTCATGTTCCGATCCACTGAAAGCATTTTCCCTTAGCTCCTTGAGAAACTGACCCTTCAATTCAAACTTTGACTTATCATCAAACTTTGGTCTAGCAACTCCTGAAGTGTAATCAGCACGGGTTTTGTTCATGTATTTCTCCATAGTTGTGTTTTCGCCCATTGTTTCTGTTTCTTCTTCCTCTTTCTCTTCAGAAAAATAATCAAGCTCGAATGAACTTGATGTATCAAAGCTTTTTGTGTTGAAAAGCCTTTTAAGCGAATGAAAGAGTCGTTCAGGATCTTCGAAAGGTTGAATCAAGTTCTTCGTAGAACTCCTGGTCATGCACTTCCTGAAATCAACACAAAAATGTCAGTAGGGTATGCTCGAGAAAGTAATAAATCAGAAAATTAACAACGAAAACGGAATACGAAAAATTAAAGTTACTGATATCTGCAGACGATGCGCCGTATCCAAAAAGTTGGATACGCCGTATCTTATAATCGTTAAAATTAAATCAGGCTTTATTCAGAAAATAGATACGCCGCTTAGAAATTTGAATGCGCCGTATCAATTTTAATAATCAAAAATCGATATTTATTTAAAATTAAATTCGTCGTATTAACAAAAGTTAATGCGCCGTATTTTCGTTACGTTTCAAAATATAAAATTTTTGATTCAGAAGATACGCCGTATCGACAGAGATCGATGCGCCGTATCTGTTTAATAATTCGAAAACTGTTTTTAATTAAAATAATAGATACGCCGTATCTGCTAAAGCAGATGCGTCGTATCGCGTTAACGTTTAGAAATGTTTTTTTTATAAAAAACAGATACGCCGTATCTTGGGGAAAAGATGCGTCGTATCGAATCAATTAAACGCGTTGTATTTTATAAAAATTAAACGCAATACGCCGTATCTGAGAAATCAGATGCGCCGTATCGTTTGATTTAGCTCAGTACAACGATAGCAGAATACAAAAAATACGAAAAATAAAAACAAATAAAAACACAAACGAAAATAAACACAAATAAAACAAATAACACACAAAAACAGAAAATATGCAAAATAGTACAATGAATGCAAATTAATCTAATACACAACAGAATTAGCGGTTAGATAAAAAAATTAAAAACCTAATTAAAATACTAATCAAATTAACAGATAATAACAATTCACTCCCCGGCAGCGGTGCCAAAAACTTGATGCGCGTGTATGTCGTTGCGGTTTAGCAGTATTAATGCCTACTCAAGTTTTAAATTTATATTTAGCCGACTTATCAATAACACACACACTTAACGAGCAGTGTACCCGGTCAGTATGAATATAATGGTAAGTAGAGTGTCGATCACTAAGAGTGGAACGTATTATCTAGTTATTCTAATCAGTATTTTAATAAATTAAGTTAGCTATACAACCTAATCTAACGCAAGGGGGTTCAGCCTGAGAGACTGGCACGATTTGGTTGCAATTAAATAATAAACTAAACCAATAGGCACGAATCAGCGAATAGCACACACGTACACAGATAAATACTCGAGACAATAAGAAGACTGTCCTGATAGATAAGTAGTTTGTCACTTGTTTTATTGCTAGTTTTATATGAAGTGTATAGTTCGATGCAACGCACCGAGATTAAGTCCTTTCTCGTTGGTTCTAATCTTATCGGCGAGTAAACCCTTAATGATTACTTATGACTATCCTATTTATCTTTCTTCCTACTTTTCTACAGACGATAGAATGCATAGGCGATCTAATAAATAGGCGAGGGCAGAGGCATGGCGACCCGATCAACGCTCAGCTAGACACAGAGGTTATCAATGCACTAATAAAAGTCACCAAAGACATCAACATATAAACTTTAATTAATGAGAAAGCAGTTTTAAGGGAGTGCAATCTTTCCGTTGTCACATTACACAAGCCACCAATCTTGATGAATTAAAGTTTACTAACACAATAAAACAAAACTACTTAATGAATTAAACACATGCAGCACCTTCTTACAGCTCTTGTATCTTCGTTTGGGTGTGTCTTGTGCTGCCTATTCGTCTGAATTCGGCCTTAGGTTTCTCTGGTCTTCGTACTTCGGATATAATATGTCACACGAAATTCGTTTGGTCTTGGGGTATTTATAGTTTCTGTCTGAGGGTAGGATGCGGCGCATCTAGTAAGTAGATGCGGCGCATTGACTTAACTTCGCGTGGGGTCCAAGATTAATATATTCAGGAATATTCGTACACCGCCAGAAGATGCGGCGTAACTCCATTCTAGGATGCGGCGCATGTCCTCTTGTATCTTGGATCGTATCTGGTGAAATATTGATAGTGATGCGGCGCATGTCATAAGTGAGATGCGGCGCATCTGGAGCAGAATAGTCTTGATCTTGTACATTTCGGTAGACTCTTAACTTCTTGCATGTTTTGCTCCATAATTAGTCCAAAATCGCCAAGTTTCACCAAATGCTTGTTTTTACCTGAGAATTACAAAAGTAAACGATTAAGTATCAATCCTCATACATAATTTAATAAAACAAGTCAAATAATTAGGATAAATGATAGTAATAAAATGTACTTATTTGAGTTCATCAGGGCCAGAGTTATTTAAGCATCGTCATCTGCAGTGAGTGAGTTAATGCTGGTTGAGCCAAAAAGTTAATTCCGGTTGTTAATTCTGGTCGTTTGGAATTAATGCTGATAAGTCATTGTGGAAGTACTGCTCAATGTTTTTAATACTGCTGCTCTCATAAGTTAATTCTGCTACTGAAGATATTAATACTGTTGTGTTTTCTTGGTTAATACTGCTCCTATACAGTTAGTACTGCTGGAACTGTTTTGGATCATGAAGAAAACTTTATTTTATGGCTCGTTTTGGTGATTATTTGAAGAAGAAAATTGAATATTGCTTATTTGATGTTGTAGTTGAGTTTCACAGGTGCGCGTTCTTATCATATCTCAAAGTGGGTGTTACACTTTGAAGATAACTTGTTTGTTTGTTAATGCGGTGACAAAGACTTGATGAATCTAGCAAAGGTGTGTGATCTATAATCTAGGGTGCTTAATGCTCACATTTGCTATCACTTTAAGGAGTTACATTGTAGTGCTCAGTGTCTCATGTAGTTGAGGATTTATCAAGAGGTTGCGACCTACTTCTAGTATGAGTTTGGAGTCACGTGGATAGTACAAGATATAAGACGCAAGTTTGGGAAATTCAACTTCTTCATCAAATTCGTTATACTTGGTTTTCTTCATCAGTAATCATTCCATAAAGCCTACAGAGTTTGTGATTCAAGAGATGGTTATTGGTTTCAGGGGAAGCTTGTTTAACCATCTACATGCACCACTTAAGGGGAAGCGTTTCGACTCAAGTTGCATGGAAGACACCTATTCGATGATTACAAAAAGGGGAAGATGATTGATTTGCAGCTTATCGTGTGGTGACATGTTCAAGAAGACCTCAAGGAAGCATTGAAGATTGTTTCATGACCTCAAGGAAGCATTGAAGATTGTTTCATGGAGATAGTTTTGGAATATCAAATAGGGGAAGATTGTTGGGAATTATAATTTGATGATTAAAAAACTACATATGCCTAAATGAAAGATCGTGAAACAATAGGGACTTATTATAATAAATTAGTTAGCTTCCACAGAAAGATAGGTTTTCTTGTAAACCCTATTTATAAAGGGTGTTAGGGGCGGCAGTAATAGTATCCAGAAAAATGTAGATCTCTTAATGAGAGTCGAGAAGAAACGTGTGTGTGTACACGTTTTGTAGTAGTGTAGTTTATTTATTCAATAAAGATGAACGCATTCGTTAAAATAAAAAGCTTGTTAAGCATTATTGTTCATTGTTAATTCCGCTGCTATATATCAATAATGTTTGTAAAACATATCCTAGGTGGGCTAAACGATTCTTCAACATCATGTATTACGATTCGTGAGATAAGGTTCCCGAGACCACGAAGGCACACATTGATAACCAGCTCCACGTAAGTTTTTTTTTCATCTTTTATTTTTTTAATTATTGTGTTTATTTATTTTAAATGTGTTTATTTATTTAAATTTGTCTCTTTTTTAAATTTGTATATTTATTTTAATTATATTTTATTGCAGCATTTTTTCGATCTCGGCTCCCACCTTGCTGGTCCGGATAGAGATGGTATTGTCAGAAGTATCGAAGCTTACCTCCGAAAGCGATACAATGACAACAAGTACAAATTCAAAAAGCAAAATTTTACACGGCAAGGTGGGATTGAGAAACTGGACGAGATCAAGGAAAAGCGTCCGGCGAACAAGACGACTGAAGATTGGGAAGCACAGGTAAATTTCTGGATCGACACGTACTCTATCATCATCATCATCATCATCATCATCATCATCATCATCAGGTGTGCGTGTGTGTGGGTCATTATGGCCGATCGGCTCATCTGTTCGTCAAATTCATCAAAAGGTTTGTTTGTGTTGAAATTCATATAATAATAACATTCTATATATGTTGTTTCCTTTCATTTATTCAACCAATACGTGTGTTTCAATTTTATATAATACTATCAAATCCAGTAAAGGGGTGCGTGTATGGGTCATGGTCTTGTAAATCCCTATCATTTGTGGCTTTATTTAATCATTCCTTGTATTTAATTCAACACCTCATGTTGAATCGTGGGCCCTGCTTGTGAAGGAAAAAAAAATCGGTTGGTTGCTGTATTGGGTTATTTGTTCTTTTCGTTACAGTAGTAGTGGCTTGTTTGGATTTCGAGCGCTTTGTGGGTTTGTTTGATCGTTCTGTTGAATATTTCGACACTAGTTTTGGGGTTCATAACAGTGCTGTTGCTTTGGTACATTTCGGTGGATATCAGTATCGAAACAGTGGGGTTACTTGGTGTTTTCAATGCCTGCTGTTAGGTTTCACTGTCCCTTTGTGGGTCTTAGTGGATGTCGGGATGGTGGTGGTAATGGGCTTATTAAAACTTCTTTGATCACTCATCTTCGCGATCGGCACTTTAGTGGTGAGGCTCAATCTATCACTAGGCATTCTCTTTTGTCGGATTTGGCTATTTTTGAAAGGGCTGAGGTTACCCTTAAGCGTATGGGTTTGTGGTTATGTGGTGGTTGTTTCAAAACGCACACCTTCCGGACTAGGTGTCGTCATGGTGCGGGGTCTGATTTTGTGTCTCCTCCTGATTGTGGTGATGGTATTGTTCGGTTCGTGTTATATGATCTCACCAAACCACAGGTTCCTTCCCTTGTTTCCCTTGTTGAGGATTTGGTTTCGGACGAGCTTGGTGGTTTTGATTTACCTCTTCTTGATACTTTATTCTCTAAGGGGTTGCGGACTGTCAAATCCATCCCCCCAAATGTCGTTTGGAGTTTTCTCGTGCTTTGAAAAAAGCTCTTGATATGGTGATCTGCGCGCCTGATGACATTTCTTGTTAGGTTGGTTTGTTAGTCTTGCCTCTTTGTCTCCTTAAAACCTTTTGCCCGAGGAGTAATCAAGAGTGTAGGTCGGCCACTAAGCGTCAACGCCAGGAAGAGTATATTGTTAATGCTATTCATGCATGGGGCACCCCTGGGGGCAGTTTGCAGGTTGTACGTGAGGTTTTAGCCGAACCATCCCCATCATGGTCTAATATTGATGATGACGTTTTGGATTTGGGTGACCGTAATGTCAAGCAGTGTAAGAGGAAGATTTGTGATGGTCACTATACTGCTGCGGTCAGAGTTCTTTCGTCTTCTGGTATTGCACCGTATGATGTTTCTACTCTTGAAGACTTAAAAGCTAAGCACCCTTTCCAGTCGGCTCCTCTCTTACCTGATATTCCTATTGATCATCATTACCTTATCGCATCTCCTGCTACGGTTCTTGACATGATCAAGAGTTTCCCTCGTGGTACTTCATGTGGACGGGATGGGTTGCGTGCCCAACACCTTTTGGATTGTTTAAATGGTGCAGCTGTGGCTATTTCTGACGAGTTGGTCGCTTCTATCACCCAAGTGGTGAATCTTTTTCTTGCTGGTAAATGCCCGAGGGTGTTGGGGGAGTACATTGCTAGTGCTCCTCTCACACCCTTAGGCAAACCAGGAGGGGGTATCCGTCCTATTGCTGTTGGGACTGTTTGGAGGTGATTAGTTTCCAAGGTATGTGCATCCATGATTGGCCATTCTTCAGATGGTTATTTTTGATGATTTACAATTTGGTGTTGCGGTATCGGGTGGAGGGGAGGCTATCCTTCATGCGGTGAATCGTTTGATTGAGGATCGTGGGGGTGATGTTGGTCTTTCTATGTTGTTGGTTGACTTTAAAAACGCTTTCAACATGGTGGATTGGGCTGTTATGTTGCGTGAGGTTCGGCTCCATTTCCCGGCTATTTCGCGGTGGGTGGAATTCTGTTACTCCAGTCCTGCCAGGTTATATTATGGTGAGCATACTCTTTGGTCTCATCAAGGTGTGCAACAAGGTGATCCGCTTGGGCCTCTCCTATTTGCTTTAGTGTTACATCCCTTGGCATGTAAGATTAGAGACTCTTTTGACCTTTCTTTTCAAGCATGGTATTTGGATGATGGTATTATTATTGGCGATACTTTGGTTGTGGGTAAGGTTTTAGAGCTAATTATGATGGATGGACCTTGTCGGGGTTTACACCTCAATGTTGATAAAACTGAAGTTTTTTTGCCAAAGGAAGATCCCAGAAGCAGGTTTGCGGGTGTTTTCCCCCCAATATTTCTCGTCCCTTACACGGTGTTAAATTGTTGGGTGGGCCCGTTAGTGTGGATTTTGAGTTTGGTAGTAAGCTTGTTTTGAAAAGGGTTGCTAAAACTATTGAACTTATGGATGCGGTTGCCAAACTTGATGACCCTCAATGTGAGTTGTTGTTACTTCGTGCATGTGCTGGTATTTCCAAGTTGTATTTTTCTATGCGTACATGTTCTCCCCGGGTCTTTGAGTGTGCTCAGGTTTCTTTTGATGCGGCACTTCGTTCTTCCTTGGAGCGTATTGTCACTGCTTCTGGGCCTGGTTTTGGTGATTGGCAATGGAGACTCGCCACCCTACCCTTTGCTTTTGGGTGGCTTGGTGTATATTCTGCGGGTGATGTCTTGAACTATGCTTTCCTTGCTTCTAGACTTCAATCTGCTAGCTTACAGACTAAGCTTCTCCGTAGTTCTGGTATTGTTACTGCTGGTCCTTCTTTTGATGATGCTTTATGAACTTTTAATGTTAATATGGATATAGACCTATTGAGTAACCCTACCGAGGTCGCTGCCCCCAAACTTATGAAGAAATTGGCAGATATATATTTCGATCGGGTTACCCAAACTGTTGAAATCTACATACCATCTAGCTCCTCGAAAGATGGCTTTATGGAGTTCACTAAAGGAGGATCATACTTCAGATTGGCTTAGGGTGGCTCCGATTTCGGGACTGGGACAAACTATGAATGCCAGGACTTATCGTTGTGTGTTGTGCTATCGGTTGGGCGTTCCTCTTTTCACTATTCAGGTACCGTGTTCAGCTTGTTCTAGGGTTTTCACTGGAGATATTTATGGGGATCATGCTGTTTCATGTGCGGGTATTGTTGGCATTAAACACCGGCATAACATTGTACGTGATGTTCTTGTTGATATTTGTTCTCGGTCCGGAATCTCAGCTCGTAAGGAGGTGGATATTGGGCTTTATGGAGATAGGGACAGATCCTTACGACCGGCTGATATATTGCTTTATTCTTGGGACGATGGGCGTGATGTATGTGTTGATCTTACGGGTTCGTCGCCCTTGACGCAATCTGGGATGATTGATTTTATGCCTGGGCGTGCGGTTATTTATGCAGCACAGCGTAAACGTGTCAAGTACGATGCCAAATGTGTTGATATTGGGTATGGTTTCCTCCCCTTCTCTTTCTCTTCTTTTGGAGAAGTTGAGAAGGATGCAGTAACACTACTAAAGCGTATTCGACGATTCTCTATGACTCAAGACATTGGGGCGCGTGCTGCGGTTCATATTTTTAATAAAATTGGTTTTGCTATTGCTAGAGGTGTGGGGGCCCAGTTGGTTTCTCGGCTTCCCACCAATTTCTTGTAAATTCTATGAGTTTTTAATAAAGTGATGGTTATAATAACAAAAAATAAATAAATAAATAAATAAAATAATAATAATAATAATAATAATTATAATAATAAGGTGTAACTGTGGGCAATTTTGGGACTGCCTTCGTCCCCGATCGTCTTCTTCCTGCTCGATGTCTCCACCACGGAATTGATTTAAACCCTCAGTTACATCATCCATCCAACATCTCTGTTGGGGTTCTTTTCTTCCTTCTTTTTGGGTTCTGGATTTTCAGGGTCTTCGTCCTTGATGCCTTCTCTTCTCCTTTATTGCTGTTGATTATTTTTTTATTTTTTTTTTTATTTTATATTTTTTGCTTCGGTTGTGGATTAGTTTAGGTTGGATTAGGATTACCTTCTTCTCCGCGGTTGGTTTCTTGAATATCAACTTGTTGGTCTTGTTGGTGTCCTGATTGCGTTTTGATCTCGTAATTGTACGGTTCAGGTTTTTGTCCCTTGGTTAAATCAGGTATGCGTTTTGATCAGTGGGTCCCTTGGTCTTGCGTTTTGGCTGTGGACTGCGGTTTGCTAAAACAAGATTGTTTAGTGGGCCCCTTGGTCTTGCAGGTTTTTATCCCTTGTATTAAATCAGGTCTGCGTTTTGATAAGTGGGCCCCTTGGTCTTGCGTTTTGGCCTGGTTGTGGGATTGCGTTTTGTTAATCTGACTTTGCCTTTTGACTTGGTGGTGATAATTCTGCGTTTTGACAACCTGGTTGCGGGATTGCGTTTTGACATTCTGACATTGCGTTTTGGACTGGTTGTGGGCCTTGCGTTTTGTTGGTTTAAGTGGGCTTTGGCTGTGAGCTTTGGTTGTGGGCTTTTGCGTTTTGACGACCTGGTTTCTATGGCAATCATACGGTTTCACTGTCCTTTTGTCGATTTAAGTGGTTGTCAAGATGGTGGTGGTAATGGGCTCACGAAAACCTCGTTGATCTCTCATCTTCGTGATCGACATTTCAGCGGGGATGCGTTAGCTACTACCAAACTTTCCTTGGCCACTAATCTTGCTGTTTTTGAGGCGGTTGAGGTCACGTTGAAACGTATGGGTCTTTAGCTATGTGGAAATTGTTTTAAGACGCATACTCTTCGTTCGAAATGTCGGCATGGACCTGATTTTGTGTCACCCCCTGATTGTGGTGATGGTGTTGTTAGGTTTGTGCTGTTTGATCTTGCCAAACCACAAGTCCCTTCCTCGTCTCAAATTACTCGTGGTGAGGATTCGGTTTTAGCGGAGCATTATGGTTTTGATCTATACTTACTTGATACCTTGCTCTCTAAAGGGTTGCACACAGTCAAATCCATCCCTCCAAAGTGTCGTTTGGATTCTCTCGCGCATTGAAAGGAGCCCTTGATAAGGTGATCTGCACA
Source organism: Artemisia tridentata subsp. tridentata (assembly GCA_021014915.2). Lineage (NCBI taxonomy): Eukaryota > Viridiplantae > Streptophyta > Magnoliopsida > Asterales > Asteraceae > Artemisia > Artemisia tridentata. The sequence goes on along the minus strand of CP139505.1, from coordinate 434,218,893 downwards.
CTTGAGGACATTTCTTGTTGGGTTAGCCTATTAGTATTGCCTCTTTGTATCCTTAAAACCTTTTGCCCGAGGAGTAACATGGAGTGTAGGTCTGCTATTAAGCGCCAACGCCAAAAAGAATATATCGCTAATGCTATTCGATCTTGGGGTATGTCTGGTGGTAGTTTGCAGCTTGTTAGAGAGGTTTTAGTTGAACCCTCCCCTTCATGGTCTAACATTGATGAGGAAAACTTGGACTTGGGTGAGCGCAATGTCAAGCTATGTAGAGGAAGATTTGTGATGGGCATTATACTGCGGCTGTCAGAGTTCTTTCTTCTTCAGGTGTTGCTCCTTATAATGATACTACTCTTGAGGACTTAAAGACTAAGCATCCCTTCAAGTCTTCTCTCTCTACCGGATATACCTATTGATCATCATAACCTCATTGCATCTCCTGCTGTGGTTCTTGATATGATGAAGAGTTTCCCCATGGTACATCTTGCGGTCGAGATGGCTTGCGCGCCCAACACCTTTTGGATTGTTTTAGTGGTGCTGCTGTAGCTATTTCCGATGAGTTAATCGTTTTTATCACCCACGTGGTAAATCTTTTTCTTGATGGTAAATGCCCCAGGGCATTGGGCGAGTATATTGCTAGTGCTCCTCTCACCCCGCTGATCAAGCCTGGAGGTGTTATCCGTCCCACTGCGGTGGGGACGGTTTGGAGGTGTTTAGTCTCCAAAGTTGGTGCTTCTATTGTTAGACCCGTTTCCCGGGTACTTGGACCCCACCCTAGATGAAAATGGATAAAGACCTTATGTGATTGGCCAGTCAACAAATGTTGCGTAATGGTCCAACCCGATAGTCAAAGTAAAAGTCAAGCGTTTCCGTTTAAAAAGTTTTAGTTTTTGGTCTAAGCGGGCACGGGGTGTTACAAATTGGTATCAAAGCCTCGGTTTAAGTGAATTAGGTTTTCTTTAGGATTGCCTAGACTTAAACCTCCCGTAGAAGCATTTGACGTAAGTGTTAGTTGCACGAAAATTAATTGCTATGTTTTAGACGGATTATGTCTTATGTTAGTTGAGCCTATTGATGATAGGTGATGTATGCTTGTAATAGTGTTGTTGTATATGAGATATAAGTCCATGGGGACTTGAGATGCTTAAATGATTAGTTAGCCGTGCACCTCGGTTGGTGCCGGTGATTGTGTTGCTATTATGTGAAGGTATGGTAGAGCCATGGTGATGGCATGCGTGTAGAAATCCTAAGTGGTATTAGAGATGGGCTAGTAAGTAAATTAAAGGGTTATGATACCTTAGTTATAAGGCAGAATAGTGCTTGCAGTTGATCAGATGTTGATGCTTAGACGTAGATTGTTTGTGCTATACGATGTATGAACCATAGACTATGTGAGTTGATTTTGATTATGAATGTTTTAACACTTGTTAGATAAGTGTTAAGTGTTATGATATGATTGCTTATGTGATGTTAAGTCTATGGTAGTTTATTATATGTCTAAGTTTTATGCGGTGTGCTTGAGAGCACGATGGCATAGAAATGTATGAATTGAGATAGACTCATTGCAATGTGTGTTATGTGTTGACCTAGTTGTGGTCGGTAAAATTAAAAAGAACACATCGATATGTGAAATAAGTTAAGAAGCATGGTAAGTGCTTGAAAAACATAGATGCTTTGATAGCGTGATATAAAGTAAGATATGAATATTGAAGTATGTTTGTAGTTGGTTGATTAGAAAGACATGATTGATATAATAATGATTAGATGCTTGAAGGCACGAATTCTTATATGCTAAATAAAATGAGAAGGTTTGTTGGGAATTCTGCTAAGGAAGAATTCTACTGATGGTTACTGCTGATGGAATCTGCTGAAGTGTTGGATTCTGCTGAAGAGTGTTTCTGCGGAAGTAGAAATTCTGCATAGTTTGTTTCTGCTGATATAGATATTCAGCGTACTTTGTTATTAGTTTGGATATGCACGAGTTTTATTAGGAAATTATATAGCATATTTTCTATTAGTTTTTGGATATACGTTTCTTGTGAAACGGTTTAGGGTTTCTAGTGGAACGGATTTAGGGTTCCTTATCTATAAAAGGAACACGTTATTATGTATGATGTACGAGTTAAGAAAAACAAGTTTTAGTTTAATAAAAGATCCATAGAGGATCAAAGTGTTCTTAGTTATTCGTGTTCTTACTTGTGTTTAATTTCCGCTTTAGAATACAAGTATTAGAGACTTTCTATTAGTGTGTTTGTGATTACATAAACATTACTAATGATCCAAGAGTGCTCAAAGATCTATCAAGGTCTAAGGTTCTACAAGTGGTATCAGAGCCTCGAGAGAGTCTCTGTGATACTAAGAACAACTTTTCTTTTACACCCTCTAAATCAAAACAACCGAAACAATGCCTGGATCAGAAGATGGTTCAGAAGTCAACAACAACCATAACACCACATCTTCATCTTTTCAACAACTCACTCTCACCAACAGCAATGCAAAGTTCCCATACCTCAAGAAGGAAGAATATGAATTGTGGGCTATGAAGATGCAGAACTGGATCACTAATGTTGATTGGAATCTTTGGGAAATTGTCAAAAAGGGAAATACTTTGAAGAAGCACATCAAAGATGCTGATGGTGTAGTTACCATTGTTGATCCTCAAACTGCTGAAGAGATTCTTACTGTACAGAGAGAGAATAAAGTTAGATCCATTCTCCTCCAGGCTATTCCAGATGATCACATTGGTGATTTTCATTACATGGAGGATGCAAAGGACATCTGGATGGCAATCAAGGCTAGGTTTGGTGGGAACAATGAGTCAAAGAGGATGAGGAAATCAATGTTGAAACAGCAGTTTCAAGAATTCCAAATCTCTGAGGAAGAAGGTATTCACAAGGGGTATGACAGGTTTCATAAGATTTTGAGTCAATTGAATCAGCTGAAGGCCAGGCCAGACAATGAGGATTGCAATGCAAAGTTCTTGCGATCTTTGCCTCCATCTTGGCTGCATGTAAGCATTGCACTCAAAGCTAAAGGTGGATTGGATATGCTCTCTTTTGATGATCTCTACAACAAGCTTAAAACTCTTGAGCCTGATGTTAGAAGTCCCACACGTTCATCCACTCCCAGTTACTCAGCCTTTGTTAGCACCACTTCCAATAAGATGAATCAAGCTTCAAGCCCAAGCTCTTCAGCATCATCTTCATACAACAATACCAGACCAAATTTACAACCAAAGTCTAGTGGTGTATTGGAAGATGTACTTCACTCTTTTGTTGCTGATTATGATCATCAGCAGCAACTTGCTTTTGAGGATTTTGATCAGTTGGATCCTTTGGACTTGGAAGAGATGAACTTGAAGTGGCAGGTGGCCATGCTCACATTGAATGTTCAGAGGTTTGAAAAGAAGTCTGGGAGAAAGTTTGGTTACAAGGGAAGAGATCCAGCTAGATTTGACAGGATGAAGATCAAATGCTATACTTGTGGACAGATGGGTCACTTCAAACGAGAGTGCAAGGATAGGAAGGCTGGTGATGAGGTTAGGTATACTACCTATCAGCAGAATCAAGTGGAAGCTGGGAAAGCTGGAGCTTTGGTTACTCTGGATGACCATGTTAATTGGAAGGCACATGAACCTGATAATGATGAAGCTTCTGGGCAGAGTGGATTGCTGGCAAGCTGTACTACAGAGGATCAACATGATCAAGTTGCCTTAATGGGCATCTCTCAGGTACATAATTGTGTTTTTGGTTGTAGTGAAAGATATAATGAACTTAAGGAGGCATATGATGAATTGAAACCTAAATATAATAAATGTTATGTAGAAGTTGAGTCTTTGAAACAGGCTTTAAAAACTCTAGAAAAACAAAAGGTTTGGTTTCAAAAGAATCAGCTTGCTTATGATGAAAAGATAAGGGTGTTGGAAAGTGATTTGAAATGTACTAGAATTGATTTAAAACGAACTGAGAAAGAAAAAGCTGATGTAGAATCTGAAAACCAAGTACTGAAAGAGAAATTAGAGAAGGAAATAGCTAATCATAATATTTGGTTAATGTCAGGTGATAAGTTATCTAACTGTCTCTATAATAGTCAACCTGTAAACTCTAGTATAGGTTTAGGCTTTAAAAAATATGTTGGTTTAGAGGCTAGGGATGATAAGGGTAAATCTACACCAGCAGGCTTAGCAAATTTTGTTAAAGAAGGAAACTTACATGCTGTACCAGGACCTATAAGAGGAGAACACATGCCCTCCAACACCACCACCTCAGACTTTGATGGATCACACCATCTGTATGGCAAAAAGTCAAGTGACTTGCCAGACCCTGATTCTAATTCTACTGACTAAGTCTCTTGTTCTTCTGGTGACATGTCCTCAGACCAAGGGTCTACTACCAGTTGTGATTCAAGTGAAAAGTCAGACCTTCCCAAGACCTCACCCAAGACCTCACCAAAGCCTACACCCAAGACTCCCTACAAGTCTATTAGAGTTGCTGATGAGGAATCAAAGTCCAAGACAGTTTCTTCTGAAGACTTGTCTTTTAATTCTTTGCAAAACAATGTTTCTAATTATGTCAAAAAGAATCTTGTTAATGTTAGTGATTTGAATAATTTTGCATGTAATGGAACATCTTTCACTTTTAATAAATCTTCTAAAAAGAAGAAATGTTTTTTTTGTGGAAGTAAATTTCATTTGATTAAGGATTGTACTTTTCATGAGCAAAGAATGGGTGTATGTGCTGATCAAAATAAATCTAGACCAATGTGGAAAAATGTTAATGAAATACCACCATATTTTCCACAAGCAACTCAAAAGACCAGCAATTCTGCTAACATACATTCTCCACCTTCTTGGAGAAGATGTGTTGCTAGACCATATGTGAGACCAACTAGTTCATATTTTTAGAATGGTTATTGGCCTGGATTTATTGACCCAATGTATGTGGGTAGGGGAGGTTGGGATACTGCTGTTAAGCCCTCAGCAGGTTGTTTTTGGCCTAAAAAGGGACCTAATTTTCATAGCGGGTCCAAGAACAATGGTGGATCCTATACATCTACATGGCCTAATTCTTATGATCCACAAGGCAGGCTCAAGTCAGCAATGACTTGAGTCTCGAAAGTGTACTTATATTGTGTATATTTTTGTTGTTGTTGTAGGATCATCCTCTGAAAAGTAAAGAAGTAGGCATAGTAAATAGTGGTTGTTCCAGGAGTATGTCAGGAAATATTGAGATGATGCATGATTTTGTACCCATTGAAGGAGGAGGCAGTGTGACTTTTGGTGGAGGAGATGGTAGAATCACTGGGAAAGGAAACATCAGAACACCTAATTTGGACTTTGAGAATGTGTATTATGTGAAGGAACTGCAACACTTCAATTTGTTCTCAGTATCACAAATTTGTGACACCAAGAACAAAGTATTCTTCTCTTAGGATGAATGTCTTGTGCTCTCTAAAGACTTCAAACTTCCAGAAGATACAACAATTCTGCTGAGAGTTCCCAGAAGTTACAATTTGTAAACATTCAATTTGAATGATGTTCAACCTGAAGGTGACTTAACATGTTTGGTGGCTAAAGCATCCCAGGATGAGTCTACAAAATGGCATAGAAGGATGGCTCATGTGAATTTTAAGACCATTAACAAGCTTTCTAAACTTGGTCTAGTTCATGGACTTCCTTCCAAAGTCTTCACCAATGAGCACAATTGTGTTGCCTGCAACAAAGGAAAGCAACATAGAGCCTCATACAAAGCCATTACTGCTGTGAGAACCATCTCCGAACCTCTTCAGTTGCTGCATATGGATCTCTTTGGTCCAACTCAAATCAGAAGTATTGATCACAAGTACTTCTGCCTGGTAATCACTGATGACTATAGCAGGTTTTGTTAGGTATTCTTTTTGAAAATTAAAGATGAAACATCTCCAATTTTAAAAGAATTCATTACCCTTGTTGAAAACCAGCTAAACAAAAAGGTTAAAGGTATTAGGTGTGATAATGGGACAGAGTTCAAAAATGCTATTTTAATAGAACTTTGTCAGTCTAAAGGGATAAAAAGGGACTATAGCAATCCAAGAACCCCACAGCAAAATGGGGTTGCTGAAAGAAAGAATAGGACCTTAATAGAGGCAGCAAGATCCATGCTTGCAGACTCTAAATTACCCACTATGTTCTGGACTGAAGCAGTAAGCACTGCTTGTTATGTTTTGAACAGGGTATCCATCACTAGACCTCATTTCAAGACACCTTATGAACTTCTCACTGGGAAAGTTCCTGATATTCATTATCTTAAACCTTTTGGATGTCAAGTGACCATTTTGAATACTAGTGAACCACTGGGAAAGTTTGATGAGAAAGCTGATGAGGGGTATATTGTAGGTTATTCAGCACATAGTAAGGCTTATAGGGTATATAATTTAAATGCTAAAAAGATTGAGGAGACCCTTAACCTGAGATACCTAGAAGACAAGCCTAATGTTCAGGGTCAAGGTCATGCTTGGTATTTTGATCTGGATTACTTAACTGATTACTTGGGCTATACTAGATATGTTGCTAACCAATCTGCAGGTGATGCGTGCGATGTGTCGTTGCGGCTTAGCAGTTTTAATGCCTACTCAAGTTTTAAATTTATATTTAGCCGACTTATCAATAACACACACACTTAACGAGCAGTGTACCCGGTCAATATGAATATAATGGTAAGTAGAGTGTCGATCACTAAGAGTGGAACGTATTATCTCGTTATTCTAATCAGTATTTTAATATATTAAGTTAGCTATACAACCTATTCTAACGCAAGGGGGTTCAGCCTGAGAGACTGGCACGATTTGGTTGCAATTAAATAATAAAATAAACCAATAGGCACGAATCAGCAAGTAGCACACACGTACACAGATAAATACTTGAGACAATAAGAGGGCTGTCCTTATGATAAGTAGTTTGTCACTTGTTTTATTGCTAGTGTTATATGAAGTGTATAGTTCGATGCAACGCACCGAGATTAAGTCCTTTCTCGTTGGTTCTAATCTTATCGGCGAGTAAACCCTTAATGATTACTTATGACTATCCTATTTATCTTTCTCCTACTTTTCTACAGACCATAGAATGCATAGGCGATCTAATAAATAGGCGAGGGCAGAGGCATGGCGACCCGATCAACGCTCAGCTAGACATAGAGGTTATCAATGCACTAATAAAAGTCACCAATGACATCAACATATAAACTTTAATTAATGAGAAAGCAGTTTTAAGGGAGTGCAATCTTTTCGTTGTCACATTACACAAGCCACCAATCTTGATGAATTAAAGTTTACTAACACAATAAAACAAAACTACTTAATGAATTAAACACATGCAGCACCTTCTTACAGCTCTTGTATCTTTGATTTGGGTGTGTCTTGTGCTGCTGCCTTGACTGAATTCGTCCTAGGTTTCTGGTCTTTGGTCTTCTGTTAAAACTTCAGAACTCTTAATTCGTCTGGTCTTTGGGGTATTTATAGTTTCTGTCTGAGGGTAGGATGCGGCGCATCTAGTAGGTAGATGCGGCGCATTTACTTAACTTCGCGTGGGGTCTAAGATTATAATATTCAGGAATATTCGTACACCGCCAGAAGATGCGGCGTAACTCCATAATTAGATGCGGCGCATGTCCTCTTGTATCTTGGATCGTATCTGGTGAAATATTGATAGTGATGCGGCGCATGTCATAAGTGAGATGCGGCGCATCTGGAGCAGAATAGTCTTGATCTTGTACATTTCAGTAGACTCTTAACTTCTTGCATGTTTTGCTCCATAATTAGTCCAAAATCGCCAAGTTTCACCAAATGCTTGTTTTCAACTGAGAATTACAAAAGTAAACGATTAAGTATCAATCCTCATACATAATATAATAAAATAAGTCAAATTATTAGGATAAATGATAGTAATAAAATGTACTTATTTGAGTTCATCAGCAGGTTCTCAAGAGTCTCCCACAAACAGTGTTTGTACATTGGATGTTGACTTAGATAGTGAGTCTGAGAATGATGAACAACCAATTGTTGTGCCTTCTTTTTCTCCTAACCAATTTGCAGGTGATAGCCCCAAAGTAACTTCAGATGAGCTTAAAGATGAGTCACACTATGCTGAGGACCTTGCTAGACTCAAGAAGCAGGAGCATGCAGCCAATCAAGAAGCTGAAAGATTTGGTGTGGAGTAAGCACAACCAGTCAGTGGAAACCAGGATTCTACTGATGGTTCTTCTGTTTCCCCTGACATCACCAATTCTGCTGACAGTTCTCCTGAAGGTTGTCCCATTTCTCCTAGTGTGTCCACAGACTTTGAAGAGCCTTATACACGTTTTCCAAGTCCTTCTGATCTTGGGAATCACCAACCCAAAGATGGAATCTTCAACTCAGCCTCCTATGATAGTGATTTTGGACCAAATGTGAACAACCTTGGCACCACAATTGATGTCAACCCCAATGCTACCAAAAGGATCAACATTGCTCATCCTCAATCTAATATTCTTGGTGATCCTCAAGCACCTGTTAGAACTAGAAGTACTGTGAAAGGTTCTAAGTATGGTCAAGTTTCTTTTCTTTCCTATGTCTCAAATCAGCAAAGAGACAATCACACAGACTTTAAGCATTGTCTGTTTGCTTGCTTTCTTTCTCAAGTGGAGCCAACCAGTGTTGCTCAAGCTCTTGAAGACTCAAGTTGGCTTGAAGCAATGCAAGAAGAGATGCAACAATTCAAGAATCAGCAGGTTTGGATATTGGTACCACTACCTGAAGGGAAGATAGCAATTGGGACAAAGCGGATTTTGAAGAATAAAAGAGATGCAAGGGGTATTGTGGTAAAAAACAAAGCAAGATTGGTGGCACATGGGTTCAGACAAGAGGAAGGAGTTGATTATAATGAAATTTTTGCTCCCGTAGCTAGAGTTGAGGCCATTAGAATTTTCTTGGCCTATGCTTCTTATATGGGTTTCCTGGTATATCAGATGGATGTGAAAGGTGCTTTTCTGTATGGTGAAATTGCAGAGGAAGTATATGTCACTCAACCCAAAGGTTTTGAAGATCCAGATAATCCAAAACATGTTTACAAGGTTGTAAAAGCTCTCTATGGAGTACATCAGGCACCAAGAGCTTGGTATGCTAGGCTTTCTGCATTTCTGCTGAAGCATGGATACAGAAGAGGTGCCATTGACAAAACACTCTTCATTAAGAAGAATTCCAGGGATATAATTCTTGTGCAGGTTTATGTGGATGACATTATCTTTGGCTCCACTAAAGAAGCTTGGTGCAGGGAGTTTGAGGAATTGATGAAGGGAGAGTTTCAGATGAGTGCTATGGGGGAGCTTACTTTCTTTTTGGGTCTACAAGTTCAGCAGAAACAAGATGGTATCTTTATCAGTCAGGATAAGTATGTGAAGGATATTTTGAAGAAGTTTGATATGGAAAATGTCAGAACTGCCACTACACCTTATGAAGCTCCAAAACCAAAGAACAATCTTGAACCAGATCCTGCAGTGAATGTTCACCTATACAGATCCATGATTGGGTCATTGATGTATTTGACAGCTTCAAGGCCTGACATTACATTTGCTGTGAGTGCTTGTTCTAGACATCAGGTCACTCCACTCACTTCCCATTTGAATGCAGTCAAAAAGATCTTCAAGTACCTCAAAGGCCAACCTAACTTAGGTCTTTGGTACCCAAAAGAGTCTCCTTTTAAGTTGGAAGCATATAGTGATAGTGATTATGCTGGTGCAAATCTGGATAGGAGATCCACAACTGGAGGTTGCCAATTTCTTGGAAGAAGATTGATTTCTTGGCAATGCAAGAAACAAACTATTGTTGCTACCTCATCTACTGAAGCAGAGTATGTTGCTGCTGCCAATTGTTGTGGACAGGTTCTTTGGATACAAAATCAATTGTTGGATTATGGGTTTAATTTCATGAACACCACAATCTTTATTGATAATCAAAGTACCATATGCATTGTCAAAAATCCAGTTTTTCATAATAGAACTAAGCATATTGAAATCAGGCATCATTTTATAAGAGATGCATATGAAAAACATTTGATTAAGGTGGTTAAGATTCACACAGATGATAATGTGGCAGATTTATTGACTAAGGCTTTTGATGGACCTAGGTTTCAACACTTAGTTGTCCATATTGGGATGGTTAACCCTTAAAATGCTAAGTTTGAGGGGAGGCATAGGCCTCAGGGGAGGATTTTTGTAGTAAGTCTTGTAGTAATTTGTAGATTATGTTTGCTTTTTGCTAACACTAACCAACTTATGTACTTTAAGTTTTGTATGGATTGGTTTGTTTTTATGTGTCTGTTTTGCAGAATGCCTTGATGTGTAGTTGCTGATCTTAAGTGGAAGTTCTCCAAGATTGGTTAAATGGGAAATGGTCAAGTAAGCTTAAAGATTGTTTCTGCTGAATGAAAGTGCTGAAGCACAGTTAAAGTGAAAATCATTGAAAGATAAAAGAGAAGTTGTTCATTCATTCAAAAGAAATTACAGCATACAAACAACTTCAAAGTTGAAACTAAAGACCATTCCTATACAAGATAACCTACACATAATCTAGATCCCATCATCGTGGTTTCAAAAGTTGTTGGAGATGGAGGACCAGGAATGAAGATGCTGAAGAACCTAGTTTTATATCTTTGGTCCTTGGCAACATCTCATCATCACCTACTCCATTTTACCCTTTCCTTTACCGGTCACCTCTGCACCCTTGCCCTTTCCTTTGTCTCTGTGGTATGAAACACCAGACCTTGGAGCAGGAAGACCAATAACCACCTCCCTTGTCACTGGAAGTGGTGGATTTCTGGTGTGTGGCCTAGGTTGGGGTTGTGAAGGTTGGGGATTCTCTTCCCTGGCTGTTGCTGCTTCCCTCTCCTCTTCCTCTCTCACCAATCTATTGAAGATTGGCTCTAGACGCTCTGTGGAGTCATCAGAGCCCCTAGGTGAATCATTTGGATCCACCACACTATCATCTTCAGATGAAGGGAGAAAGGGGGACTTCAAAGGACGAGGTTCATCCTGATAGGGGTATCGAAATAAAGGACAACTATCCTCAGATGATGATGATGATGGAGTTTTGGGTGGGTTGTTTGGTCTACTTGATGAGCCCACATCATGTTTTCTCTTACGGGCTTGTTCTTTGGTAAGACCATACCTTCTATGGGAAGGCTGTGAGGATGATGGGGAGGCTTGGTGTGTTGGTGGTGATCGGAGAATGTCATCTCCTAAGTCTGCTGATGACTCAGAAGTGAGATCAACTACTTCTGGCTGGTTGTTCATGTTTTTGATGATTGATCTTGGTTGAATAAGGGTTTGATGGTAAATTGGGGTTAACTGAGATGTGCGAATTGAGATTTGGGGTTATTTTATAGGCGAAGTCAAGGGTTGATGGTAATTAATGCGAGGTGGGTGGCAAAGTAAAACTCAAGATCTTTACTGAAGATATTATTACTCTTGAGTTGATTCTGCTGATTGACTTCTCACTTCAGCAGATTGACCGTCATTTCTGCTGAAGAGTTACTTTTGAATGTTGGAGTTACTTTACACGTCAGATACGGTCAACAATTAGTTCCGATAAATTTTGACCATAATTGGGTAACTTCTATTTATAACCTACTTCATATAATCTTCGCCCAAAATCAACTGATTCTCTCTTCGACCAATTTAAACTCATTTTCCTTTCACTTAATTCATAACCAATCTCTCATAAGTTCTTCAATGGAGGCCCTAAAATTTAAGAAGGATCATAACAAAGTTGCCTTTTTGGGAAAAGCAAAGGGACATGAAATGTATGACCCTATGGTGGATTTTTTAAAGCGTTCCAAGATTCACTTTGCACTGACTCATTATCCAGATGTAGTACACGAATCTTTGGTTAAGCAATTTTGGGCATCTGCTGAGAAACGTTCTGATACAGAGATTGTTGCAAAGATTGATGGGGCAGAGTATGTGGTGACTGAGTCATTGATTAGGACAAGATTGCAGTTGGATGATGAAGATGGTGTCTATCACACCAACACTGGTGAGATACTTGCTGGGCTGAGAGCTGCTGGTTATCAAAGTATGGATACAGTTATGTGGCTCAAGAACAAGTTTTGCCCTAAGTGGAGGTTTTTGGTGCACACATTGCTTCAGTGCATCAGCAATAAGTCTGGAGGATGGGATCAATTCTCTACCCAATTGGGTTGTGGTATAGTATGTCTATCACAGGGTTTAACTTATAATTTCTCTAAGTTTATTTTTGATAATATGGTTGAAAATATTCAAAAGAAAAAGCATAAGTTTCTCATGTACCCTAGGTTTCTTCAAATAATTCTAGACATAAACACCCAAGATAGAGGCCATTATCCCATAGGAGCCCTTAGTGCTAAGTTGTTTGCTTCAATGAAAACTCACTATGTTGGGGAACATCACCCTCTGCTACCAGCTATGTTGCCACATGGCAATGATAATGCTGATGAGGGTAATGCTGCTGATGCTCCACCATCTCCTAATGATGTTGATGATGGTACTCCATCAATTCCAAGTGTTACTGCTGATGGTAATCCATCAGTGGAAAGGGATGAGGGTCCATCCACAACTGCTGAAGCACCCATTGTTTCTCCTGACCAACCTACACCTTCACCTGTACATGTTTCACCCAGTCCTATTCCATCACCATCTCATGAAGCTCCTGATGAGCTTGTTCCTGAGGTTGAGGAGACAATTCAGTCTCTTGATACTCATGTGCCTACACCTCTTGAAAATGAGACTACAAGACTGTCCACACCTAGCCCTTTTAGAGACCCAATAGATGAAAGCACTCCTACTTTTGAGAATATACATGTTTCTTCTGAAAGGCCCAATGAAGCTCCCTTTACCACTGGGACATCTGCTGGTGGAGCTGAGGACCCTATTACTCTCACTTCTCTGTATAATTTGCTCAACAGGAATGATCAAGAAATTGAGAAGTTGAAGAAGGAGCTTGCAGATACCAAATCCTCACTTGGTGATGAGATTGTAGTATTGAAAAGGAGGGTTCAGGAGTTAGAAGATCAACTTGGGTTGAAAAAGAAAAGAAAGTTTGTGTTTGCCTCTGATGAAGAGCAGGAGGATAGTTATTTGGATCATCTTGTTTTATTGGCTGAAGCTGCTCAGCAGACTCATACTTCTTCACCCAAAGCTGCTGAATCCTCACAACAAAAAGAGCAGATCAAGTTCTACAGAAAGAGGAGAAGACAGTATTTGAGCAAGGAATCTACAATGCCAAGTTTGAATGTTGTTAAAGAACAAGTTGATCATGTTCAGGCAGATGAATTAGTGATTAATGTGGCTTCTGTTGATGTCACATCTTCTGAAGTTTCTGCTGAAGTGTTTGTTGCTGGGAGGTCTTTTGTCTTGAATCCTGCTGCTGAGGTTTCTGCTCCACATGTTGAATCTACCCCTCAACATGTTTCTGCTGATGCTTCTATTGGTGTTTCTTCTGAGAATATTGACAGAGTTCCTGTTGTTGATATCTCTCATAATGATTCTTCTAATGAGCCTGCTACTCAAGTTCCTAGTGTTGACATCTCTGGCAATGAGCAAAGAGTGATGGTTGATGAAGATCTTGGTACAGATCTTGTGAGTGACAAAGAGAGGAAGGAGCAAGCTAGACTGGTTAAAGAGTATGAGGATATGATGAAGAGTCAAGCTTTGGCACATAAGATGACAGCTCAATTCACTTCAGATTTGCCTCTAGAAAGGCAAAGAGAACTAGATGAGCAATCAGTTCATTTTACTGATGCACAATGGGATTCTTATACTCAACAAGCTGCTTCCAATCCTACTTTGGCTCAAAGCATCTTAGGAGCTGCTTTTGATAGTAATAACTTTGCTGCACAAATGGTAGCTCTTGGTCAACAGAGGAAGAAAGCTGCAGCAGAAAGGAGAAAGGCCATTGCTACACAGAAGGCTAAAGCTAAGAGAGCTAAAACTCAGACTGAGGCACAAACCAAGAATTATATGAGAAATGTGGTTTATCATCAATATACTTCTGTATATAACTCTGCCTTGACCAAGAAGCAAGTCTGGGCCTTATCTGAATCTGATTTGCATCAAATATATAATCAGATTATGAAGGCTATTCACTCACCTCAAACTCAATTGAAGAGGCCTAGTGCAAGTATCGATGCTTCAGAAGCTAAAAGGATCAAAACAGCTGAGCTTGGTACTTCATCTTCTGGTGATAAAGACCAGCTGCTCCCTCAAGTTGTTTCTGCTGAGGCAACTCCTGAAGGCAATCAATCTACTGACACCTCTACCAAGGCTGCTACCATTCCTTCTTCTGCATCTGCTGAACAAGAGGAATCACTTATTTCCAACTACAATGCAGAGTTGGTGAGGAAAGCTGAACTAGAAGCTGCTGAGGCTAGAAAGGCCAGAGAAGATACTGAGAAGTTGCTTGCAGAAGGTGGTTCTATTCCCTCTTCTTCCATTCCTCCTGAAGATGCTTCTGGTGCATCTGCAAATGTTAGTCCTCTGGGGATCTATATACCTGGGAGAAGGAAGAAAAGGATGGCACACAGCAGACAAATTGCTATTAGAAGATCTGTGAGGTTAGCTAGAGAGCAGGTTTCTAGAGCACATAAGTCTAAAAAGGGGAGTTCTTCTAAGCATATTGATCTCAAGGCTGCTGATACAACCTTTATTAAGGTGGGTTCTTCTGAGACTTTTCCTGAGGGTTCATAAAATGTGTTGGTCAAATGGACATTGACAGATGGGCAGATAAACACCATTTATAGGCAAGATCATTCCTATACGGAGTTTACTTTCTTGCAAGAAATACTTCACTTGGTGGATAGGCAAGATTTGCATACTCTCTATGGAATGGTTACAGAGTACTATGCCTCTCATACACCACAGGCTGCTGGTTTGTACTTATTAGGAGATCTGCATGTTCTGTTTGATTCTCACTCTCCTAATGGAAAAGGCTACTCAATCTGGGAGAATTCAAATACATGGAGGGTTGATACTTAGAGGTTTTACCCTATGCCTAATGTGCATGTTGTTGAAACAAAGTCTGGCATTAGGGTATGTATGTTTTCTGATCAGCATTATCCTTGGTCCATTCCTCTGCTGAATCGTATGCTTAAAAGGAAATTGGAAGTTCCTCCTGATCCAGTGGCTAATGATGAGACTCATGCTGCACAGCTGGTTGGGTTAATCAAGTCCAAGCTTCTGCATCACAAAGCTTCTACTTGATTATGGTATTGTGTATTATTTTTGTATCTTATTTTTCTTTATTTCATTTACTTCTTATTTCATTCTTTTTCTTAGTTTAAAAAAAAAAAAAAAAAAAAAAAAAAAAAAAATTGTATATTTGTACTAACTTCTCTGCAGGTTTGTTGTATAACTCGGTTGATGGTTATCAACTCACCAGATGTGACTTGTTTCCATCAAAGAGTTGGCTAGTCCAAAGGGTAAAACTTTGGTAAAGACACATCAAATCTGTTGATAGCTGTAATAGCTTGCTCAAAGCTATAGGGTACTTCAACTCACCGCTGGTTCATTCCTGAGAGTTGAAATGGTTCTTAATTCACCATGAATGTAACCCTTTCTGGGATCCAAAGAATTGGCTAGTCCACAAAAGTATGGTTTGTGGTAAAGACATTTGGTATCTATATTTGGTATTCAATTCACCAAGTTTCAGTTGAAACCAAAGGATTGGCTAGTCCTGAGCAAACGGCTACAGGTAAAGACATCTCAAATCCATTTATAGCTGATGATTTGCTAAAAATCATATGGTTATCAGTGTACCATAGTTTTCGAACTTAAACATTTGGCTACTCAAGTAGTGATGGCTATTGGTAAAGAGACATCAAATCCATTATTTTCAATGATTCACTTCTCACAGGAGTTTACACACCTGGATGTGATGAGAATAGTATGAAACTAAACTGTTTTGATGTACATTATGTCATTTGTTGCTGCAAAGACCTGAAGTTTAAAGTTTTGCCATTCATAGAGATGTGGTTCCTTTGATTCTTTGCTGATGATGTTCGAATTCAATCCTCTTATTCTGAAGTGTTAGAGATCTATCAAGAATCTTGAACTTAACCATGTCAAATTCAAGATTAGGGGAGGATTGTTGGGAATTCTGCTAAGGAAGAATTCTACTGATGGTTACTGCTGATGGAATCTGCTGAAGTGTTGGATTCTGCTGAAGAGTGTTTCTGCGGAAGTAGAAATTCTGCATAGTTTGTTTCTGCTGATATAGATATTCAGCGTACTTTGTTATTAGTTTGGATATGCACGAGTTTTATTAGGAAATTATATAGCATATTTTCTATTAGTTTTTGGATATATGTTTCTTGTGAAACGGTTTAGGGTTTCTAGTGGAACGGATTTAGGGTTCCTTATCTATAAAAGGAACACGTTATTATGTATGATGTACGAGTTAAGAAAAACAAGTTTTAGTTTAATAAAAGATCCATAGAGGATCAAAGTGTTCTTAGTTATTCGTGTTCTTACTTGTGTTTAATTTCCGCTTTAGAATACAAGTATTAGAGACTTTCTATTAGTGTGTTTGTGATTACATAAACATTACTAACGATCCAAGAGTGCTCAAAGATCTATCAAGGTCTAAGGTTCTACAAGGTTAAAGCGCATAGTTAAAACATGATGAGATCATGTTGCATATAAAACATGATAATTAAAAATGTGTTAGTAATAAATGAGTAGAAGTGATGAATGAGATGCAGATTTGCGCTAGAAGTCATAAATGATAGGAAGTGCACTAGAAAGAATTGTAAAACATGAATATAATCATGTTAATATATAATTGGATTGTGTATGATGAGATTTGTGATAGTGTTAAAGGATAAACATATGTAAGGTTTATATGCGTAAAAATTGAATAGACTAAATGAAGTGACAGTATGAGTTGAGAATATGGTCAACAAGGGTTGACGGGTAATAGTAAAAGTGTGTTGTAAGAACTCATGGAAGATGTGTAAATTGAAATGGACAAGCATTATTCATATAGAACTTGTCTAAAATAAAAATGGCACATAGTGAGTGTATAAGTCAACTTGGGGTTGACGGATGAATAATAAGTGCAATTGTGAGAATGCAAACATAATAAATGGGGAAGTGTTATATTGAAAATTGTTGGGATGAAAGTAAGCGTGATAGTTAGTGTTAAGATTGGTTAAGGCAATGAAAATTGAGTAAATGATAGTGTGTGCCTAATGATAGATGTGCATAAAAGATAAAATGAGTAAAGAGAAAAAGATAGATATAGCTTGGATCCAATGCTCTAGTTATGGTATCCTTCGGGATAGCCCAGCTTGCCTTTATGGCATGGATGTTATGGTATCCTTCGGGATAGCCCAGCTTGCCTTTATGGCATGGATGTTATGGTATCCTTCGAGATAGCCCAGCTTGCCTTAATGGCATGGATGTTATGGTATCCTTCGGGATAGCCCAACTTGCCTTCATGGCATGGATTGTTAGCTTGCCTTAGGGCATGGTTGTTAGCTTGCCTTCATGGCATATGTTTGGCATCCTTTGAGATGGCCCAGCTTGCCTTTATGGCATGGATGATAGCTTGCCTTCGCGGCATGGATGTTAGCTTACCTTTATGGCATGGATGGAAAGTTAGTGAGATTAGATCCAAGGCTAGAAAAGATGGAAAGTAAAATAAATACGAATGTTATGTCGGAAGCGTGTAAGTAGGATGGTTTATGGTTTCTTGACTTAAATGGATTGGGACGCCTTTTGATCGTTTTAAAGTACGTATATCAAAAATACACGATACGTGCGAGTCAGCAAGTCAATTTTTTAGGAAAAAGATCAACGTGCAAAACTCGCAAGTAAGATATATGTGATACCGGGTAAGTGTTACCCGGGTCGTGTCCCAACGAGGTGTGAATGGAGGATATCGTTTGAGGTTTGTAATTAAAATGCTTGAAAGTTGTATTTTCACTTTTTGTTTGGTTTTAAACTAAAAGATTAAAGACTATTTTAAGTGATTAAAAAAAACTAGATTAATTAAGCAAAACTACAAAGATAATAATAAACTCTAGAAAATAAGATAATAAAAAGATATGCTTGTTAAGTAATAATTAAACTAATAACAATTAATTCTACAATAGTAAATAAAATATTAAACTAAGTATTTAAGCTAAAAATGATAAAAAGATAAGAGAATAAGACTCGGTGATTTACACGAGAGAATTACCACCCGATCTTATAAACTAAATAAATTATTAAAGTCTATTTCTCTATTAACTTTAATTTTACTAATTAGTTAATAAAGTTGAAAACTTTGTTAACTAAAGAGCTTAATAAAAGTTATTAAAGTTGTAAATTTTAATGATTTTATTGCTTATAAGACCCTTAAGCTCCTCGCCTTAGGTCGCGAAAGATAAGAGATCAAAGAAAAACAAGAACTTTATTAAAGGTTAGCAATAATAAACAATAATAAGCAATAATATTATTATATGAAATAAACTAAAAGTAGTCTAAAAGGTAAAAAAGATTAAAACTTTATAACTAAAACTATTAGCTCTAAGTCCACCCGAAACTAAGTTGCCCACTCCGAAGAATAGACACGAATCGGGTATGTTTAAGGACTAGATCTAAATGAACAAGCTATTAAATAGCTTATTGTTCAAGATTTTATAAACTTTTATAAAAAGTAAAAGTGTAAAAGAGTGTGTGTGACCAATGTGTAAAACAAGATTTTACACCTACACCATCATAAAAGCTCTTTTATCACAAACAGAAATTAAATGCTAAACATAAAGTTAAAACATAATATAAATTGAAAGAAATAACTGTTGCAGAAAATTAAACTGAAGAGTGACTACTGTTAGTCTAATTCAAGGAAGTACAAATGAAAAATAAATGAAGAAACAAATTAAAAGATACTTGAATATATAAAGAACTGAACTGTGTAAAATAAATGTTAAAGACTGATATTGAAAATCAAAAATACTGAAGAGAAGAAAAAAAATAAAAGTTATCTAAAAATAAACTACTAACTCAAAAAAAAAAACAATTGGCTCTTAAGTTGGATCATGCCCTCTATTTATAGCACTTTGAAGTCGGTTATTTTTTTTCAATCCATGCCACGTGGCTTGTCTTGATTGGCTGCAGGGAAGCTTCATGCGGAAGCTTGAATTAAAGATAGTGGATGAGAGTGGGTGAGGAGCAGTAGGTCACTCGCCTTTGTGAATTAATTTTGAAGAGTGAGCATCACGCGCTATCTTTGCTATCTTTTTTTTTTCTTGTCGCATGTGCATTTTAAGAGATATTTATTCTCTTTTTTTTTCTTCGCTTGTGGGAGTAGAGCAGCAGGAAGAGAGCACCTTTTTTTTCTTCAATATCTCATTTCTTTTTGTTGTGTTTCACGCCTTTTTTGCAACTTTTTGAAATAATATAACAATTTCAAATCCAATACTTGTACTAGCTCCATCATTTTGTGGGACCCACGTTTCTAGAAGGAGGATTTATTTCAAGTTTGATTCAATTTGACACTTTACACCCCTCTGCTGCACTTCTAGTCCTTGCCTTCTAAAACTTCATATGAATTAAACAACTTTGGCCCTTCATCGTTCTTTATGTTTAATTCATTAGTCTTTGAAATAAATAATCTTTAAATTTCTCTTCTTTTGCCTTGATGCTCCAAATAAAATTATTGATAGACTCGTAACTTCATGCTCTTTCCAAATCTCGTGCTCGGTTTTTGTCTTTATTTTGTCCATTTTCTCAATATCCGTACCTGCACATGCATAAACACAAAAACAAAATATATTTATGGCATTTTTTTTTATATGTTTTTGGTCTTTTAAGTCCGTTTTATTAGGTAAAAGATATATGTAATTTAACACATATCAAAATCCCCCAGACTAAGGTATTGCAGTGTCCTCACGCAATGTTATCAACTCACGCTTTTTGAAACCA